>OX377205.1:30833222-30920702 GCA_947396885.1 Heligmosomoides polygyrus polygyrus | reverse complement strand
ACCTTCACTGGTTCTCCCTTTACCGCTCCCCCCCCCCCTTCACAGGGCTCTTCCACTTCACTGATTCCCATTCACTGTCCCCCTTTTTGCCCCCCCCCCCTCTTACTGCCTCCCCTCACTTAAGTGGTACCCTTTATTGGTTCCCTTCAATGGTCCCCATTAATGGTCCTTCCTTTTCTGCCCCACCCCCCTTCGCAGCTCCCCCATTATGGTCTCACCTTCACTGATCCCTTTTACTGGTCCCCTCTCCTTCACTGGCCGCCATTACTGGTCCTACCTTCACTGGTCCCCTCTTCACTGGTCCTCTTTTGATGGTTCCCACTTTGCCGGTTCCCCCTTCACAGAGCTTTCCCGCTTCACTGGTTCCCGTTCTTCTTTATTGGTGCCCTTTCACTGGCTCCAATTAAAGGTTCTACTCTTACTGGTACCCCCTTCCTCCCTTCGATGGTCCTCCCACCCTTCACTGGACCCCCGCTTACTGGTCTCCCTTTAGTGGTCTCCCATTAGACGTGTTCGGAATCCGGACACCCGTTGCACGACGTCGGTGACACATCTTCTAAACCGAGACACTCCTTTCATGAAATCCGTAGTACCTCTTCTGAGCCCAGACACCCCTTGCATGACATCGGTGACATGTCTTCTGACCGAAGACACCCATTACGTCTTTGACACCACTTCTGAACCCAAACACCCAATGCTTGACATGGCTGAGATGCCTTCTGAATCCGAGCGCCTGTTGCACGACGTCGGTGACGCATCTTCTAAATCCGACCGCCTGCTGAGCAACGTCGCTGACATGCCCCTTTGCGCGACATCGGTGACATGTCTTCTGACCCCCGCCACCCATTATGCGACATCGTTGGCACCTCTTCTGAACTCAAACACCCAACGCTCGACGTCGCTGAGATGCCTTCTGAATCCGAGAGCTTGTTGCACAACGTCGGTGACACATCTTCTACCAGGCTGTCCAATAATTCCTGTCCGAAATTTTCAAAATTCTATAATTTCCCTTAGAAGTGTTATAATATCAGGCAAGTGTAAAAACCTTCTAGAAGGTTCTCCAGAGTTCCACGCTAGTGGTATATAAGGCGCAGTCGCCGCGTCTAGCTACAGTACAAGCTAAAATGGAACAAGGCCGAATTCGTACGTTCGTGTACTACAAGTGGCTGCTGGGCAACGACACGGGCACCGCGGTCGCCCACATCTGCAGAGCGTGCAAGGAGGACGCAGTGTGTCAACGCACAGTCAGGCGCTGGTTCAATCGTTTCGAGAGCGGCAACATGAGCCTAGCCTCTATGACAGGGAACACCCGCTGAAAATCATGCTCTGCTGCTGGTGGGACGCCAAGGGCATGCTGTACTTCAAGCTGCTCCCGCAAGGCAGGACGTTCACCGCCTCCATCTACACCGATTAGCTCGAGAAACTGGCCGCCGCCATCCGAGAAAAGAATCACTTCTTCTCTGCGTATGCTCCGCACACTGGCTGCTCCGATCAAGCCAAGGAGAGTTCGGAAACCTGCTTGATGAGAAAACAGCACAGGTACCGTCGAAGGATGTCATGATGGTCACTGGGGACATTAGTGAGCGCGTAGGTGCTTCGAAAGACGGGTACAGCTGTTATAGGGTTTCGGATACGGGTCTCGTAACGCCGATGGTGAACGTATTCTTGAGTACGCGGAATCGCATAGCCTCACCATTGCGAGCAGCGTCTTCCGAAAACGCGACTCGCAACTTATCTCATGCTACAATGGGAGTACCAAGACTCAGATACCATTGTCCTTGTAAAGGATTGTGACCGAAGTCTCGTCACCGACGCGAAGGTCGTGCGGTATGAGACGGTCGCCCCACAGCATCGACCGCTGATCTGCACTCTGAAGATCGCCCCTCCGAGGCTGAATGCGGTGCACCTAGAATCAAGTGGTGGCGAATGAGAGAGAAGAAAGCAGCTGCGATTTCTCGCGTGCAGTTACCGACAGTCACGACTGTCGACGAAACTTGGAAGAAAACGACCGATTCGTCAAGCTGCACAGTCGGAAACCGGCATTACGAATCCTGGGCGACGGAAGGTCGACAAATGGACATGGCTGTGGTCAAAAGAAGTGTAAGCGAAAGTTCGAGAGAAGAAGTCGCTAAATCATTTGTTTCTCGGCGAAAAGACAGACGATGACTTGCGGAAGTACCAAGAAGCGAAAAAAGCTGCGAAGAACGTCATTGCTGTTGCAAAAGATACTCATCATGGAAATGTCAGCGAGAAGCTCGAGTCACGAGATGGTGAGCGGTATGTGTACAGACTTGCTAAGTTGAGCCATCGGCAGACCGAGGATATTGAGAAGTTTTTCGGTATCAGTGATGAGAACGGCCATCTGCTCATGAACCGTAAGAAGGCATTGAAGCGATAGCGAGATTACTTTGAGAAAATCTCTACGGTAGAATTTCCTCATCCAGCCATCCCTTCAACGGCTCCAACCTACGGCACCGTTTAGAAGATCACCGGTGAGGAGATTGCAACGGCTTTGAATATGATGAGGCCAGGCAAAGCGACTGGGCCCGGAGACGTGGCAGGTGATTTATGGAAGTCCAAGTGCTGGTAATCTGCTGAGTGGTTGGCGAAGCTCTTTAATCAGTTGTAGCAGAGAAGAAAGTGCCTGAGTGTTGGCGCGTAAGATTCCGAAAAGTACGACGGTTCCGATTTGGAAGAAGAAGGGCTGTCCCGCAGACTGCTCCAGTTATCGTCCGATTCGCATTCTTTCGCAGCATGAAGATCTTCGAGCGAGTTGTCGATGGACAAATTCGGGAAATCGTCCAGTTTTTCAGCAATCAGTGCGGCTTCGCGGCTTGCTGTGGCACCGTTGATGCCATACACGCCGCCCGCCTCTAGAGAACCATCGCGAGAAACAGAAGCCAGTGCATATCGCATTCCTCGACTTGGAAAAGGTCTTTGACCGCATACCGCGTGAAGTGATGTGGTACGCTCTGCGACATCATGGAGTTCCTGAAGAGCTCATAGAGTGGAGCGAATTCTCGAGTTCAAGCTGCAGCTGGAACCTCGAGTTCCACATCTCTGTCGGGGTACACCAGGCTTCTGTGATTTCCCCACTCCTCTTTATTGTCCTCATGGATGCCATCACACAAGGTCTTCAGAAGCCCGTCCCTTGGTCGTTGCTGTATGCCGATGAGTAGTGCTCGCTAGCGAAGATAAAGGTGAACTCGAGCGAGAGCTGCAAGCTTGGAGCGGTTTGGACTCAAACTGAACGCGAAGAACACCGAATATTTAACGACGGACTTTACTGACCATGAGTCCGGCTCCATCAAGATTGACGGCACTGAGCTTGCACGCACTTCGGTGTTTAAATACCTGGGATCAGCAGCCGCGTCTGACGGCAAACTGATGATTGAAGTGAACTCACGCGTGAGTGTAGCTTGGTCCAAGTGGCGCTCGTTGACTGGCGTGCTCTGTGACAGGAAGATACCAGAGCGCTTTAAGTCGAAGATCTACAGATCAGTCGAAGCGATGTACGGCGCTGAATGTTGGCCTGCGACTAAGGAACTTGAAACGCGCCTCAGCTTCATGGAGACGAAGATGCTGCGCTGGACGGCTGGAGTCACGCGCATGGACCGCATTCGAAACGATGCCATTCGGCAGAAGTTCGGTGTCGCACCGATATCTGACAAGATACGCGAAGCTCGCTTGCGATGGTACGGCCACGTTTGCGTGGAAAGGAAGATAGCATCCGCAAGATAGCCCCTAACTTCGAGGTAGTAGGAAAGCGGCCTAGATGGCGCCCGAAGCAGCGCTGGAATGGTACATTACATATGGACTTGAAAGTAGCTGTAGCTGGTGTCCACCTTGATCTAGCGCTGGATCTGGAAAGGTGGCGTCGTGATACCAGAAAACCGGACCCCGCTATGATGCGGGACAAACGCTGAAGAAAACGAAGAAGAAGTAGTAGTAGTATCATATTCGTGATCAGCACCCCAAATAACCCCCTTGGGTGATGTTTGGGCGAACTTTTTTCTTTCGTCCTCTCCTCCACCTCTGCAGTCGTGAAAGGCAACAGTGCCGGTTATTCTGCGTACACCCCGTTACTCATGCATACCCATCGTAACCTTCTGCCATCCATCGTTTTAACGAAAATGGTGACAGATTGGTGATTTGCATCCCGGATACCCTAGAGATGAATTTCGGACGAAATTTTTTTCGACCTCTAGGTCGAGGGAGTGAATGCAAATCTGCTTGTTGATCATCAAATCCTATCTGCAATGCCTCCGACCCGTCACCGTAAATGTATACGCGAGGCGTCCATTCACACGTTGTGTGTAAAAAATGCTGCACTTGACAACAGGTAGCTGAAATGGTGGAAGTTGCGAGAAGAATAAAAGCAGTCTGTAAAGAAATCGGAAGAACGATGAGCATGTCTCGATGATGGGTCAAATCAATACTCTATCGTGTCCGTAAATGAGATGACAGCGAGAAACACTTCCAAAACTAATTGAGAACATTCCAAAGCGGTCATATGGGGACAGCATCTGACGAGAGCTTCCTCAAGGCTTCACTTAATAGACGTGCGATATCGCTCCATACAACAAAGCCAGCTTCTTCCACAGCTGACATCAGGTTGAAAGCGGAGTTAATACTACCCTACCGAAGCCAAAATGTAATCTTCATCTACAAAAACGCAAAAAGTCCATCTAGAAATGCAAAAACCGAACCCCAGGAATCGAACCCTCGACCCCCTCTCGTAAACTCGACTCGCTATCCACTTGGCGATGCAGTCACACCGTTGCAAATGAATCACTTGAATGTACACTGCATCGTCGCCTAGGAAACGTCGTTAGCTGTCATATTACTATAATGAAACTTTAATTTGAAATCCAAAGTTTTGTTATTTAAGTTCTGAGCACGACAGGATTATTACATGTGTCACTTTTGCCTTACCAGCCCGCCCTGAAGCGGTACCATTTTTTGCCATTCTCGGACCATCCAGTAGCCCGTAGCAAAACGAAACACAGTTCTGTGATCCTCGTCCGATGCCCTACAAGACCACATAGGTCTTGTAAAGAATCTTTCGAGAAATTTCATGGGCTTCCCTTGTGAGGGTTACCCTACTACACAGCTCTATGAGCGTTGTGTTGTACGAAACGAAAGTTTTCATTCAGCACTTTGTCCCACCCCTGTGGTGAACTGAGCTACGCTCTTTAGGTTTACATAGAAAGAGCGTACCACAGTTTGTGCATGTGCCGTCTAATAAGGTTTCTCAGCCACGTTTTTGTGAAAAAGAAAGCTATCTATAGTTCAAATGCATTCGCATAGTAGGATGCTTTTTTTCTAGCAAAAATGTCAATGGTTATATTCACAATTTCGTTTTGCTTTTCTTCACCAATGTGGCTTCTATTTCTTGTAATATTGCCGTCACGTATTACATTTCGCGAGCTCTACAGAGATAAGTTCACACGCTGCAAAATGTAAATTATGCAATGCTTGCCAGCAAACACTCAGCGGTAAACATAAGCTTTGTTTGACCGCCTGCAATGTTCTGGCACTATTTAAATGCTAACAATCGGAGTCGTTAACGGCAGCCGTAGATGGAAATAGACCATTGGAGTACAAAGACACTGTGCTCATAAGGGCGACACGTTGTAAGCGTTTAGGCCTTTAATGGTGTCCGATGCTAGTCTAATGTTTGGAGTTAGCTCATTCGTGAATGTACTGTGGAAGCAACGTTGGGTTGCTGTTGTATGTAGGCATGAAACCAGTCGTTATGTGTTTTGGTCAAGTATTTGATCGCTTAAAGTGGTATCACAGCTCCAGAAAAGCGGATGACGCAGCTACTCAGTATAAATGTTGAAGCAGAGTCATAATACATACAGAAAATCTTGCTGAAAGCACCAATAGTAATGAAGGCTTGTTAACAAAAGCTGCTGTTGTAGTCTTATCATTGAATAAATACTCAACATTTCAAGGTTTTGGACGATATCAATTGCGTGGTCTTAAGGTATTCCTTTAAGACCACTTCATTCGAAAAACCTCTGCTACCATGTGCATTGCTCCAAAATCTTCAGTGATCTTTCTGTTACAGTTCTGTTTCTGTTTCTCTTTTTGAACTGAATAACAATCACCTGATTCGGAATCGTCCCATTTATTATTTTAAATGCTTCCATGATAAGACTGTCATAGTGGACAGTGCGAGTGTTCGAGTGCTGTAGGTTATCCCTCAACTATAGAGATTCAAATTACCTTGCTTGTAATGATATAGATTCGTATTAGGCTGTGAATGTTCGCCCCAATTACGCTCAATACAGCCTCTTTGAAGCGACGTGGGCAACTCTCAAAGATGCGCCCTCGCTAAATTGGCGGACGGCGCAGTGGATTTCGCGGTTGCCAGTTGTCGCACAGTCGCTCCCGCAACGCGTCGCAGATGGGTTGGCATATCTCCAGCGATTATCGCACAAGTGGCGATTGCTGCAGCGACAAATAAGAGATAAGCGCTGGGGCACGCTTAGACGAGCCGTTCTTGCCACATTGTTGTTGTTGAAAGTTCTTGAAGGTATGGCAGAACGCTACTTTTTCTGGTGCAGTCGCTTCGCATGCTCTGTCTCCAGTGTTCTGTCTCACTCATAGCGCTGCAGTTGCTTCGCATCTAACCCATATGGGTGAACGGAATATGACATATTCAGTATCATCAAGCTTTACAGATAAAGATGTTGAATTCTTCAGAAGATTTCGCTAACGCTGTTATAAACATGGAGGGATCTGAATTTAAGCACTGTTCGCAGTCGTTCTTGAAGGAAGATGCGCTATGTGTCGCTTCAGACGGTGAGCGTCTTATTCTTATCTCAATGTTCGTCCATCCCTCATATGAAAGCTCGTGCTCGCTTAGTTTTAGTCGCAAGCTGTGCTGGAAAGACCTTGAAGCTTGTCTGACGTTTGTGTCGGACATTCCCACAGGAACGGCGGGAGCAGTGAGAAGGTTTTACGTGACACCGGCTCATGCTGAACATATGGATGACCGGTTCACGTCGTTTGATAGCTACTTCTGCTCTAGCTTGAATGGAGAGCAGTTTCAAGAGTACACCAGAATAACACCGCAGGAGTTCGTAGTAGCATGAGCGAGTTGCGCACCGACTAGAACACCCAGGAACGCATAGAGCGGCGACTTCAACAAAGCACATGCTGGTGATTGCCTTAAGGTGAGGGAGAAGTGGTAAGGTACTATGTTTCATTATGGACGCATTTCTCTACTGTTTGCGGAAGGTTTCTCGCCGCTTTTTTTTTTGAGGCTTTCTCTATGTGGAGTATCACAATTCTTTTTAAGAGTATTGGAGCGAGGCATTCTTGGTTCCAACAGCCGCCACGTGGCAATGAAGCGCCGACGCGTTCAGGAGCCTCTGGAAGTATCCAATATAGGTAGGCAGCATCGACAGGAAACATTTCAGATGTTCCGTATGTTCTCACCCAATTGAGTTTCTGATCGTTGTTCATCATCGAACGGTTTTAAAGACTCCACGAAAAAGCGGCAGCTCATGCTACAACTACAAAGGGTACTATTTTGTGTTGCTAGCTGTCGTAAACGGAGCGTGTAGAATTTTGGCGTTCGACCTAGGCGGAAAAGGACGATTTAGTAAAGATTAGATTCTGTTAGTCGTTTATTCATCAGAGCGCCACCTGGGCGGGGAAGGTGTGGTGTACTACCATATCCTCGCTGATGGTGAGTTCGCCCAACAATCGTGGATGCAACGGCCTTTTCGACAAGCTGAAATCGCCGATGATCCGTATAAGGGTCATTTTAATGAAGTTTTCAGCTCGTATGTACCAAGAGCAGTTCAGACAGTCTCATCTCATGTTACTCAGACATAATTTTTCAGTGCTCGCAGAATCGTTGAGAGCGTGTTTGGCATAATCTGCGCCAGATTTCGAGTGTTCCAACGTGCTCTTGTGGGAACCGAGGACCACTGTAAGCTTATTGTAGCGGCTGCACTGGTAATTTCCAGAACTATAGATCTTAGATGTTAATCGCTTGTCTTAATTTGAATTGGTTTTCGACATCGAAGGTTCTACATAATGGACAGAATAACACCGCAACAACTGAGAAAACGGTATAGTCCGGTGTTGTACGCGACTAGTGAAATGCTTCGCTAGAAGGGACGGGCTAATGTAAGTATATTTATTATAATAGGAACAGTTTAACGTTATATCACAGATAATTAATTATTGTAATTGAGACTCATTCATAACCAGCATTTCTCTCACCATCACTCCATGCAATCATTTTGTCCTGTCATCAAGAGCCTAAATTAATCTCCACCATTTCAGATCGTAGCCCACCTTGGCAGCTTAGACCAGCCGCTGGTGTGTTAAATATTTCGAAAATGTTGGAACTCCACACTGTGCCATATACACCTATGGGCAGAGCTGACGGCAGCCCAACTCTCCGACGTTATCTGAACCTAAGGAACAGCATACATTTCTGACCTCCAGTGATTTCCTTCCTTACCTAATAAGATTTATGAAATAGCCCTTTGTCTAATGTCTGTCTAATAAAGTCTGTCTAATAAAGCGATTGTGTGGCATTGTGTGCTCTATACACGTAATTCGAACAAAACAAGAAACCTCGAATATTTATTATTTGAGCAATTAATAACCCAAAACCTTTTGTGGCTAACGTTTTCCTTCTGGCATCACCCACGACGTTGTAGCTGCAATGAGCACAGCAGCATAATCTTCCTCGAATTCGAACCAAAAAATGCTATAATCGTTTATTGATGAAGGTCATTCTCGTTTCCGTCTGCAGCTCCAAAACTAATAAAGGAACATAACATATGGATCTATTTAAGAACGTCGGAAAATGGTTTCATCAGAAGTGTTCTACCGCTTTTAATCCGCAATTAAAATTCTTACCTTTGTCTTGATAAAACCTGAGAATCATGGGTCCACTTGGAGTTACCTCGCGAGATGGAAGGTTTTATATGTGTGTAAGCATTGTATTGTATTCCCTCCCATGATCAAATCATGGAATCGCTCAGCTCGACGAGATTCCGGTTTGTTGCGACCGCGTCGCAGCCGTCAGTCGGTCCAACGGAGATCGATTGCATACTGTGCGAAAGCTCGTCACTTCTGTGTCATTTAGACGCAAATATAGTTCAAACTAATGACAACATCGCTACATTCCAAAGCTTACATGAATCAATTCAAATCAGTTTCTTTAAGCCTCAAGTGGCTGGTATCGAGGTAGTAAGCTGTCACAACGATATTTTTTTTGCGATCAAAACTTCTAGCGCCAGGCGGGACTCGAACCCGCACCTCCCTCTGACCGGGCGGGAATGCTCTATGCCTTTACACCACCGGCGCCGTTTGATCGAACGCAACATCCACACCTCGTGGGACCGATCAGCACCCACCCGTATCCGGGATGAGCTGGCCGCTGATATCAGCATGGAACCAGTGAAGCTGATGGTCTTGATAGAAACAATTCAAATCAGTTTCTTTAAGCCTCAATGGCTGGTGTCGAGGTAGTAAGCTGTCACAACGATATTTTGTTGCGATCAAAACTTCTAGCGCCAGGCGGGACTCGAACCCGCACCTCCCTCTGACCGGGCGGGAATGCTCTACGCCTTTACACCACCGGCGCCGTTTGATCGAACGCAACATCCACACCTCGTGGGACCGATCAGCACCCACCCGTATCCGGGATGAGCTGGCCGCTGATATCAGTATGGAACCAGTGAAGCTGATGGTCTTGATAGAAACAATTCAAATCAGTTTCTTCAAGCCTCAAGTTCCTTTAAGCTTAAAGAAACTGATTTGAATTGTTTCTATCAAGACCATCAGCTTCACTGGTTCCATGCTGATATCAGCGGCCAGCTCATCCCGAATACGGGTGGGTGCTGATCGGTCCCACGAGGTGTGGATGTTGCGTTCGATCAAACGGCGCCGGTGGTGTAAAGGCGTAGAGCATTCCCGCCTGGTCAGAGGGAGATGCGGGTTCGAGTCCCGCCTGGCGCTAGAAGTTTTGATCGCAACAAAATATCGTTGTGACAGCTTACATGAATCATGAATATTATGCAGAAAACCCATGAAAGTTGTAGAACCTTAACTGATTAGTTGGAACGCAAAAACATGCCGACATGCAGGTATCGAAAAATATCCTGTAATTTCATAAACAATAACTTTCTTGCTTTAAGAATTTGGAAAAAGATAAACTCACTTCTACACTAGCTGAAGGGTTTTTCCTATACGATTTGCTTCCTTCGCTTGGACACTTCAGAACATTGCCCTGTAAATGTCCAACTTTATGGGACAAATACCTCGAGGAAGAACGTTCTTGGTAACAGATATGGACTAGAAGTACCATGTGCGTTAGGCAAAGTTACAACATTGCCCTATTTTATCTACAATATCTGTGTGAAGATTAGACGCTGGTTTACTCTGTGCCTCTTGCCGGGGAACTCAAGAAGCC
This sequence comes from Heligmosomoides polygyrus polygyrus, assembly GCA_947396885.1. NCBI lineage: Eukaryota > Metazoa > Nematoda > Chromadorea > Rhabditida > Heligmosomidae > Heligmosomoides > Heligmosomoides polygyrus. The sequence goes on along the minus strand of OX377205.1, from coordinate 30,910,249 downwards.
CAGAATTTCCTAGCGACCTCACTACGATGTCACAGCGTGATTATCTTACAATAGAATCCTTGACCAATGTCGAACTTCGGGACACGGATACCCCTACTCCACGTGGTACCGAGATTAATTTTTTCGCGACTAAAGTGCTAGATTCTAGGCATAAGCTGTGGAATTTTCTGCTAATTAACATGTTTCTGCTCGCATGGCAGTGGCCCAACATCTTAACGGGGGCAAGATAGAACGGACACTTTCCACATCTATCTCTGCCCAGTCTTGTGCCTTAAAACCGTCCTCCGTGACTCATCCACGAGTGTGGGACTTTCTTTTGGTCCACTTATTTTCACTTCAGTAAATGGCTGCTTTGACAGTACAGTTTTATGTGACACAGTGGAGGATGTCTGTGATATAAGCGCTGCTTTATAGCAGAACTACTACATCGAAGAGGAAGACCTGTGGTCACATGGTGTCCCAATCTAAACCATGCAAAGAGAATGATGATAGTGTTGAAGTTAGAACTTACTTTTGTGTAGGAATTTAAGTCGGCAACTGGTGAGAATACGTCTGTATAAAAGCCAGCGATCTTCTCGCTCCAGTACACTGGGCACAATACGATCCCTGAAAATCGCAATACCGAGAGCTCTGACAAACTGCTTAACATGTCCAACTATTGAAAACGCCTATATTCAGCAAGAACCAATAGTTCGGCAAATGAAAATGAAAACCAAATATCGACATTTCAACGAATTAAAATGCGCACAAATTACGAATCTTTTGGGCAATGAAGACCTTTGTGGACGGCATTACTGTCAATCTGAGAATTCCATTGCACAAACGCACTTACACGGCCTGTCGTAAATTTGCGTGTGGCTAGAGCAATTGCGTCGTCTCTTTTTCCCTCACGCCTCATCACTCACTTGTCGAGTTGGTTTCGAACTGAACCTAGATGAATGGAAACAAAGGATCATACATCACTTGTGTCCAGAATTCGACTTCCTTAAGTGGGTTATAGCATCGACCTGAACCTAGATGAATGGAAATGGAGCTACGCACATCATTTGTATACAGAATTTCGACTGCCTAGGAGGGTTTTGGTTTCGAACTGAACCTACATGAATGGAAACGAAGCGTCATACATCACTTGTGTCCACAATTTCGACTGCCCAGGAGGGCTTCGGTTTCGAATTGAGCCTAGATGAATGGAAACGGAGCTACACACATCACCTGTGTCCATGATTCCACTTTCTAATTGGGCTTTAATTTCGAATTGAGCCTAGAGGAGTGGAAACGGAGCTACACACATCGCTTGTGTCCGGAATTCGACTTCTTAATTGGGCTTGAGTTTCGAACTGAACCTAGATGAATGGAAATGGAGCTACACACATCACTTGTCCAGAATTTCGACTGTCTAGGAGGGTTTCGGTTTCGAATTGAGCCTAGATGAATGGAAACAAAGCATCATACATCACTTGTGTCCACAATTTCGACTGCCCAGGAGGGCTTCGGTTTCGAATTGAGCCTAGATGAATGGAAACGGAGCTACACACATCACCTGTGTCCATGATTCCACTTTCTAATTGGGCTTTAGTTTCGAATTGAGCCTAGAGGAGTGGAAACGGAGCTACACACATCGCTTGTGTCCAGAATTCGACTTCCTTAGGTGGGTTATAGCATCGAACTGAACCTAGATGAATGGAAATGGAGCTACACACATCAATTGTCCAGAATTTCGACTGTCTAGGAGGGTTTCGGTTTCGAATTGAGCTTAGATGAATGGAAACAAAGCATCATACATCACTTGTGTCCAGAATTCGACTTCCTTAAGTGGGTTATAGTTTCGAACTGAACCTAGATCAATGGAACCGGAGCTACACACATCAATTGTGTCCAGAATTCGGCTAGGAAAGAGGCTCCAGGATGCCTGCCATTCAGATGCTCATGTGAAAACTGCTTTCGTCGCTCGGGGGTAGTCCGCAGATGGGTTCTGCGCTCTTCGAGCGGCGAAGCGCTTAGGGCTGGAAAAATGCGCAAAAAACGCCTCAAATTTGCTCACACGCCAAAGCTCCTCAAATTTCAAGTACCCAGTTGAAATGCAAGTGAACCACCACGCACGAGAACCGAACCCCCGACCTCCCTCGCAGAAGCGAGGCCACCTCCACTGCACCACGTCACCCTTGCCGGCGGCGCAATCGCGGGCGCACAAGACATCGATCGAACGTGGCACGTGAGCGCCGACGTGCGATCTCTAAGCTAGAAAGGCGCAGACAGCAAACTGCACCAGCCGAGAGTTCAACTGCAGGTGAAAAATGGGTGAACTAACAATGTAATTGTAGGTGACCTCATGACGGTCTTACTTAGATCTAACCAGATTCTCCTGATGTCGCGTCATTCGACGTGGCCATTTTCGATATCCACCGACATCATGGTCAGTCGATATGGAGGAGGGTCGTTGAGCGGTCGGTGGCGGATCGCAGCTCTTCCACCGCCGCTACAGGAGAGCACTGGGAGACGGGAGCAGTTTCTGCACGAGCACCTTGGACGCACTACACCCTGGAGTCCTTCCCTAGCCGAGTTGTGCGCTCGAAGAGAGCACAACCCATCTCCGATGTCCCCCTCAGCGACGAAGGCATTCTTGGCACGAGCCGCCTGGATGGCCCACACCCCGGAGTCCCTTCTCTAGCCGAGTTCTGCGCTCGAAGTGCGCACAACCCATCTCCGATGTCCCCCTCAGCGACGAAAGCAGTCTCAGCACGGATTGATGTGCAAGTTTGCGTGGTACTCCAGCAGGAGCTGGGATATTGCCAGCGGAGCAAGTGGTTAGTTCTATAGAGTGGTTAGTTCATTAATGGCTATCCCTCATGACGACCTACAGGTGAGCGATGGAAGACCTGCAGATGACCGGTATCTACGTGGGTATTTGAATGGGGTTTTTGCCGGGGACGTGGAGCTCGCCACGCTTTTTACGCGTACTGTTTGGACAACGTTTGGAAGGCTGATCTGTGGTTTTGGTCTGCCCGAGATCTAAAGAGTTATGTAGTTTACATATTCCTATTACACTGTAAAAACTCATAGATGATTCATAGATTTTTATGTGTTACTCAAGCAGTGGCGACAACAAACATATTGTAAAAGTTATGCATTCAAAAGAGAAAATAAGTGTGTTAGAAGTGTATTCCAGTTCTCTTGAGACGCAGTAACCGGAACATTGAACCATTATGATTCGTACTCTGAGCTTATAGTAATCCTAAAAAATAAAATCTAACCTTTGTACTGCTTGTTGAATTAACACCACTGCAATATCAGAACTTACACGGCTTTCTGCAAAGCATGCCACATAGCGTTTCGTAAACCAAGCTTTCGAACATTTTCTAAGCCTGAGAATGAATGATTCGTGTCTTCCGTAGTTTTGAACATATCCACCAATATTTCGTCAATTAGGTATTCCGACAATTACGGCCAATATTCCTACAATCACCTACTTCTCATGTGATCATAAGTAATCTGAAAATTAACTGAGGGGTTGTGAAAAAATTTTCATTTAGCAAGCTGACAAAACTTAAAGTAAAATTTCCACTAACTTGGCGCGAGGTATCCACCATCATGATGAGAGTTCGGTGGGTTCAATAAGATATCGTGGTTTTAAACATTTCATAAAATATTTGACTGTTCTCTGGAACGCCATCCCCTCCGCACTTGAACATCATTTCCTAAGTCCTGTTTGGTCTTTATGTTCGCCCTGAATGGACTGGATAAACAGTTGAAGTCAAAAGACTACAGGAACCAACCAGATTATTTCCATTTTCTTCGTCCTATCGACCGTGCAAATAAGACCTATCGCGCTAAATGACCTCTTCAGATCTACAATTCCTTGGGCAGATATAACCCGAGCGGCAAAAGGCGCAACTAGTGGACGAGGGGCGCAGTCTATCAGTATTCGAAAAAGTTACGGGTTTTTACCAGTTTGACCTAGGCCCCTCTCGGTGCAACTTGAATTACACGTACGTACGCGTACAATGGGGGAAATTCCACGTCACCAAACCCGACTGCTATGCTCAAGGCGGTCGAAGCCAAGGACTGCCTCCCCCGTCCACGTGTTGCGCCCGGCAAAATAACCGATGGTACACCACTCACTAAAATACCGCCCCAAAATAAACCTACCTCTCCTCTCAGTTCAAAAGATGAGAATGAATCCTCCTTCACCTATGGTTCACCTACATATCTCGTTGCGTATCGTGCGAGCGGTGAAACAACCGGTAGTAGACCGCTCACTGAAACTCCGCTCCAAACTGAATACAGGTTCCGTTGAATGCAATGCGAAAATGCTAGTCCTCAGAGAAGCGATGCTGGGAACCGAGGAAGTAAAGCTGAGGTGGTTGATAAGCAGCTGCAGCGATTGGAATCGCTGTGCAATGCGCTGCGATTCCAATCGCTGCAGCCGACCGCTCTGGAGAAAATCGCCGGGACGGAGGTGTGCCAGGGTTCTGCGACGCGTCGCGAAAGCGACTGCGGGACAACGGGCAACCGCGAAATCCACAGCGCCGTCCGCCAGTTCAGCGAGGCGCATTTTTGACAGTTGCCCGCGTCGCTCCAAAGACAATCGCTGGAGTGACTCGGAGGTATGCCAGATGCCTATCTCTTATCTGTCGCTGCAGTGATCGCCACGTATGTGCGATAATCGCTGGAACGATAGGCCTTCATTGAAGATATGCTGATATGCTTATAACCCATTATTGCAAAACAACATCAGTATAACGAAAAGGTGAGACTCACTTTTCATTTTCGGTAAACCTGAGAAGAAGGCACCAACAGAGGCGGCAAGATGGGCGATGAAGTTATGGATTTTATGCCGAAGGAGAACGAGGATGCCATTAAGAGCAAGAAGGCCACATATGAGGTACGCTCTAAGTGGTCTAGCTCAATTCACCACTGAGGTGGAACATACTAATGTTGCGCAAAATTTGAAGATTCATGCAACACAGAACAACATATAGGATTGCATTGCATGGCGACCTACCAGGGGCCGTAATAATTGAGTGAAGGCAAGCTAAAGCTATGAAAGTGTGCCATCCAGCATAAATCAATAAAATGATTTTAAACTATAATTGCTGACCTGCTGAGACTGCAGTAGCTACCTCCCTGCTATTTGTATAACTTCGACGGAAAGCAGCGTACTACTGGACTTGTACAAGAATTCAAGAGCATGTGCGGCGCATGTCGGATGACGACGAGTGGACACTCATTCTGGACTTGTGGACCGGTGCGATCAGGTTCTGCTGATAATTAGTGGGTCCCTAGCTGTTTTGATTCAATGAGTTAGAAAAACGAACACGGAACAGAAATAGTGGTGCGGGTTCGATTCCCACCTGGCGCTAGGGTTTGATCCAGTAAAGCATCATTATATGGAGACACACACAACCTCAGTAGCAGGAACCTGACATTAACTGAAAGGAAATGAATTATTTCTATACAAGTGCTCCGACACGGCTAACGGCGTGTCTCCCACTTCATTATATGGAGACACACACAACCTCGCTTCGCGCGACTTTGTAGCATCACTGACCTATGGAAGGCAGTTTTTTAAAACATAAAATTCGCTAGCATCAAGGACTTGGAGCGTACTTTATCGGCATCAAGCCCTTCACCACTTCGGTACCTTCATCATAGACATTCTTTCCTGACCGGCCAGTGATGTCATTAGTTTGTGCTGCGCAGTACTTCTGCCCCTCAGGTTTTTCCTCCGCAATCGTTCTCATGCTCAACAGCTAGCGTTTCACGTTGTCGTTGACATGTCTTCCGAAGCCAGGTTCCCCTCTCTCGATTCTTTTTACTGGATCTAATTGATGGTCCGCCTTTACTTGTCTTCATTCCTCCTCCTTAGTCCTCACCTTCCTGGTCCCAACTACTGGCCCACTTCTTTGCTTCCAGACACTTACTGGTCTCTTCTTGCTGGTTTCCCCGTCCTGGCCCCTCCAGGTTCTCCCTTTCCTTCCTGGTCGCTCTCCTGTTCCACAATAGAGTCTCCCTTACCGCCCTTCACCACCACCTCCTTAGCTGTCCTCCATGCTCACGGCACGGTCAGTGACACGTATTCAGAACAGGGTGCTTGCTGCACGACAAAGGCGGCCCGTTTTCTGGATCATACAGCTCAGTTGCGCGCGCAGTCGCCGCTGTGTCGAGCATGAAGAGGCTATGCATATGGCAAATCCCTTGTTCTTCGTATGAATTCCCTTACGGCTCCCTTCTTGTTGGTTTCCCGTCCTGATCTTGCTTCCAGCTCCCTTCTTCCAGGTAGATTCCTCCTCTCCCCCCCCCCTCGGGATCCTTCCTACTACTTTACCCAATTAAGTAGGCTTCCCACGCTCACGACACGACGACGGCGAGCGAGCGCCCATTGTGTGATATCGGTGTCACATCCTCTAAATCCGGTCTCTCTTAACGGTAATGGATCCCCTTGCTGATCCTCCTTACTGTCCCCCTTCCCCTGATTGGTAACTCCCTAATGATCCATACATATTGCCTAAACTCTTCTTGGTGCCACCTCCTGGCCTGTTTCCTTGTTCCCCCATCGACCATCCCGATGCTCCTGGTCGCTGCCTCCTGATTGCTGTCGGTTCTCCACGCTCAAAGTCCCCTTTCTGCCCCTTGCGCTTTAGTAGTCTTCTCATGCCAATGGCACGAAGTCGGCTTCTGAATCTGGACGTTCAGAAACGCGCGTAGGTGCTGTTGTGTTAAGCAGTAAAAGGCTGCGTTTCGCCTGCTGCAGCAACATCCCACGTTCAATAGCAAATTTTGCCTGCGCTGTAGATGATGAGGAGCACCTCATTCAGGTTAGATCATCGACCGCCCTTGCTGTGGATGATGCGGCGAACCTCACTTAGGTTAGATCACTCCACGGACAAACTCTTTTATATATAGGTGGTGATGGTGATGGTGATGGTGATAGGTGGTGATGGTGATGATAAAGGGTTGGGCACATTCGGCAGCGGCTTCAGTGCGTCAAAAACGGGGCGGGGCGTCGCTCTCAGGCTCTGGACATGTTTGCGGTGAGGAGCGGTCGTTCTTTCTTTCTCTGGTGTCGGCACTGGACCACTGCCAACCATCGCTCAGCTGACCGGTTGGCTGGTTTGGTTGAAGAAATGGCTTTCCTATCTTACGTATCTTATCTCTTGCTCAGGAGCGATAGCGTCAGTTTCACGGAATGACTGACTTCATTCCGTGAAGCTGACGCTTGCAGCGCTGACGCTGGGCGTCAACGCTGAAGCGAAGTGTGCCATAAGCGTGCCGCCGCCCCTGACGCAGAGACACGTACTCTGCGTCTCTGCATTATTCTTCATCATTGGAGCTGCGTCAAGCAGCAGGAGTGTGCCCAGCCCTTAAGGCTCGTGCACAGTTCGGCAGCGCAGTGAACCACCCATGTTGTAGTATAGGCGGTTCACTGCGCTGTGCCACAGCGCGGAGCCACCGCGCGGTGAGGGGCCGTGCACACTCACCGCGCAGTGGCACCGCGCGGTGTCACTGCGCTGAGTGAATTGGAGCTCCCATTTTCACCGCGCTGTGCCGTGGTGTGGCGTGTGGCTCGCGGGATTGTGTACCATGCGCACCTCTGCTGGCAACCTTCCAGCTACGCAGCGCTTCCGCACCGCGCCGACGTGGGGGATGTCGCAAAAAATGAACCTCTCAGCGCGGTGCCACAGCGCAGTGAAACTGTGCACGAGCCTATAGGTGGTGATGGTGATTATGATAGGTGGTGATATCTCACATAGGTTAGATCACTCGACCGCTCTCGCTGTGGATGATGCGGCGTACCCCACTTCGGTTAGATCATTCGACCGCTCTCGCTGTGGATGATGCGGCATAGCTCACTTAGGTGAGATCACGCGACGGACAAACTCTTTTATATATAGGTGGTGATTATCAAGTTCATGAGCTTAAATTGTCTCATGCCGGTACCAGCGCACCCCGAGGTACTGATCGGTTCCACAAGGTATGGATGTCGCGTACGATCAAAAAGCGCCTGTGGTGTAATGACGCAGAGCATTCCTCCGCTTTGCGGGTGGTGCGGACTGCAGTTCCGCTTGGCGATAAATTTTGATCGCAACTAAAAACCGTTATGAGAGCTTGCAACCTCAGTAACAGCCACTTGAGGCTGAGGAAAAATAAATTGCAAAAAGAAATATATTTTTTCTACTATTTGGAAGATGTGGATTCTCGCGCTGGTATTCTTATTCTTCTTCTTCAGCGTTTGTCCCGCTTCCAGGCGGGGTTCGCTATTCTGGTGTAGTGACGGCGCTTTACGCGATCAAATGTTTGATCGGGATGGATACCAGCAACCTTCAGGTCCACATGCAACGTATCAAGCCAACGCTGCTTCGACGGCCCTTTAGGCCATTTTCCGGGCACATCTATGTTAAGGCCAATCTTCCTAACGGTGTCTAGCTCGAAGAACGTGGCCATACCACTGAAGGCGAGCTTCACGTAACTTGTCAGCAATTGAAGCGACACCAAACCTCTGGCGTATTTCATCGTTGCGAATACGGTCCAGACGCGTAACGCCAGCTGTCCAGCGCAGAATTGTCGTTTCCATTACGCTGAGGCGAGTCTCAACCTCCTTGGTTGCAGGCCAGCATTTAGATACGTCACCACTGGTCATGCGTGGTTCTATAAATCTTCGATGTAAGGCGTTCCGGTTCTTCCTGTCGCATAAAACGCCTGTCATCGAGCGCCATTTGGACCATGCTGCGCTTCACCGCGAACGTCAGACTACCATCAGACGCAATTGCAGATCCAAGGTGCTTGAAGTTCGCTCTTCTCTTCGCTTGCAAGCATTACGTCATCTACATAAAGGAGCGCCCAGGAGGAAGGCTTGTGGAGGTCTCTACATAGAAATGGCATCCATTACGACAATGAATAGGAGCGGGTAAAGCGCAGAGCCCTGGTGAATACCGACGGAGATAGGAAACTCCGCCGATGTGCCGGCTGGCGCTCGCACACTACTCTTTGGACAAGAGTAAAGTATGCGCGCCCACTCAATAAGCCGTTCGGGAACACCGTTTTGTCGTAAGGCGTACCATATAACCTCACGCGGTATACGATCAAATGCTTTCTCTAAGACGAGAAAAGCTAGGTGCAGCGGTTTCTGCTTCTCGCGACGTCTCTCTACGAGCAGCATGGCATCGATGGTGCCACAGCCCGCTAAGGAGCCACATGGATTGGTGGAAAGTTGGACGATATCGCGAATACGTCCATATACAATTCGCTCGAAGATTTTCATGCTGTGCGAGAGCAAGCGAATTGGAGGTAATTCGTGCACTCCGCAGGATTGCCCTTCTTATTTCAAATCGGGATCGTCGTGCTTCCTGCCAACTACCAGTTACCGTCTCTTCCACAACAACCTGGTTGAAGAACTTCCTTAGCCACTCAGCAGGACTCCAGCACCTCAACTTCCATAGGTCGGCCGCTATATCGTCGGGGCCCGTTGCTTTGTCTGGCTCCATCTTCTTCAAAGCCGCTTCCGTCTCCTCCACAGTGATTTTCTGCACAGGACCGTGCTCAGGAGGAACGCAAGGGATGGGCGGATGGACAAGCTCCACATTGCTACATACGCCATTGCTTGCGGTTTTGTCGCGCAGGAACGTGTGATATAATTTTTTCTTCTCTCGGACTTTTTCTCTTACCTCGTTAGTCCACAGCCACGCCATCTTCTCGATCTTGCGGCGTCCAGGCTTAGTCATGCCTAATCCAGAACATGCAACTTGTAATATCGTATCGGTGGCATCTTTCCATGTTTCGTCGATGGTTGTCACCGTCGGTAACCGAATACAAGAAACAAAAGCTGCAACGTTTTCCTTCAACCGCCACCACTTGATTCCCGGTGGGCCGCATCACTCGAGATGCCTCTGTTTCGAAGGGGCGAACTTAGGAGAACCAGCGGACGGTGATGTGTGACGACAATCTTATACGGCACTGCCTTCTCATCTGTAACCAGCTTTCGATCGCGATGCTTCACAAGGGTGAAGTCGATATATGTTTTGGTGCTCCCGCTATAAAGCGACACCTGATCAGAGTCACGCTTTCGAAATGCGGTGTTCGCGGTGATGAGGTTGTGCGAGTCCAAAACTCATCCTTGGCTCTCTCAGGGCAGTCTGCCTGCGGAGCGTACGCAGAGAAGAAATTATATATACGCTGTTAAGCAGCGACTATGACCTTCCTCAAGCGGTCATGAAAACGTTCCGCGCTTATAATCGCGTCTCGAAAACGTTCGAAGACGGTTACACCAACACCGCTGGTGGTCCTGGGACTGCCGCACAGAATGGCCTTGAAGCCTCGTCCTATGTCACTCGACTTACAACAGGACCACCTCGTCTCCTGTACCGCACATAAGTCGACCCGTCTTCGTTCTAGTGCTTCTGCCAACTCGCACGAGCGGCCCGTCAACGTACCCACATTCAGCGTAGCTACGCGGGTCTTGCTTACGTTACGGGACTTTCGGACTAGCTGAGTCTCCCCGATGCCGTCCTCGCATCAGGGACCTCGCATACTTCTTACACTTGCCGGGCTCTGCAAGTGCGCGTCGGCTACCGCGGACGCCGTTGCTTTATCTTGATATTCACTTAACGTCAGATCTCCATAGGCCGACCTGCCACTAGGGCCTGTCGCCTGTACTCGCATGTCCGTGAGTAGCTTAGCTCGCAGAAGCGAACAGTTTCCAGTGACACCACGTGGAGGAACGGACATCACCATCTCGCGTATTCATTTTTACCATTAAGACATTCGCTCGAGGTCTTTTATAGACGGTCTTTGAGCTGGAAGTATATTTTCCGTTTTCTGACCAAACTTTGTTCTTTTTCCCGGAAAACAGAAAAGAGAAATTCTGCCCATCCCTGATAGCGATCCACCATAACTGAACAGGCGCAAATCTAGAGCATTGGCCTACTCTCTTAGAACCAGACCTAGAAATATTTTCTCGAATCGTTTAATGTGAAAATTTTAAGTGGAGCTAGACACACCTTCTAATCATGGAATGAGATATAATGGTAGCTTTGTTATAGCTAGGTTAAGGCAACAACTCAGACACTGGAAGGAGTGAAGAATGGGCGAACTAATGGAGCACTTCTAGATGAACTTATTTCAACTTACAGATAACCGAATTACGGAACTTTAGGCAGGGACTCAGATCTATCCCAGTGAGAGGTAGCACGTCACCCTGTCTGTTGAAGATTGTGAAGATTGCCATCAAAATTGAAAGTGATCTATTTTTTACAGTGATGAAGCACTGAACTAGGTCATGAAAGCTCTCTTTACCACTTCCTGGTCGGGACAGGAAACAGATACACTGTTTGTAGGGTGCGCCATAAATATGGTCACTCAATAAAAAGCGAATTACTGACGGGGAATTTGTCAGGGAATAGCGAAACTTCCTCAACAATTTAATAACAATCTACTTAGCACGCGAAATGGATATCATCCAATATGATCTTCCTTGGCACGAATGACAACCTTCAAACGCTTAGGGTAGGACTCAATGGCGGCACGCAAGGTTGCTTACGGAATTTCCTTCCATGCTTTTTCCCGTGAAGATTTCAATCCTCGAGTCGTAATGCGCCTTTTAGCGCAGGCTTCACCCTCTAGAATGAACTAACGCAGTAATCCATAACACTCAAATCTTACGAGTTTTTCGGCCATTCAGAAACAGGGATGAAGTTGGGAAGATTCCTTGCGCACCACTCCTGAGTCTTCTTGGACTTATGAGCGGGTGCGCCGTTCTGGTGAAAGGTCCATGTTGTATTTCCAGAGTGTTCTTGAGCTTAGGGAAGCAAGTCCTTCATCACAATGTCGTTCACGTAGACATTGGTGTTGACCTTGGCTCTTTTTTCAACGAAAACCAACCGTGTCCATCTTGTTGCGCAAACTCCGGCCCAAACCGTAAGGAAAGCTGCCTGAGAGTTTCTGTTAACGGTGTCTGCATCCTCACCACTTTCTGCCAATAACCGCGAGTTTTGGCGGTCAAAATGCTGCTCAATTGAGAAAAGTTTCTTATCAGTGAAGAGCCTCGTGCAGTGCTCGAGCCGCTCGAGGAGTCTTGGATATTTTTTTCTTCTTCCTTCCATCTGTGCAGGCGTTTGTCCGTGCAGTTGACGGAACTTGTAGGGGTATAGTCCAATTTCATTCTTAGCAACTCGCTTCATCGTCGTAGCCGATACGTTGAGCTCGGATGCCATCTTTCTCATGCCGCAGCCTGGATTCCACTTGAATTGTTCTTTCACGATTTTCCAAAGACTGCTCGTAGCTACGGATACCGGGCAGCCAGGTCGGGAACGATCAACGAGACAGTTACGTTCCACACAGCGATAGACTGTCATCTTGTGCAGCTTCAGCAGACGAGCGATGTTGGGAACAGAAAGTCCTGCCCTTCTCGGATCCAAGATTGCGCCTCTTTGACAACAAGGCTTTACCATTTCTGATAGAAGCAGTGTGGAGATGCAAAAAACACTATATACGGTTAAGATGACACGTAGAATCCGGAGAAACAATGGAAACATAAAACGTTCGCAAACAAATACAAAAAATGACGCGCGAAAAAGTGACCATATTTATGGCGCACCCTGTAGCTACTGCACTGTGAATATTCTTAGATAAATCTCAGGATTTTTATTGATAAACAGTTATCAATCATATAATAATATTTATTATTACATAATTTTTTTAAAAGAGAACAAATGTGTTGGAACTACACACCAATTTCTTTGCGACGCAGTAGCCAGAACTCTATTAATGTTCGCCCAGTTTTTTCAGTCCTAAAAAATGAAATCCAATCTGTTGCAATGCACATTTTATCAACACGATTGCAGCACAGCAGTGAATTCACAGGCTTTCTGTAAAACGCGCCACAGAAGCATTTCGCAACGCAGTTTCTCCATCCTTGTAAATTTTTATACGCGGTTTTTTCAAAGGTTAAGAAAAACCTTGATGAAATTACACCATTGAAGAATGAAAGTAGACCGCGAAGCCTTCCAATTTGAGGTTTCATTAATCGAAAATTAAGCCGCAATCAAGGTCATCCGTTTCGCATCTAATATGCCTTCGGCACAATTGCTTGTTCGAACTGCGAACGCCTTTTACGTAAAATCAGGATAGTTTCTCAATAGCGAGTTGCGTACAAATTTTCGTTTTCTGAAATACTGTCTATATAGCACTATATAATTGAGTTAGCGGCCGATGACGTTTGAGTGATCTAACATACGTGGTGATACACCTCGTCATCTATCTGACAAAATTTGCTATTCAACCTGGAATATTGCCCAACAGGAGAAGCGCAGTCTTCTACTGCTTAAAACAGCGGCACCTGCGCGCGATTCTGAGCGTCCAGATTCAGAAGTCGAGCCGTCGACATCGTGCCATGTGCATGGGAGGATCACTAAGAGGGTGAAAAACCGATAGCAGCGAGCAAAGAGCAACCTGGAGGAGGGCTTGGGATATGGGGTCAAATGGGGAAGATTGAAGCAGGTAAGGAGGTGCCACCAATAAGGGTGAAAGAAATAAGGGAGAACCGGTAGGGACTTACCAATAAGGGGCCAATAAGGGGGGCAGTGAGGAGGACCAAGAAGGGGATCCATTAAGAGGAGACCAGTAAGGGATCCCGGGTTTAAAGGATGTGACACCGATGACGCACAATGGGCGTTCGCTCGCCGTCGTCGTGCCATGAGCGTAGGAGGGCAGCTTAATTGGGGTAGAGAAGTTAGGACTACGAGGGGGGGGGGGGGCGAGAGAGCGACCAGGATGAAGGGGCCTAAAGGCGGGACCAGAACGGGGAACCAGCAAGAAGGGAGACGTAAGGGAATTCATGCGGGAAATAAGGAATCTGCCATCTGCGCAGTCTCTTCATGCTCGGCACACCTCCAATTGCGCGCGCTTCTGAGCTTTTGGATTCGGAAGACGGGTCCACTACGTCGTGCAATAAGGGTGTGGACTCAGTTTAGGTGTCACCAACGTCGTGCCACGAGCGGCCGCCCTTAGAATTCAGCATTCTTCCACGCTGAAACGAAAATTTTACCACCTCTGCGTACCTCGCGTGAGCTACGTTTGCCGTTCAACATGAGGTACTACAACCAGCAGAGGGAGCCTCCTCCTGCTTGACACAGCGGCAACGGCGGGTTCCCAACGTCGCACAACGAGCGTCCTGATTCTGAATATGTGTCACCGATGTCTGCCTTGAGCATGGGAGTACCACTATGGTTGGTGGAGAATAGCAGTAAGGGAGACCTCCAGGGTGGACCAGGAGAGCGAACAGGAAGGAAAGGAACAACCTGGAGGAGGGACCAAGACGGGAAAACCAGGGACCGGATTCATCAAAGTTACTGCAGTAACTTTAACGGAGAATTGTAAGCGAAAGCTTAGATAACGCGGCCTATCAAGCGATATGGTGAGCGATAAGCCGCATTATCTGAGCTTTCGCTTACAATTCTCCGTTAAAGTTAATGCAGTAACCTTGATAAATCCGGCCCGGCAAGAAGAGACCCATATGGGATCAATAGTGGAAACAAAGACGTGGGCCAGGAGTTGGGACCAGGAAGGTTGGGACTAAAGAGGGGAGGGAAGACCTGTAAAGGCGGACCAGCAATTAGATCCAGTAAGAAGAAACGAGTGAGGCGAACCTGGCGTCCGGATTCGGAAGACATATCAACGGTACCCGGAGACGCAAGCTGTAGAGCATGAGAACGGTTGAGGAGGAGCAGCCTGAGGAACAGAAGAAAGAAGAAACACTGCGCAGCACAAACCAATGGCGTTGCTGGACGGTCCGAAGAGAATATCTGTAGTGAGGGTACGAAGTGGTGAACGGCATGATACCGATAAAGTACGCTGTAGGTCTAGATGTTAGCGAATTTTAAGTTTTACAAAAACCGTTCCATAGGTCAGTGATGCTGCAAAGTCGTGCGAAGCGCTCAAGTGCGAGACACGCCGTTAGGCCTGTAATCTCTCGTAACGATGTTCTGTTACGTCCAAAGCTCTAGTTTCAGGCGGGACTTGATTTATATTTATGTTTTAATTTTTGTGTCTTTATTTCATAAATATTTTCATACATCTCAAAACTATTTTCAGATACAAGATGTCCTCGCAAAAAGTTCAAGTGGCTGTGTGTTCCAAGTCTTACGTCTTGAAGACAAAAGAACACAGGCTATGAAATGCGAAGGTTTGAAAGTAAAGAATCCTGTGAGTTAAAGCTGAGAAATGTTTTCATAAAGTATCTAAACTAGCATTTAAGATTTTCATTTTTTTCCCTCAATTGAGATTGGCCTATTAGAGTACTTAATTAGTGAGACCTGCCAGGGTTTTATCAGACATGCTGATTGCAACGAACACTATGTAGGGCACCTTGATTTGCCTTGTTAGGTCTGCATATGAGTTTCAAAGTCGTTCTAATTATAGGTTAGGGAATGATGGACGCAGCCACATTTTTCGAAAACGTTCTGCTTGCTTTTAGCTAGATTAATCAGATGCAAAAAGAGCGTTGATTAGCGTCAGAGTGGCTAACGTCTTTCCCTAGATGGAGATCCTCCTGCATTATGCAGGAGAAATCAGACAGGGCGGACAAAGCGACACTTTGTTTGATGGTGTTCAAATTGATGTAATGAGTAATGATCCTAAAAATCTCCCTAAAAGAGCAGTAATTTCTTATTGATTAACCTAACACATATGCCGTGTCTTTCTCCATCTAGCAACACAAACACACAAATTCCGCGGTGCAAGTAAATACCTGTGATTGCTTTATCGATGATGCTTACTTTCTGATGATAAAAAATAATCATACTTTAAGACATTGAGACATGAGGCGAAAGTCTACGAAGCGTTGAAGAGCTACTCCTCGCCTCACTTTCTCACGTTTGAAGATCGCGGATTAGTAGAGGATCGTTTTGTGTTCATCATCCTGAAACTGGTAAGATTTCTATTACACATCTAAGCGGGAAATTTTTGTCGCCAACGCGTTGGAAGGAGCGCCAGCTGCATTCCGGTAGTGGCTCTATAGCAAGTCCTCTTTTCGACGATCCAACAAGGTTAAATAAGTAGGCGAACCAATCCCTGCACATAATTCTGTAGCTGAGGGTGTTCTAAGGTGTTACACAAAAATTGAACACAAATGCCCATTTTCAAAACCATTGAAGAGTCGAGCTAATCCTTCAAATTCTTTAGAACACAATACAATAGATAAAAGAAGAAGTTCTGAGAAAAGAATGAGCTTGGATGTTCATTAAGTTCGGCGATGTGGCGCTCATGCTAAATGTTGTGTCGGGCTACAATTTCTCTTTGTTTTCGTCTTTTACCATGAAATCGTGATAACTTCATGATAACTCATAGTTCATAGCTCGACCCTACTGGTTAAGGACAAAATTATAACACTCTGTCATGAGCAGCTCTAGTGCACTAATTCGTTTCCTTGAATCCGTTTAGAATGGCTCCAGCAATAATTCATCATATACGAAATTTCCAAAAAATATCAAAAAAATTCTTTAACATTTATATTCCTTGACACAGATCTAAAACTGTGCAATGTTGCCATAAGGCTAGTTCTTTCCCAATTTTCATAAACCATTTTATTACGTTATTGATTATGATCGGCTCTTCATAAAAAATAAAAAATACCATCTAAAAATTTTAGTTTTCAATAAGAGTAACTGTAAATACCGTTACCGCTCCATTTTTTCTTTTTAATACAAGTAGTCGGGTCAGCGGGATATTTCTTAAATGGTATTTACTCTATTTCATACGTCACATCGGGCTCAACTATGGAAAAATTTCTTGCGTTTCAATTATACCTAGTTCTTTGGACGATCGCATATGCCAGTACTCTAATGCTAAATTTTTACGAATTTTCTTCTAATATTGCACTTAAATTTGACTTGATTATTGTCTCAGTGTTTCCGAGTGAATCTATGCACATAATACCCATGCTCGTGGTGTGGACTCCCTTGGCACTGTCGCTCGTCGCAGCAGTATTGTGTCACCAATATTAAGGCATATGACTAGAAAAATTTAACATAGTGATGGTTGCCCGTCTTCCAGTCTTTCAGGGACCGGGCTCATGAACAACTAAACCCGGGGAATGACGGGTATAAGAGTAAAGATGAATGGTTCACTGTTGGTATCATACCTTTATACCCCGCTTATCCAAGGGCTTAGTCATTGACAAGTCCGGTACCTGGTCAACGCAGCTTCTAACTGCCGGCCACGAAGACGCATTGTCATGATAGCATTCCCCTACATCTGGACCACACGTGTACCCCTCAACTACATGGATAAATTCAAAGGACGGAAAGTACTGAATTTTTCGAAAAATACGAGTAAGTCAGCAGCCATAGCTACTAAGTAAGGCGCCAAAACGAGTTCTGAACATCTCTTCTTTCAAAGTTAATGTCTATAGAAGCCTTCAGAATCTTTTTTCCTTTGAAGGTTGGAAGAAATCTGCTCGATCTTCAAGCCGACTGTCCAGATAAAAAGTTTTCCATGGTGACGGCACTGCGCGTTGGAGAACAGTGCCTAGCGTCTATTCGTGACCTGCACTATGTGAGTGATTTCAGGATATTTGGACACCCGCTCGTTGCTGCAGACATCTGAAACGAACAAATCACAAACATTTTAAATTAATAACATTTTTCAAGTGTGGATACATACATCGCGACATCAAGCCAGACAATTTCGCCATTGGACGAGAAGCAGACAAGAACCTGCACACAGTCTACATCTTGGATTTCAAGTTTTCCCGAAAATACAGGCAGGTTATAATGGATAGCGCCGTGTGAAGGCATTCCTTGCTGTGGCATTATGAGGCCTGGTGTCTTTCGTTTCACTTTGGTATCCGCATCTTTTAGGTCTGAAGGCAAAGACTTACGACTGCAACGGGAGCAGGCCGCTTTTCGCGGCACACCTCGATACGCCAGCATTACGGCGCTTAGTATGGTGAGACGTTACCCTTCAAGTAGAGGCCTCAAGGTTGCAGAGGAACTTTCGGATGACGTGTATAGAGACGGAGCTCCGTACGCTGATTCTAAATAAGTGTTCAGTTGTAGGCCGGATGTGCCAAAGTTGTGGCTGAGTACAGGTATACCAGCATTACGAACGCCGTGAGGACGGAAATCGGAAAACAGTAAAAAAAAAACCTTTACTTAACAAAATGGGGCAACGAACAACGATATGACAAAAAGATATCAAATCAAAGAAACCACAGTGAGATACAACAATGTGGGAGCACCGGCCGAAGGAATAGGGAGCGCGCCCAAATCGGTTCCTTACGCCGAACTCGGGACTTCAGCAGGAGAACTCTCGCGACTCCCGCCGCTTCGTGTTTCGAAATCTTTCCAGAACGACTTCCTTTCGCGACCTAAATTTGATTGTGGTGCGGTAGCCCGGGCCTACTCGAAAGCATGGGGTCCTAGCGCATTCTACACCATGCGCCGCTTTGGGCCACCCACTCCTTCGGCCCGCCTTCCTTACCTAGGCCTGACACAGTATCTGCAATCGACAGTTGAAGTTTTGCAGTTTTAACGGAATCACTTAACCGTGGTTTTGCTTTTGTCAAATAAACCACAGACACCACTCGTGGTGGGGCACTACGGAAAAGTGGATAAGGAAGCAGTGTAGTGGGAGTGGTTCGATCCTCGGTGGCTAAATATCTTTTTTAGGCCTGTGTCAGAGTATTGCAGAATGACCTTGCCGCTATTTTTGGGAGAAATGCGCAAAGGTTCAAGGTTTCAGTGATTTTCGTTTTGCCATATCTACTTTGTCATCCACTTTTCATTGTCTATTATTATGTGTGCTCGTCTTCCCGGGCTTGTTTTATGCGGGAAGCTCATCGCACAAAGAATAAACAAAAACCAAAGGCTGACTACAAACCTAATTAAAAGCACGGAATTACTACAAAAATTGATCTAAGAAAAGGCAAAATCCTAATAATATGGAGAAGAAAACACTACAAAAAGCACGTAAGGGGAAAAATCCGTGACCACTGAACATTTCAATGTTTTGTCGACACTCACGCGTCAACAAAACATTGAAATATCGTGAACGGATACGAGCAGAACAAGCAACACGTGTACATCAAGAAACCGAAGGATTTTCAACAACACTAGCCGCTGGCGCAACCGGTAGAATGTATATGTGCTTTTTGGATTCACCTGCACACTTAGTGACGTCACCGTTTCAGAAGTTTCTGGAATAAAAGGAAATATGCTTCGCGCATTATTGCATACCGACTAACTCAGCGTGTCAGGCAAAAATAACACTCAAAGGAACACTAGAAGCATTTTCGCTCAAAACTCGATGTGCAGTGCATAAAACTGTAAAGCAAACACATCACATGGAATCGATATGTTAGATTAATCTAAGTTTTCGAGGCAGTGAGTTACAGAACTGTATATCATCACAATTTTTGCATTTCTTGAGTTACTTAGACACCACATGAAGTGATGTCCGCCAGAATGTTGTATGCGTTTCAAAATTACTATTGAAAGAGGAAAAAATGCAGAATTGGGAACTTATTTACATATTGTGGAGTGCATTTTACTGAAATTTTTCTTTTGATGGCATCATTTTTGACAAACCCTTTCTTTATTATTTACTAAAACAGGATTTGAACATAGATATTTCAGCACTTCTTTGCTTTTCAATTGTATTTAATTCCTCTAAAACACCACAGAGCTGGTTGAGCTTTTTTCTTGAAGTTTCTATTAGTATCGAATATTAGTATCGAATTTTCTTTTGAGTTTTTTGGGAGCCTTGTGTTGTTTTTTTAAATATTTTCACATAACTGCATAAAAGATTTGACTACAAGAATAGATGGTTCATTGCTACATAGAAGATTTTACCAAAAACCTTGAAAAGACGCCGACGAAAGCGTTTTAGCTGTCAGACAAATAAGCCGAAATGCGGGGCAGTAATTTACCACGCCACGAATTTTCGAGCGCCCTTATTTTGCAATATAGAGTATTTTTCATGCTTGAATGTCTCAATGCACTTCCTACTGAACTAAATTCCAATAAAGCGTTAGATTAATTGAGTATCCGGATGACTCTTATAATGAAGATTTTCCCCATAGTTTCGTACTTATTCCTATCCGGTTTCCCTGATGGTATTTACTGCCCACAGCTTCATTATGGCGCATTTGCTTGTTACTGAATGATATTCTGGCATACTGTGTGTTCTCCTCGTTGACCGGGCATTTTATCCCAGTGTTGCGGATATTTCCTCCCTTTGACGTGGGCATTTTTCTACCCTGGTTGCCTGCATCTTTTCTCATCGCTGTGAGCATTTTCTCCGCACGCGACGCTCACCGTGAAATTCGGGCATTTTCTCCGCAGTCCGGATGGGTTGAGGCGGATGACCCCCTTATAACCAGAGGAACCATGCCGCACTGCAAACAGGGATGGGAGTAATTTTTTTGAATCCCAGAAAATAGTAAGCAGAAAATCGCATCTGTTGGAAAACAGAAAACAGAAAGGCAAAAACGCAAGAAAACAGAAAACAAAAAATTTCTAAAGAGTTACTTAAACTACAACAGTATAACTAAAATATTACTAATAATTACCTATGCGACAATAGTAAAAGTTTTTTTTTAAATATAAGCTACCAAAACAGGAAGGTTAATACAATAAAGTTCTAGATTAGATAAAAGCATATTAAAGGGGGCAAAGTTTTCTAGTGAAGAAATCGGCAGCGCTTTAGATTACCCCGCAGTGAAAATGCCCTTTAGGGAGCAGAAGTCGAGACGAGTCGAACCTTATGGGCAGTGCCGGAACCTCTGTCAGCGGTGCCTATAACATACCCAGCTCCTTACTCGAACCTTCCAAAAACAATCGTAATCCGCAGATATTTCAAAAGGGGATAACATATTCGTGATCAGAACCACAGATAACCCCTCCAAGCGACGTTTGGGTAAGTTTTTTCGACCACTTGTCGATATTTTGGGTAATAAAAGTGAGCCGTCCAGCGGAACGCAAGAAAATGATGGTAACTATAATCACTGACCTGCTGGGATAGCGGTAGCCACCTGCCTGCTATTTGTGAAGCTTCGACGGAAAGTACCACTGAACTTGTGCAAGAACCACCTGTTCTCCCAAGAGCATGTGCGTGCATGTCAGGTGACGACGAATGGACGCTCATTTTGGACTTATAGACCGGTGCAACCTGCCCTGTTCATGATTGCTGTTGCTTTGTTTATGTTGGGAAGCTTTATTCGATCTAGCCAATGAATCTGCCGAAAACGTGCAGCAAAATACAAAGTGTTCTATGTATTGAGAGCAGCCGATGAAAAGCTGTTTCTGAACACTCATTTGGGAGCCTGGAGTGAAATATATGACGATGAAAAGTTGGGAAGGTGATATTTATAAAAAAAGGAATGAACATTGTAGATGCAAAAATTCAGCAATGCCGGGAACCAGATATCTGGTTCTCACTATCGAGGAAGGTCACTCGCCGCCGAGCCACCGATCCGCTTGCAGTCTCACTTAAAAAAAACGAACACAGAATAGAAGTAGGTGCGGGTTCGAGTCCCACCTGGCGCTAGAGCTTTGATTGCAGTAAAGCATCATCATAAGAGGTGGCAACCACATTAGCAGAAACCTGGCCTTAAATAAAATGAATTGAATTATTTCTGAATTATGGCTAATATCAAGTGCATCAGCTTGAATGGTTTCATACTGATATCAGCGGTCGGGTCATTCTGATATACGAGTAAATGCTGATCGGTTCCACAAGGTGTACATGTAACGTTCGATCAAACATCAACGCACGGGTGCAGGAATGACGTAGAGCGTTCCTCTCGATTAGCAGGTGGTGAGGTTGGAGTCCCGTCTGGCACTGAAATTTTGATCGCAACAACACACCGTTATGAGAGCTTATAACCTCAGTAACAACCACTCGAGGCTTAAGGAAAATGAATTGCAAAAAGAAATAAATTTTTCTACTATTTGGAGGATGTGGACTCTCGCACTGGTATGCATTTTAATCATTCAGACATACACCTTAGAACCTTTATGGGTGGTTTTTGAGCTGGAAGTGCATTTTCTGTTTCCTGACTAAATTTTGCCCCTTCTCCTAGAAAGCAGGTGAGAAAAAATAAAAATAAATCAGGAATCAGAAATTCCGCCCATCTCTGACTGCAAAGTGTGGCGGAATGCCGCCAAGAACCGTCGTTACACTAGCAGCATGAAAGATCATGCGGCACAGCGACGACTCGTGTGGGCGCAGCGTCCGTCTGGGAGCGTGTCTCCAACCACGATAGGAAGCAAAAGGACGAGATTGCGTGCGGTGCCGTTAGATTCTGGCATTACACATCGTAAAAAGATTAATCGAAGCTCTCCAGGTCAAGTTGCAGCGAAAGGAAGGAAACCATGTTTACCATCACCATTGTTTGTGCCATTTTAGGACAGTAGAAAGACCAGTTGACAACGATATTTCCATAGTGCTCCATTTGTCCACAGCTACCGTTTAAAACAAAAGAATATTTCCTCGCAACAGACTCTGCGTGTTAGTTAAGTCCAACATTTGACCTACTTTTAGATCTAGTACCCAAATTTTGTAAACAAGCTGGGAAGCACGTTTGGTTTAGAAACGCGCAAAGGAAACAGTCCCCCAAGTTGGGTCTCTAAAATGGCGCAGAGTAGACATATCAAACGGCAACCCCACAAATTCACTTAGGAACTCAATTGGGCACGTCCTGCTGCCAACCATGACATACAATGCCATGCTTTAGATCTTCACGTCATGGTAAAACACATGGAAATTTGAACATTTTTAGGATTACTCCTTTCAGAAAGAGCAGTCCCGCAAGGACGATTTAGAATCATGGTGGTACATGGTCGTTGAGTTCATGATAGGACAACTTCCGTGGCAGGACATGAAGGTGCGTCACTAAATATTAAAATGCTCAGGATAAAGGCACGGGCACGTTCATTAGCCGCCGAAGCAGTCGGTGAGAATAGGCTCCTTCATGGTACTATTCAGAGGAATGTACACATACATGGACACTGAAAAAGTCAAGGGAACTAGCAAAATGCGTAAATCGCAAGTCTGAACATCAAAGTCTCGTAATTCGGAGTCAGTAGACTGACGCTAAGCTTCGTTGCATAGAGCTTCAGCCAAGAGGCCCAGTCCTGCTGCTTGAAGTCGGGTCTTATTTTATTTTCCCTATAAGTTTTTCTGGCTTGATACCTGTGTTTTCTGCTATCGGATACCAGCAGGAGAGAGCCTGACGTCAAGTGCTTCTGAATCCACACCTACGCAAGGATACATTATCCCTGCAGCATCGAGAGCAAAACTTCAACAGTTGTGAAGCGCAATTTGTTTTGAAAATGAAATGTCTTACAGGGCGCTTGGAAACGGTGAACGTAAGGCTGAGGGTTTTTGCGCCTAAGGTTGAGCGAACTAAACAATGACCTCCATAGGATGGGGATATGGACAAGCTTTATTACCCATTCTTGACAAGGTGTACTTAAACCGATGACCATAAACTTCACGCAACACAACCATCCATTAAGAGACAAGAAAATAAAAGCGACGTGAATCGATTCCTATATTCTTTAATTTTACCTAATAACTAGAACCGGTTTGACTTGTCAGTTAGCTGTCCGTTAGACAGGCCGATAGATATGATTTTATCTTGTATCTTTGGCAGACAAGTTTAGTATCCTAGCTTGATGCGAGCCCTAGCATCCTCATGTCCTCGAATTGAATAACTTTTTAGAATGAATGTTTTTGGGAATCAAGCACGGAGTTGTGGCCTTTGCATAGAACGATGCTCATTTAAATTTTCTGTCACAGTATAGCGGAACACAAGAGAATCTTTTTGCTTTTTCTCACTGCAGTCTAAATTTTCAGCCTACTCAGCTAGAGGAAATCAAACACATGAAAAAGCAAGTGCGAATTAAGCAGAATCTAAAGAAGGTGGTGCTTTGATAGCAGTGTAAATATGTGAGGGCAATGAATGAATAACAGTGCTTCCATTCAAGTTTCTGAAAGACACGCCTGAGGAGTACATGACCAATATCATCCTCTATATTGACACTCTTCACTACAATTCAATACCCGACTACGACCATATAGCAGCACATTTGGCAGCAGCAGTTAAGGTGAGTTGCACCAGTTCATATTAATTTGAATAGTTCTTGGTAGAGGGCTTCTTAAGGCAGGCTGTTCAGAGCTTTGCGTAGCGATGCAGCATCTGTGTCGCACTCTTCACAGGCCTTTTTCAAAGTTGAACACCAGTGAGAGCGAGTGCAATTAGCACATTGCTCAGCGATGAAGGACGCTTACGCCGTCGCCTCGCGATACTTTCAGCTGCATAATTTTCGTTGTTCCCGGAACAGCAGTTATCTCACTGCGATGTATCTTTGAACAGATTCTAGCCCGGGAACTACCTGAAGTGTAGATCTGGACGATGCGGTATCAACCTTATTATACGCTACCACGCTACCACTCTCAACCTTATTATTCTCTCGAAACGGTGTGTCGACCAGTCAGCCAAGTGAATTCTGTAGTCCAATTGTGGTCGAAAGGTTAAGAGTTGCTTCTGTATGGACATATCTTTTGCAATTTTGGGAACCTCATTCTCATGCAAGGGGCATGCAGCGATATTTTTATACCCCACATAATATTCACCGCTGTTTATATGTCTAATTAATTTGTGGGTCACGTTATCCGTCTCGAGGAGGGAGGACCTAAGCCAAGAGTCTTCGATACGGCGGTGTATGTCAGCCAATCTTTCTATGAGCTTAGCCAAGGGCAATTGTTGGTGAATGGATAACCTTGGTAGCAGATCGCCCAAGTTCACGATATATTAAGCGGGCACCGCGTCAGGGTATATATGGGCATCGTGCGAGCGCTGGGATTCAGAACGCGTAACATAGACATTGTACCAAACATTACGCCACTTGCATCGGGATGTAGAAGATGTGTGCCACAGGCGTCGCGGCCACGTCGTGACACCTGTGTCGCACTCAGAAAACGTGTCACAGATCCTATGCAATATGCGTCCAGATTCAGAAGACGTGCTACAGACTCCGCACAACGTGAGTCCAGATCCAGCACACTTGTCACAAACTTTGTGCGGCATGCATTGGGTTTTCAAAAGACCTGGACCTGTTGCGCTTCCCTGTCGGCACGTTGTTAAGGAGAGGTACTGGCGGAGGAAGGAGAGGTAGGGAGAATGACTATATACAGGTTTCGACCAAATACTATTGCTGTTGGACAATAAACGGTATCCGGTATCAACGAAGCCCGATCGACTTCGTCTATGATTCCTTTTCGTATTAGGACACACAGTGTCTGCTTATCGCCGCGACGAGAACGGGTGCTCCACGCATATTCGATAGAGACTAGACAAAATTCATCGGATCTCTTTGAAGATTCGGCCATACCATATCGCGCATATCCTATTCTGTCTAGTAAAGCCGGTTTTCCTGTAAAGAAGATCAGAAGATCTAAAACAAAAGAAGACTGTCAAGGTAATTTATTCTCGGAGATTGAGGCGTCCCAACTAGGCGTTTGGCGAGCGCTGGGCCGTTGAACATCTGGCGAAATCCACTTCTACGAGATACAGAGTGGAGGCAGCATGGATGCGCATTTGACGTCCACAATCCAACGCCAGGGTTGAACTAGGACCCCACACAGGATCCGTACCCTGGCTTTCCGTTCATGAATCAACGACCCTGTCCAATCGATGGACTGTCGTTACTCCGCTTCGAGGAAATAATTAGGTTGGTAGTGATAAAGTGCTAGCTATCTTCCATAGTCACCATCATGAGGAAGGCTATTCTCCACATGTACACATTTGGTTGTCAAGATATGAACGAGTTTTTCTTATTTCTATGTAAATCACAATCAGGAATGGAACACCTTTATTCCATGATACGGTATACTCTCCTCAATTATCCATGGAAATTCTCCGTCGAGCGTGCAGGTAGTCAATGTTGGTTACATCCTCATAGTAGAAAGCGACAGATTTGGACTTGAAGAAATCCAAGGCCGAATTCGAATTTCTTCTCAGCCAACACCTACCTCATGGAGGGAAGAGCCAGTAGTCCGAAGGTGCGTGTCAGGGAATGTGGCAGGCCGCTCCTCTTGAGCCAGGGAAAAAGAAAAGGGAGCAGGCCAAGCTTTTGCGAGAAGCCTTCGTCGCGTGCATGATCAAGTGAGGCACCCATCTACCGCTTGATTGTTCTAGCCGATCGCGTGCAGAAGGGGTTCAATGGTCGTATGGGAGCATTCAAATTGAAACTTCTCTTGTGATCGCGGTCTTCAAGATTGTCGCCTCTATCATGAAACCGCTTGAGTCACTTGAAACACTGACACCTCGAAATACAGTCCGAACTATCCTAGTCGGAAGATCACATAACTAAAATTTATGCGACCAATTGTCATCAGGCTCAATCACCTCAATATGACCAAATAGAACCTAAAAACAGACAGGCGAAAAACAAAAAATCATCGCGGTTGTAAATATGTCTCGGTGGGCAAAACGCATTCAAATACAGCGACCGCCGCCTGACATGCTATAACAGGATCTATCATAGTGAGGTGGGTACAGAAAACCGCATGTCACGTGCTAACGTCCGTCTGAAATGTTATAATCTGGATCCATCATAGTTGGGGGGAAGCTTAAAGCTTTGTCTGTTTACAACCGAAACCGAATGCTTTTTCTAAGATTTGTAAGCATAGGCCCTATTTTGTCCTCTAGAAGCCGCTCTGTGACTCCCAAGTCCATTTGTTACACAGTTTTTACATACATATGTACATATGTGCTTCCGACTACGATAGATCTTACAGTCCTCTCTATAGCTCCAATGCAGAGTTCAAAGGAATTGGGCTTCACTCATGCCTTGTTTGAAATCTTAGAGCACGCTAACGCTCACGATGAATTTCTGCTTATTTTCTGGTAGAGCCAACGTTTTAAATGCAAGCAATCAGGATATGATTTTATTTTATTTGATTTATTACATGTGATGCCACATGTGGGAAGAAAAACGTCAACAACAAAACGTTTAAAAAACAATCAGCGTAAATCCATAAAACATAATCAAGCGAAGTCTTAAAGCGCATAAATCAACACAGTGTTTAAGAAAGGAACAGAAACGGTCGACAACAACTAGATGTCGTTATTTCAGGTGCAGGGATATAAGTTTTTTGAATTTTGTTAAACTACTAGGAATTTGCACGTTTTTGCTCAGTCTGGAGTAATCCGATCCCGCTCTGAAAACGAAAAAATGACGCCTAAGTGTTGTTTTGGGTTGCTTAAAGAAGAATTCTTGCTTTAGTCCTCGCGTACGTGAACATGTAAGTTTGAAGAATTTGTGAGGATTCAACTCTATTAACGTTTACATTATTTTATACATCATGATGAGATCGTTCTTTTTCCTTCTAACTAGGGAAGGGTTTCGACCTCCCATGGAACTTCAAGATGAGACCAGGATCATTAGAAAGAGCTCAGAATGCTGATTACGAATGTGGGTGATAAAATTGCAAAATGAAATTCCTGAGCGAATTATGGCCTGCCAAATGCGACGGGCCTCACCACAGACAGGCCGTGCGATGCACCTGGCGAGAGAATGGTGAGTCATCGGAGCTCCGTAAGAGGTGACCGCTAGCTGCGGGGTTGGCGTAGGGGTAGTGCTCCTCCTCGTCAGGCGCGACGTCGTTGGTTCGGTCCCCATTGCTGCCGGTTTTCTTGCATACCATAATTTATCTTCGAAATGATCTTTTGTTCTGAATTATGACACGTATTTGATTAAATAGCGAGGAAAACTACCATACACGCTTGTAAAAATGCTTGAAGGCAAGAAACTGGTGTGGTCAAATTTTTATTTACTATTTTGCGCAAGTAGAGTCCAAATCATATATTGAACAACTAGAGGTGTTTCTAACAACCTTGGCATTCGTGGAACAAAGCAAAAAATATGTGAAGCAGACATGTTGCTCACACACTGCACATCTTATACATGCAGCCTCTCTACAACCAGCAGCAAAACAGTCAATTGTAGCAAGATCAAACAAATATTCACCAGAAGTGACAAACACACCTGAGTGATTATCGATGTACCCTACCTTATGCCACGAGTATTGAAAAGTTTGAGAACCTAGGGGAACAAAACATACGGTAAATCTGCAGTAGAACCTTCAGTAGGTTGTTTCTCTGGGTCATGTTGAACTCCACGCTATTTGGCATAGCAAACGACCTGACCCTTTTCATAACGTTTTTCATCGGACCGAAGAAAAAAACGTCTAGAGGTTGAATCAGCGACCGGAATATTGCGCACAGTGATTTGGCAGCCTGCAAAGATGACCACAACAGTAAATCAGAAAGATTACTTCATTAATGTGTTGAGAGATGGTTGTAAATGTACGCACCTTCGGGGACAGCTTTCTCAATGGTTTCTATATCACGAAAAAATGTCCATGAGTCCACGATGAGGTAGTCTTCTTGATTACTCCTTGAGTTGAATACGCAAGTCTTGATCCAATCGACCATGAGGTCTTTGGTCATCATGTGTGAAGTAGCCGCTCTGACCACAAGGTTTGGAGCTTCATAGTGACCACGCTGCGGTAATGTTCCATCTTTTTCTTGGAGGACCACGCATAGTTTTTCTCCCAACTTTCCGTCAGCATGAAGTAGCGGGAGGACGGTATACGAATGTGTCATTGCTACCCTACTTTCAACAACTCTCTCAACCTGAAAACATCATAAGGTAGTATTTGTAAAGAGAGGAGCTACCAGTATAATATGCTTACCTTTTAACTCCCACCGGTGCTAGTATCTTGCTGTGGTCATTTCTCTCACAAACCCTGACTGATCTCCGTTGCAGAAGCAAGCCAGCGGTTTGCGTTCCATATCTTTCCTAACAGCCTCATAAACTGCTGGGCTTTGAGTTCAATTTCCTCACGATTTCTGTAGTTTATTTTTGTCACGAATGTCGTTATTTTCCTTCGCACAATTCCACAGCGTCGTTTGAACGACTTTATCCAAAAGGAACTTGCTTTGAAACCCTCGACGGTGTTTACACGGGACAGGTGAAGTGCCATATTGCGTAAATTCTCGTCATGTAGTGTAACGCCTGAATTCGTGTAGCATTTGCTAAAGCTCCGAAAAGGAACCTAAAAGGTCAGTTAGAAGTGGAATTCAACCTGTTGCCATTTTCTCTTTCAATTCTTCATGGAGAAGCGCAGCAATCCTTTACATCTGCAGAGAAGGACGAGCCCTCGTTTCCGGCGCCTCTTGGTGCTCATTTTCGATCCTGCGAAGCTTCCTCAAATGGTCGTCATTTCTTATCCAACGAAATCTTGCTCCCATGCTCGACAACGATCGACATCCTTTCGACGAGCTTCTGTAGTGCTGAATAGCCTTCGTCACCTAGAAATGAAGAAATGCTCATACACTGAAAATGATATGCAACAGACGAGCATACCTGATCGACAGTCACAGCTGTGGTGTCAAAGTGAATAACATTCTGATGGATGGTACTCGAGTTTTCTTCGCCCTCGTCATCACAATGGTCCCAGTCCGACTCGTCATCAGTAGACACATCTGATCCCAAATTTTCATCCGTTTTCACATCAACTGAAGCTGTCGCACCGTCACGTAGAATAGCTGCGAACCTTCTAGCGATTTTCTTCTCTTCACGAGTTGGTGCATCGTTGTCGTCTGGCGCCCCAAATTCAGCAAGAAGAATGGACGCCACCTTTGCTGGTGGAAAGGACATAGTGAGTGAAGAAAAAGCAGTAGATCAACGACATTTTGGGCTTCCCGATCAGTCAAAAGTGCAATAGATCAACGACATTTTGTTCTTCCTCATCCTACACTTACCACTTCCCTATTTGTTTCATACATTTTTTGCTTTGTTCCACGAATGCCAAGGTTGTTAGAAACACCTCTAGTTGTTCAATATATGATTTGAACTCTACTTGCGCAAAATAGTAAATAAAAATTTGATCATACCAGTTTCTTGCCTTCAAGCATTTTTACAAGCCGTATGGTAGTTTGCCTCTCTATTTAATCAAATACGTGCCATAATTCAGAACAAAAGATCATTTCGAAGATAAATTATGGTGTGCAAAAAAAACCGGCAGCAACGGGGACCGAACCAACGACGTCGAACCTGACAAGGAAGAGCACTACCCCAACGCGACCGCAGCATCTGGTGGTCCCCTCTTACGGGGCCCCGATGACTCACCATTCTCGCGCCAGGTGCATCGCACAGCCTGCCTGTGGTGAGGCCCGTCGCATTCGGCAGGCCATAACTCGCTCAGGAATTTCACTTTGCAATTTTAACACCCATATTCGCAATCAGCATTCCGAGCTCTTTCTAATGATCCTGGTCTCATCTTGAAGTTCCATGGGAGGTCGAGGCCCTTCCCTAGTAAATTGGAGACTATTAAGATTTAACATTTTGTTTCTAATAATTCCACGAGGAATACTGCTGCATGTGAACCCAAGGGCACGAATGAACAGCTTCCTGGTGAAACTACTCTGGACTTTCTTTAGCCTGTCGATTCCGGACCTCTTCCGCGGACAAATTACACACGTGCCGTATTCGAGAATTGGGCGTACATAAATTTTATATGCCTTAATGAGAAGAGAAGGATCTCTAGAACTGACGGACATGAATAGGAGGGACAACCTTTGTCCGGCTTTGCTAGAAATCTTCTTACAGTGTTTCTCAAAGCAAAGCTTTAAGTCAAGAAGAAAGTCAAGGTCGCTAACAATATGAACATTTACCAGAGCAGTTCTGTTGACGTCATACATTTTGCAAGCAACTAAAGATCTTAATATCGTTCGCAAACATCTTACAAGTAACTCCACGGCGTTCAATTTTTTGTGGTAAATCATATACGTAGATAATAAACAACAAAGATGACAACACTGCACCCTGAGGAACACCACTAGGTGCTGCCTCACACTAGATAAACTACCATGTACTCGAACTTGAAAAGTACGATGTAGGAGAAAGCTTTTGATCCAAGCAATTATTCGGGAATGGATCCCAACCTGATTTAACTTCAATAGAAGGAGATTATGAGAGACTCTATCAAATGCTTTTTCAAAGTCACATCCACATAACGCTTGTCATTTATACCCGAAGTCCAATCACCAAGAGATTCTAATAACTGTGCTTCTGCCGACTTTCCTTTCCTGAACCCATGTTGACAGTGAGAAAAGCTACGATTTGATTTTAATTTCGATTTGATTAGCGATGCACATGTTGAGATTTTTTTCAAAAATCCTACAGAAAACTGAGGTAATACTTACTGGCTTATAAATACTTGGATTATTATACGGAGGCTTCTTTGGTATAGGGGTCACAAAAGAATGTTTCCACTTTCTAGGCACTTCAGCACGAAAAAATATTAAGTTAAACAAGATTTCTAAAGGACTCGAAATATGAGCGGACACCCTTTCGATAAAGTGAAATGGAGCACCATTTGGTGTTTTGGACGAGGAACTTGGCCACTTAGAGAGAAGATCACCAATTTGTTCTCTACTGAACCAAACTGAGTCTTGCATTCTCTGAAAGCTGTTTCCTGAGTTAGGTATATACTTATCCGCTTCCCCACTAACGTAAACACTCTCAAAGAAATCTGCGAAGAGCTCCGTTTTATCCATATCCGAAACGACGGGTGAACCATCGTCCTTATGCAAAGTGGAACTGCTTTCTTGTTGTTTATCCTGGAGTTCATAAATTTGTGAAATGCCGACTTGTTTCCAGATTCTAATACCTTTTTCTCCACCGATCTGTTGAATTTTGTTACCTTCTTGTCAAGCAGATCACTTGCATCTTTGTAACATTTCCACTGGTCAACATTATTATCGACCATGGCTGTCTTGAAAGCTTCAGCTTTAGCTTTGCACAACCTATCAAGGTATCCAGGTAGCTTAGCTTTAGAAATAGAGACTTTTTGTAAAGGCACAAAAATAGATGCAGTGTGCCTAAGAATGAAAGGAAAAGTTTCATACATGTCATCAACATGTTTCGAACAAAGAACCTTTCCAATCAACGGAATCTAGGTGAGCACCAATCACTAGAAAGTCTGCCTTTTTGAAATGTTATTGGCAAATAAATTCCTCACATGTAACTGAAACGTTAAGTATAGTGGCATGATCATTAGTCCCCAAAGGTGAAGTTATATCAACATCATTTACGACTCCTAACTCGTTACTAAAGAACAGGTCTAAAACCTTGTTCCCTCTAGTGCTAGATGTAGTATGAGGTGCATAATTGTGCGTGGAGAGTAATGCTATAAAAGGGTGTGACGTGGGCAAACTCGACGAAAGATCTCGTCCCCACAGTGTATCGGGAAAATTGAAATCACCCATTAGGAGACAAGGAATGTTGTAAGCTGAAAGACTCACTAATACATTTATAAAGTTGCTCATTAAGTATAGAAGCACATCTAGGCGGCCTGTAAGCAACCATAAAGCGAAGTTTCCCTTCATTGAACTGTAGATCACAAGCAATTATTTCATAGCCGTTTGGTACGCTTTCACTGAAGACCAAGTCGGGGAAAAGCTTGCTTTTAAGTATAAGAGCGATGCCTCCTCCTTTTTTCTTGTTCCTATCACAACGAAGAGTCGTATTAGATGAGCATATCTCTGTGAGGAAAGACTCACTCTTCACTCTTGAATTCAACCACGTTTCGGTTACGCAGCAACACTAACGTCACAGGAAATCATGGAGTACACCAAAGACTGAGCGTTCTTTTGCAAGGACCCAGCATTGGCTAAAAGGCAAACTAATCCGCTACCTGAAGTCCGCGGAACATCTAGTGGTTTACAGACCTCGTTAATGGGACAGATGTTGGAGAAATAGACATAGAAGCATCATCTGCAACCGACGAGATAGCAGGGTTTTCTGAAGTGGAATATGGAGGAATCGCAGAGATAGAACTATTGACAGCAGGGTGAGAAGCATTGTTTACAACCGAAGCACCAGAGCTCCTATGTTGCCGTTCAGCACGCAACCGATCACGTTCCTGCTTCGGGAGTGATGGGCGTATGTATACTCCCGAAACAGGAAAGTGTTTCATTTTGTGTGCTTTCCTTAACATATAATTCCTGAAGAACGTTGATGGAAGAACAACCTTTAGAAGTTTTGGATAAGCTGGATTAGGCTTGCCTATTCGAAAAGCATTACTAGGATAACAATCAATGGATAGGAATTCAAAAATCTTCTTCACACAATCAAAATCATGCGCAACACGAGCTATATAGGATAGGCATTTGGATTCAGCTATGCTAGAGATCACTACTGATCGTAACATCTCCTTCCTGACATTACAATAACAATGAAAATTAGGAGCTGGACTATGAGAGGGATTAAGAGAATCGCGATGAGGTGAAGCCTTGTTGCTTGAAGACGAAAGCGCACTGTTCAGTGACTCAATCTCTTTCTTAAGACGTGAATTCTCAGCTATCTCATTTCTAAACGTTCCTCTAACTGGAGGTTTTTCTGAATTAGCTCATCTGTGCGAGAGACCCTCTCCAATATAATCTCGATGATCTTCCTCAAGTGACCGGGCATGCCGTTGTCATTGTTGAACTGAGCAACCGTGTCGACGATCGATGATGAAATCGGAACCTTTCTCTTCGTAGGGCGCTCCTAAACAGGATGGCGGGAAGGAGCATAGATCATTGACAACGATAGTGTGATCAGGACCGTTCAAGGTGGCAACGAGACGATAAAAGAGAAAACTTATTGCTCCCTGCCACGAGGAACACTACCTTAGATGTTGATCTGGCGAAATCAGTGCAATCGATCTTGAACGGGAACGCACAAATTCGAAAACACAAGATATGACCTTACGCGGTGGCTTTGAATAGAGAATACCAGAGTTATAACTTCGACCCCGCCACAAGGTTCCACGCTGAGGATGGAAAAAATTCAGAATGGTAGCTCTCGTATGATGGCTGAGGTAGTAGGTAGGCAGAGCAGCGACGGGAGCCGTGCGGATATCGACCGCTCACGACGACGGCTGATACGAACCGGATTGAACGGACGAACAACAAGCTGAAAGCGAACAAGGGAATCAGCGAAAGAAAAAACGTGAGCTTGTATTTCACCAAGCGCCGAAAATAGAGCTGCCACGAACGTCTCTTTTATATCTTAACAACCAAATAGCATTGATAGTCCAGACACACTTTAGGTAGTTCACTAGTAAGGTCTAGCGGTGCAAAGCTGAATTCTTAAAATCGACAATTAGGCCTACTATTTGAATTACGATTCTCCACCGGACTGGGACCTCATGGTTGACTACAAAGGACCGAGATATGAAAAAGAAGCGGATGTAAACGACGGAGGACAGGTTAAATAGTGAGGATTTCGTTCTCGGCAAACACGAGGTAGCAAGTTTTCTAACGATTTCACGTTTAGGCTCGTTGACCTGTGCAACGCCTACTGATCTACTCCTCACCACGTTAATTATTCCTTCAAGCAAGAGTTATCATAAAACCGTGGTGTTTCCACAGTAGAATAAAATGTCGTTCAATTTCTTGTTCAACCGTGATTAGACAGGAAAATTACAGAATTAAGTTTCTGGTTAGGTCTCACATTCAATAAATCTCTATCGTGCAGCAGAGTTCAGCCTTTTGTAATAATATTGCAGTTCCTGATTAGTATCAACTAATCAGCAAAAGACATTCAGTTTCATACAACAACAGACACGACTATACAACAATCAGTCTTTGAAATGATGTACACTTTCCTCCCGTTATAACGGCTCCGGATAAGGCGTGACTCTCGATATAACGTACATTTTTCCGGCCCCGGCCAGCTTACCTTGACGCCAATGCAAATCAACTCCGGTTAGGACCGTCGGATACAACGCTACTCCCGTTATGGCGCGGTTTCCGGAGGAACTCTGCGTTCAAAATGACCCCGTTATAACGCAATCCGGACTCAGTTCCGGTCCCACACGGAAAGTGAAGACGACTAGATGTTGACCACGTCTGCGATCGGACCTTCCTTTCTATTGCCTCGTTCACCAGTGAGCAAAAGCGCAAGTGCGACAACGAATTAGATGCATAGACCTTTTCCATGCGTGTGCGGCCCACAAAAGTGTTTATGTCAGCAATATGTCGAGCATAGTACAGGACTCCTGGTAGTCGTTAGAAATAATGAATTGTAGGGTTTCCTCTATAGGTGGAAGGCGTGGACTGAAGCTTAGGTTATTCAAAACAATCTACCACTATATAATTGAGTTAGCTCCCTGCCCTGGAGATGATGAGGCGTATCTCACTCAGGTTGGAAACCTGGCTGAGATACGCCTCGTGGAACCACCCGCAATCTCATGGAACCCCTTGCGACGCCTCCGCGTACCTCGCGCGGGCAACGTCTGCCGTTCAACATGGGATGTTTTTACAGCAGAGGACGCGTAGCCTCCTCCTGCTTGATACAACGGCATCTGCGCGCGTTTCTGAGTGCCCGAATCCAGAAGACGGGTTCCCTTCGTCGCACCACAACCGTCTGGAGTCAGAAGAGGAGACACCGTCGTCTTACGACGAGGGATCGCATTCAGAATTGAATATGAGATGCTGCTGCAGCAGAGGAAGCGCAGCCTCTTCCTGCTTGACACAACGGCGTCTGCACGCGTTTCTGAGTCCCTAAATCCAGAAGACCGGTTCCCTTCGTCGCATCGCAACCTTCTGGAGTCAGAAGAGGAGACACCGTCGTCCTACGACAATGGATCGCATTCAGAATTGAGCATGAGATGCTGCTACAGCATAGGAAGCGCAGCCTCCTCGTGCTTGACACAACAGCGTCTGCGCCCGTTTCTGAGTCCCTAAATCCAGAAGGCGGGTACCCTTCGTCGCACCACAACCGTCTGTAGTCAGAAGATCGAAAAGAAAGGAAGCAGAGGTCACATCGTCGTCGTATCACGACCGGCCGCATGCAGAACTCAGCATTATCCCATGTTGAACGGAAAACTTTACCCGCGCCAGGTACGCCTCTGCGTACCTCGCGCGGGCAATGTTTGTCGTTCAACATGGGATGTTGTTGCAGCAGAGGAAGCGCAGCCTCCTCCTGCTCTACACAGCGGCAACTGCGAGCCTTTCTGAGTGCCAGAAGATAGGTCATTCGTCGCGCTACGAGCTTCTGCAAGACGTGATACCGACGTCGTGTGACAAGCGGGCGCTCGGAAAACAAGGAAGTGGGCCAGGAGTTGGGACCAGGGAGGGGGGAGGGGGGAGGGGAGGACCAGTAGAGGTGGACCAGCAATTAGATCCAGTAAGAAGAAACGAGTTAGGGGAACCTGGTGTCCGGATTTGGAAGGGTGTCAACGACATCCGGTGACCCAACTGTTTAGAATGAGAACGGTTTCGGAGGAGCAACCTGAGGGCAGAAGTACTGCGCAGCACAAACCAATGGCGTTACTGTACGGTATACATTGGATCCGATCGAAAATTTTCGAATAATTGGATGACTCGGATAACGCTATTTTGGCGGACCCCAGGTTTTTGGATGATCCGGATAACGGCGACTTTGCGCACCCGGATTTTTGGATGAATCGGATCGGGTTGCCCGAATCGGATATCCGAAAATGATTTTTATTAAATGCATTGAATTCGACCAAATCTTCGGATTAATTAATGATTCGGATAACGCTATTTTGACGGACCCCGGATTTTCGCACGATTTGGATAATGACAATTTCGGGGACTCCGGTTTTTTTTTTTGAATTATTCGGATACGGGCAATTTCGCGGACCTTGGATTTTTGAATTACTCAAATCGTATATCCGAAAATGATTCATTCGGATCCAATGTATACTGGACGGTCCGGAGAGGGTGCCTATGATGAATGCACGGAAGTGGTGAACGGCTTGATGCCAACAAAGTACGCAGCAAATCCTAGATGTTAGCGTATTTCAAGTTTTACAAAAAAAATTCCCTAGGCCAGTGATCTTGCAAAGTCGCGCAAAGCGCGCAGGTGCGAGACACGCCGTTAGGCGTGTCGGAGCACTTGTATCCTACACATTTGTTTTAAGCCGAGAGCAGGTGGTATAGAGGCTATATGCTGTCGCAAGTGATTTGTTGCCATCAGAACTCTCGCGCCATGCAGGACTTGTACCTGCACCCTCTGCTTTCTGGACAGGATTGAAGCAACAGCGTTGTGTGATCACAAGCAACATCCTGATATCGTGAAAGAGTGCTAACGATAAGAGGCCACCGCAACGAGGATATACCAGATGCGGTGCACAATTTAACAGATCGCGCAATGGACTAACATCCTGCCTGTAATATGGAGTGCGGTTCCATGCCCGCCTGGCGCGAGAGTTTTAATGGCGGTAAAAAATCAGGTTACACAGTTCTGTTGTTGATCACTTCTAACCTTCCTCTGAAACTCGATAGTCCACACAGATACAGTACCACGCATGTCCTTTGGTCAGCTGCCGAAAAAGCCGCTTTGGAGCGTTCTAAAGATAACTTTCTCACGCATCAAGTACTTGTGAAAAGAAGCCTATATTTGAGGTCAGCAGCTCAAGCTCTATCTTGTGAAATGTAAATCTTAGTAGAGTTGAACAATGCATATAGGCTCTATAAAATCAATCGAGTGGGCGCGACAACCTGTAGAGCGAGCGAGCGACAGCTTGTAGAGTGGGCGTTTGGGGAGTTTTATCTGAAATTTCCTGCCTTCCTACTAAAGATTTACTCTAAGGCTGTTCAGCTTACCTTTCGAGTGGGTCACAATGCATATAGAATCGAACCTACCAATCGAGTGGGAACGGCATCCTGTAAAGTGAGCGTTTGGGGAGTTTTATCAGAAATTCCCAGCCGCCCTTTCCAGATACTGCTATAAAGTTGTTCAGCTAGCCTTTGGAGTGCGCTGGGAACATTGTATATACTACTGAAACTATCAATCGAGGGGGGTCACCGCTCGCAAATTGCACGCGCGGGCGTGTTCGGAGCGCACAGTTTCAAGCGGCGAAAGACAGCGGTTAGAATGTCTTGCACTCTTACTTGCCCAGATTTGAGTTTTTGTTTCCTAGCAATGGAATTTTTCTATTCAGCATAAAAAGCGCTATCGAATGGTATCAACTTCAACAGATTTTGGAAACATCGATTTTTTGACAATTTTGCATCGACGACTCCAGGCCGAGGCAGACAGACGATGATGTCATCGAAAAACCGATATCTTCGAATTGGGCTACGCTTGATACCATTCGATAGAGCTTTTCACACTGAATTTAGGGTGTTAATGGGAGTATCGAAGACTGTGATCTGGGCGGGAAAGAGCGAGAAGAAGGACATCGACCGTTGTCGGGATAAATTGCACACTCGTGCGTGTTCTGAGTGCGATAGCTCTGTAAAGTGTGAGCCTTACCGGTCGCAGCTTGCGGGTTTTGTAGGTAGTAAAATGTTCTACTAGTGCGCTGAGAAAAACAGCAATGTAGTTTATGGAAGGGACAAAGTTACAGCGGTGTGAAAATGTAGGTTAGCCTTGTGTGACACGATTATCATTTCTTCTCTGCGCACGCTCCGCAGGCAGGCCGCTTTGAGAGAGCCAAGGATGAGTTTTGGACCCTGCTTGATGAAAAGACAGCAGAAGTACCGTCAGAAGATGCTATCGTTATCGCAGTTGACCTCAGCGGTCATGTGGGGACTGCGAAAGATGGTCACAGCTGTCATGGCGGTTTTGGATATGGAGCACGTAACGCTGATGGTGGGCGAATCCTTGAGTCCCGTACTCGCATAACCTCATCATCGCGAACACCGTATTTCAAAAGCGTGCCTCCCATCTGGTGTCGTTCTATAGCGGGAGCACCAAGTCACAGATCGACTTCATCCTTGTGAAGCATCGCGATCGAAGGCTGGTTACAGATGCGAAGGCAGTGCCGTATGAAATTGTCGCCACGCAGCACCGTCCGCTGATATGCACTCTTAGGTCCGCACCTCCGAGGCTGAGGCATGTCGAGCGATGAGGTCCACCGAGAATCAAGTGGTGGCGGTTGAAGGGAAACGCTGCAGCTTCTGTTTCTCGTATTCGGTTACCGACGGTGACAACCGTCGACGAAGCATGAAAAGATGCCACCGATACGATATTACAAGCTTCATGTTCTGAATTAGGCATGACCAATACTGGACGGCGCAAGATCGAGAAGCCTGCGTGGCTGTGGACTAACGTCGTAAGAGAAAAAGTCTGAGAGAAGAAAAAATTATATCACACGTTCCTGCGCGACAAAAGCGCAAGCAAGGGCGTATGTACCAGGAGGCGAAGAAGGCGGCAAAGAAGGCCGTAGCCGTTGCAAAAGCCGTCCATTATGGTGATCTCAGCGATAAACTCGAGCGCGCGATGGTGAACGACATGTTTATCGACTTGCCGAGGCACGCCATCGTCAGGCCGAGGACATCGAGAAATTTTTGGGCATCAATGATGAGAATGGCCATCTACTGACGAACCGCAAGAGGGCTATAAAACGATGGCATGACTACTTCGAGAGAATTTCGACAGAAGAGTTTGCCCATCCGTCCATCCCTTGTGTCCCTCCTACGCACGGTCCTGTGCAGAAAATACATACATGCTGCTCGTCTTCAGGTAGAGAGACATCGCGAGAAGCAGAAACCGCTGCAACTAGCTTTTCTCGACTTAGAGAAAGCATTTTATCGTGTAACGCGTGAGGTTATATCGTACGCCTTACGATAAGACGGTGTTTCCGAAGAGCTTATTGAGTGGGTGTGCATACTTTAATCTGGTCCAAAGAGTAGTGTGCGAGCACATCGGCATCCCTATCTCTGTCGGTGTTCACCAGGGCTCTGTTCTTTCCCCGCTCCTATTCATTGTCGTAATCGATGCCATTTCAAAAGCACTTCAGAAGCCTACCCCCTGGACGCTGCTGTATGCAGATGACGTGAGGCTTGCAAGCGAAGAGAAGAGCGAACTCGAGCGACAAGCGCAAGCTTGGTGCGATCGCTTGGCGATGTTCGGGCTCAAGCTAAACGTCGAAAAATTTGAGTACTTGACGGCAGACGTAGGCGAAGCCGGGTCCATTGAGGTCAATGGCACTGCGCTAGTACGAACGACAAACTTCAAGTACCTTGGATCTGCAATTGCGTCTGATGGTAGTCTGGCGTTCGAGGTGAACTCGCGCGTAAGCGCAGCTTGCTCCGAATGGCGCTCGATGACGGGCATTTTATGCGACAGGATACCGGAACGCCTTAAATCGAAGTTTTATAGAACCATCCTCCGACCAGTAGTGATGTATGGAGCTGAGTGCTGGCCTGCCACCAAGGAGGTTGAGACTCGCCTCAGCGTAATGAAACGAAAATGCTGCGAGGACTCCTTGGATACCTGATCTGCCCTTACGTACTGAATGAGGAGTCCTAGATCGCAATAGTCCAATGGTACTACAGGAGCATTTCATGTCTGGTTGCTTTCCCTGTCTTGTTCTATCTACTTGTTGTTGCTTCCACACGTTTCGAAAAGAGGAACCAGAGGAGCAATGGAACGCACCGCTTATTAGACTCACAAAAACCTGAATAGAGAGTAGAGGAGACCAATAGTTCACAATATAACTTACGCAAATCTGAGTCCTTATACGTGGTGCCCCGCGTTCGACGAGCGACACGCGCTCGAACTTGCAGGTTACTTAACCGCGAGATGCAGCCGCATGCAATCTACCTTAGAGTTCTAAGGGCAAGTAATTTCTTGAAAATTTTACCCCGTGTTCTTCGCAGTAACCCTGCTTGCACGCAGGTTTCTTCCAAGCATGCACTGCGGTTAGTTATCTGAAGCCTTCGAATTTTTACGTGCAACCATGCAGTTTAGTTAACCGCGAGAAACTGGTCGCATATAATTTACTTTGGAGATGTAAAAGTTCGACTTACTTCTTTTGTGGCTCATCTTTCGCAAGTATCCTAATCAAAATTTTAAGAGCCAGCGTCCTTGGGCTCACATTAACAGATAGGGATGTAGTGTGGAACACGGCTGTTTTGAGCGGATCCTGTAGTCTCTGCACTACTAGTGTGACACATGATCTCTACAACATCTACAACCAAATGAACTTGCATTTGCTATGGAATTGTTGAGATTTTACTGAATTTAGGTATTGTTGTAGTGTGAAAAAGAACCTGTTCAAATGTTAGTGAAATGCACAATCATCGAATCGTTTTAATGCTATGAAATCAACATATGTTCCACCAAGACAATGACAATTAAGAGGATTTAAGAAAATTGTCTACAGCGTGAGATACTTGTATTTATAATTAATGAAGGTTAAAGGTTACGGTGCAGTACGTTTCTCAAATCAAAAACTGGCATTTTCTTCTATCAGTGAAAGAATCGGGTTACAGTACATTGAAATAGACAGAAAGGATTTTTTGAAGCTTGCAGCATATGCGGCATTCAGGAACGTGTGAGAGCTCACAACAAAATGAACTAATTGGAGATATTTTAAACAAGGTTGAAGATTCTGCGCCTTGCAATTGACATGCGATGGTTGACGAGGAGTACAGTCCTAAATAACTAAAAAAAATTAA
Organism: Heligmosomoides polygyrus polygyrus; assembly: GCA_947396885.1. Taxonomy (NCBI): domain Eukaryota; kingdom Metazoa; phylum Nematoda; class Chromadorea; order Rhabditida; family Heligmosomidae; genus Heligmosomoides; species Heligmosomoides polygyrus. The sequence continues at coordinate 30,868,758 of OX377205.1, read as the reverse complement.
ATTTTGGACAACCACAAAACTTTTCTGAATTTTTCACGAAAATAGATCTTTCTAAAACTTGAAACTTGAACTTCAAAACTTTGAAACTATGATGAAGCGAAAATATGAAAAATTTGAGGAATGCAGGCGTTTTACGTTTGCGGTTGCAAGAAATCGGTTTCGACTGTCGCGAATGTTTGTCATGACGAAGGATAGCCCGTTGGAACAAGCATTTTACGCATTGAGGACCGTTATGTTTATACACACAACTTCAACTCGACACGCCTAAAGGTATCTCTCGTAATTGCGCATTTTGTGCGTATTTTCTGCACATGTGAAGCCACAGTTTCTTACACATTAAGTTAGAGGCTCTTCACGGCGATCAGATTTATTTTCGAAATTTTTCAGTTCAACTGCCCGAAAATGGTGTATGCAGGGTAACTACAAAGCATGGTTCGCACATTTCTCAGAATTGTTGCTGAAAGCAGATTGAGGCCGTTTACATGTTTTATAGAGTGGTTCCGACTTGTGTTCGTGCACAAATCACTCATCGGCCGAATCAACGCTCAGCAAGTTGGGTTCCATCTTCTCATCAAGAAGTCCTTGCGCACCTCGCAGGCGAACGAGCTTGACCAGCAGCGAATGCAAAAATGCCCCACATCAACGACAGGGCTGAAAGGAGGATTGTGGTGCAGGACAAGCAATCGGGGCGCCATTATATACTTCGAAGAACAGGCCGACCACGGACCGTCAACTTCCTGGCATCTACAAGGTATATAGCAAGAGGATACGGAGGAACAACGAGGTTAGACTGGACAAAATTGCCTCCTAGTTATTTCACATATCTCATGGCGAATGGCGCATTCAGAACACTGTCAAACAAGAGATAGGGCTTTGCAGTTATCGACTCTCTCGGGCATACCCCCGCTGAAACTGAGAAGAAGGATAGGCTTGAAAATGCGAAAATCTCGTTAAATTCTTTCGTGAGAGCCGCTTATCGAACGTTCTTTGGACTTGTGGAAACATTTTCATTGTTGAAGTTGCTCACAACAGTCACCGACAATTTTTGCATACGATCGAGAAAAATCTTGAGAGCTCAACCCTGTTTCCGAAGCCTGTGATGGTTTGTGCTGGAATAACATCTGAAGGTAACACACCCTTGGTTTTCGTGGAAAAAAACCAAAATTAAATCGGATTTCCATAAGAATGCTATTCTAGAGATAATCTGATTCACTGGGCTAAAAATCGTTTTCCAGGAAGACGGTTTGTTCTTCAGCTGAACTGCGCGCCAGTACCTTCTTCAAAACCGACAAGTGCGTTCTAAAATGTGGTGAATAGTCCTGGATTCTGGAAAAGGTTCTGTAACTACCATACTCCTTGGGTCTGATACCAACGCACTACCGGTCTAGGGCCGTTTATAACAAAAGGTCTCTTCACACTGTCACCAAAGCTTGAACTGTTTGAAGTCGGCCCTGCCTGGAACAGCAGAAGATCGATGTCAACAACTTGTGGCCCAAGTACATGAAGCTTGCTTCTGTGCAAAAGGAGGTAACTTTGAACAATGACTTGACCGTGCGAACCATTATTATTTGGTACTTCACTGCTAAAAAATATCATAATATCCGTTATAGTTCGTTATTTATTTATTTATTTATTTATTTATTTATTTATTTATTTATTTATTTATTTAGACGAGCAAATAGATACAATTACACGCAGTGAAATACAAAACATTCAACAAGAAGAAAAACAACATTACAACACAACGCATAATAACTACTTAGCTACTCTAGGAGATAACTGTCCGCGAGCCTTTTAAACTGAGCTAATTTAATTAGGGAGCGCATATTTTTTGAGAATAATAAAAACTCAGAGCCGGCCCTTTGGGTAAAAAAGGAAGCACGGATGGAGCTCTTGGACTTGGAGAAATGGATTTTCCTCTGACTACCTCTTGTGTTGGAATTTTGTAGCGTGTGAAACTCATCAAGCTTTAGAGCTACCAGTCCAGTAATCATTTTGGAAATCATGAGCAGGTCATTCCGTTTCCTACGAGTCTCAAGACTGGAGATTTTGAAAATTTTGTTGCGATTAGAGGCAGAATGTATGGTGGTGTAGTCATACCCATATAAGCGTATCCAGAGTTTTCTAGTGAAACCATTTTGAACTGCTTCAAGCCTTTGTATACTACTCCTCAAATGAGGGCTAAAAACTGTGGTGCCGTATTCTAGTGCAGGGCGAACATATGATTTATATGCTATCAAAAAGTGTGGTGCTGATTTTATAGACAAGGATTTAAATATGTTGTAAATGATTCTCTCAGCTCTCTTTGCGATGCCTTCACAGTGGTCAGTGAAAGTGAGTTTTTTGTCCATAATAAATCCCAGATCTCGTAACGTATTTACACTAACTATACGGGTTCCACCAAGCATGTAGTTGTATCTTGCTGTCTTCGATTTACCAAGATGAAGAAGTTTAGTTTTTGAAGCAGACAGAGTTAGTTTCTACTTGTCAGACCAATCAGCAATCTCTTTAATGGCACCTTGCAAAGCCAAGCGATCTTCCGGTTTGCTAATATTTTTGTATAGTTTTACGTAATGACGAGAGAGCCAGCGAACTAAACTTTGTAGCCACCCTGTAGTTGACAGATTCACCTGTTACACCTGTATCACCTGTCGTCCCGTTGATCATCGACTTGCTCGAGCGGGCGCCAGCAGCGTCTCCATTCGTCCCTGTCGCGTGCCAGAGTGGTCCAATGGATCCTCCTCGCTCGAGGGACACGAAGAGCGTCATATCGGTCGTTCAGGGCTTTCACGAAGAAGTCCGACCAACGCGTTGGTGGGCGTCTTGGTGTTCTTTTGACATCCCGCGGAATCCAATCTGTGACGACTCTCGTCCAGCGGGTGTCTGCGAATCGCATTACGTGGCCGGCCCACCTAATTTTCGACGACTTGGCTCATGCAACAGCGTCTCTGATCTTCGAACGTCGGCGAAGCTCGGAACTCCGGAGGCCTTCTCTCACTTGCGTGAGTCGTGTCACTCCGAGCATCGTCCTCTCGATTCCACGCTGCGCGACGCTGATCGCGTGTTCATCCTGCTTTCGTATAGCCCAGGTCTCTGAGGCGTATGTTAGGGCAGGGAGAACAGTGGAGTCGAATAGGTGGGCACGGAGTCGGACGTTCTTTGTCTTCTTCGCGACTTCTTCGACGCTCTTGAAAGCTCTCCAAGCCGCTCGTTTCCTTCTGCTCAGTTCTGGTGCTAGGTCGTTGGCCATGTTGACTTCGCGACCCAGATACACATAGCTGGAGCATTCGGAGATGTTCGTTTCGTTGAGCGAGAATGGGGCATCAGAAACCCATCCGTTCTTCATGAACATCGTCTTCGTAAGATTCAGCTGCAGTCCAACGCTACCACATACACGATCGAAGTCGGCCAGCATTCGTTCCGCCTGACTGATGCTCGGTGTTATGAGCGCGATGTCGTCAGCGAAGCGAAGATGGTGCAGTTGCCGGCCACCGACCTTCACTCCCATGTCTTCCCATTCTAGTTCGCGCATGACGTTTTCGAGGGTGGCGCTGAAGAGCTTCGGGGATATGGTATCCCCTTGTCGAACCCCTCTCTTCACGTCAATGACGACGTCGTTGTAGAATGGTGAGATCTTGTACAGCTCTCGAAGGACCCTGATGTACTGAGTAGGAACGCCCTGAGTAAGCAGGGCTTCCATGACCGCTTCATTCTCGACGGAGTCGAATGCCTTCTTCAGGTCGATGAACGTAAGGCACAGCGGCAGCTTGTACTCTCGCGACACTTCGATGAGCTTCGTAATGGTTTGTATGTGGTCGATCGTGCTGAATCCTCTCCGAAATCCTGCTTGTTCGCATGGCTGTCCTTCGTCCAGCGTTCTACTAATCCTATTCAGGAGACTCGAGTGAACAGCTTGTAGACTACGGACAACAGGCAGATCGGGCGATAGTTGCCAATGTCGTGCACATCTCCCTTCTTGTACAGCAAAACGGTCTTGCTCGTCTTCCACTGAGATGGAACCTTGCATTCGGACAGGTAGCGTGTGAAGAGCCGCGCCAAGGTGTTGATGAGCGCTGGCGGGAGGTTCTTCAGGTGTTCAGCTCTGATCCTGTCAGAACCGGGTGCTGTACGTTTCTTCACCGACGAGATGGCGTGTCGGATTTCGGAAGAGAGAACAGAGGGAACGACGTATCCATCTTGCGGAAGATGGCATGGGGGCAGGTGGACGTGGCTATCGAAGAGATCGGAGTAGAAGTCGTGGATGACTTTCTCCATGGTCCTTCTGGAAGAGGTGATGGTTCCGTCAGGACGTCGGAGAGCGGTCATCTTGGTCTTGAAGTTGGCGAAGTTCCGGCGGGCATTGCGGATGCTCAGCCCTGCCTCTGCTGCTTCACCCAACACTTCCGCCCTTCTCTCTTTGAGATCTTCCTTTATCGCCGCTCTGCGTAGCTTTGCAAGCTCGGACGTCAGTTGGTAGTTGCCTGACGCTTGTGCTGCTCCACGCTGGCGTATCAGCTCAAGAGTCTCCGGAGACAGGCGTCTCTTGGTGGTCTTTAAGCTCTCGGCTCCCTTAGCACTATCGTGGAGATGGTGCACGAAGCGATCGTATTCCTCGTCGACGTTGTCCATGACGGCATCTTCCCAAAGGCCGACAAGAGAGGTGTAGAGATCCCAGTTGATGGTCGTTCCGGGATTCCTCTTCTTGAACTTCGCGGCCTTTTCTCCTTGACGCGAAAAGCGGAACCTCGCGCGAAGGAGGCAGTGGTCCGATCCCGTGTAGAACTTGGGGACAACGGAGACATCGGTCAGGCAATACTTGCGATTGAAGATGATGTGGTCGATCTCGTTGTGGAACTGGCCACCGGGGATTCCCAGGTCCATCGTAGGGAGGGAGGCTTCTGGAACTGCGAGTTTCCATGGATGGTCTTGGTCGACATGATAAACTCAGACAGCCTTTCACCTTGCTCGTTCCACTCCAAACCGTGGGTTCGATGTGAAGTTCTTCCGGCGACCTTCGTGGCCCGATCTTGGCGTTGAAGTCGCCGACGATCACCTTGTAGAAGGTGTGATCTTCCTTATATAACTTCTCCATCTCCACGTAGAAGGCCTCGACGTCTTCGTCGTCGTAGTCGGATGTTGGGGCATACGCGACGAACACAGTCAAGGCTGGCACGGAGCCACATCGCTTCAGTCGCAGACGTCCGATTCGGCTTGTCAGAGACTCGTACGAATCGATGTTCATGGCCAAGTGCGTGTTGACGAGGACACCAACGCCGCCTACTCCCCTGCTGTCGCATGTTCCGAGGAACAGTTCTTCTCCGGAGTCGTAGGCGGCGTGTAGGGGGTGGTGTCTTCTCGTCTCGGTCAGTCCGATGACGTCGTACTTGATCTTCCTGGCTTGCATCATCAGGTCCTCGACGGATGCTTCCGACGCAAGCGTGCGGGCGTTGTAAGTACAGATCGTCATCCTAGTCCTTCTCAGTTTGCGCAGCCTGGTTAGGCCCTGAGATTTTAGCAGCCTCTCCGTACTCGTCCTTCCCATCGCTGCAGAAATGGGGGCTCTTTCGGGGTCAGGGGAATGAGGCCCTTTAGTGCTGCTGTGTTTGACTGGAATACAACACGGGTAGCTAGTCAGGCTCTGTCGTGCGGGCGGGGTACTCCAGGCAGCCAGCCAGACTGCCCGAAGGGACGGGGCGAGACTTAAGGCGGCCTCGAATCGCCTTACATGTACTCCCAGTCTACCGAGTGCAAGCTTTTGGCCGAGCCGACACAGTTACAATCCGCATAGTCACGGACACATCCACGCACACTGTGCACGAACATGCCGCTCCCACGCACAAGGAACGCATCGACCCGACACAGCAGGAGCAAGGAGTCCATCCCCTGCATCCCACCTTCGTCTCTGGGCAGTACACGGTCGCATTTGGTTCGCGTTTAATTCCCCTATCCACCACCCGGGGACGCGCCACGTGGCCCTGCGACAAGCGGCCCGAGATCCCTCTTAACAAGAGAGCCCGAAGGCTCTCTATCGAGGGAGATCCGTGGAATCCGAGGGAGACCGTTGACAGATTATTATCAGGCATTCCCTTACAACTCAGGGTTTATCTTGAGGGCAACAACCACAAATATTGGAGCTCTCGAGAGTATAAAGAAACACAATCTTAAGTTTTTACCAGCACACCTTTCCAAAATGCAGCATTCTTCCTCGTTTATTCTACCCATAACTACTCTTAATATTATGTTTATTGGAATGAAAAATAGAAGAGCAAACTGCCTGAAGCGTGCTCTCACCAATTCATTCAATTCAGATATTACTTGAGTTCGTAGTCGAGGTTCTTTATATATCTTGGACCTTTGTATTCATTCATGAGGTCCCAATCAAGTGGCTCGAGGTAGCTAAGATGATACGCCTGAAAACATAGTTTCGATAGAAACTGCGTAGTTACGCAGTATATCAAATAATAGTGAGATAAATATTTTAGTGTAACATTATTAGATGATTATGTATATTTATCTTATTACGCATTTTACCTCCATTGAAGCTTCAAGATTTGAGGCGATGTAGTCGTAATCAGGTATAGAATTGTATTCTAATGTATCAACATATCTCAATATGTTCGTCATGTACTCTTCTGGAGTATTTTTCAAAACCTAAAAATGTGCTTGCGATATCCCTGAATTGAAACTGTAACACATCATTGTTGTCCAGATGTCCGATGAAGACGGATAAGGGATCTAGGCAAATCGATTAACTAAAACTGAACTATAGTTACATTACTGCATTCTCCCAGTTTCAGCAAACGAACGGTCATAGCAAAAGCGCGAATTCTGAATGGGCTCAGAAACGTTTGCACAAACGCTTCCATGCTATCGTAGAGGATGCTATGGTAAGCAGAAAGCGGGAGTAATGCATAAAGAAAAGAGCACATCCCTTGGCCTGGAGAATTGACCCTACCCCCTGACCCTGTACATCGTGTCTTTACGATTACGATTACAAGGCAAAGGATAAGCACAAAGAACGGCGTTAACCAATATTTTTTTGGTATACGTCACAAACTCTACTTATACAGGATCCCAGAGAGCAACTTGAATGCGGATTTGGCTTATACAATGATTTGCGGTGCGCAAAAGATGGCCAAGTCAGTACTTCGTTCCTTCTTTCCAGACAAGAATGAAACAAATGCGACTCCGACTCTGGTGGAAGGCTTGACCAACCTGGCCAGGAAACCGTGCCAGAAAGCTGATATCGGCGGCACGCAACAGCCGGCAGCTCCTTTAGCTGCACTCCACATGTACTACCATACATAGTTGGCAATATTTTCATCAGGTGTGCTTGGTGGTTCAGACTGCTTCCAGTGGGAGTCTTCGGAGTCAATAGTTGTCCCTCTTTTAACAGTAAATTGAGTAAGCTCAACCTTTCCAGCACAACTTTGAGACATTGTTTACCAGTCGTTACTTAGACTTTTCAGATATTGCGATGCAAAAGACTAACTTCACCGAGCTCTGCCTTGCACTGCTTCACTAACAATAGTAGCCCCTCACTTTTCGTACGAGAGAATGTATAAATTGAACTCCTTTTATACCCTCAAGTTTGAACTTGTTCATTCCTAGTTGCTTCATCACTTCAAAGCTTTAGCGTAGCGTGTTTTTGAATCATTAGTTTCTGTCAAATTTTCGTTGGTGTATTATCGACTGCTATTTCTTATTTGTTCGTAAGTTTCTTACCGGTTTTTGTAGAATTAATTCACCTCTTTATGGTTTTTCTAGACACTGATAGAAGAAACGTTCTTTATTTTTTCATTTAAGTGTTAATCTCTGCAGAATTGCATTTCTTCCGCCAGTTTTGTCCTTCCTGACGGTTCCACATGGGAGGTTGGTTACCCGTGTCCCGAAGTTCGGACAGGTTTTTTGCATGAAGGGCACCATGGCCAAGGGTCACATGCAACACGGCTGACGGTTTTTAAGTGATTCCATACGTCATTTATTCAGTGTACTAGAGCTACCTAAAATAAGCCCTGCTATTCCTTAGAACATTATTCTGATTTCCCTGTACCTTATTGCCCTTGCCTTTCGTCCGAGCGCACTCTTTGTCGAGTGTATGAAACATAACAAATAAATAAACCCCTTTTTAGCAACCGGAAGTAAAACAGCATCCTGTATCTACGGACATCAGTATCCTAGTGGGGAGTCGTGAAGTACCGGCAAAGTTGCGAAGGCCATCTTACGCCACACCACGTATCCAATAAATTCGGATGACCGTATTACCATCGCGGGCGCATGGAGCGTACTCGAAGGAGGTGTCGGTTGTTAAATGAACCAGGTTTCTGATTTGGATCTCCCGCCCTGGCCATCCAAGCCTTCCATCCATGAGGGTCGGCGAATTGACACCAGAGTTGTCTGGGAAGGATAAAGCGCTGAGTTGTACACCGTCTGGTCACCTCTAGCCATTGTAGAGGGCGAATACGCATACAAGTTGCCCCACAATTCCATAGAAATAGAATGGGTGGCGCGTTCCAGAAACTTGAGAGTAACACCGTCCTTCATCATTTACCTTCTGTCACCATCAAAGCTGCTGAAGGCCTCGTACAAACTTTAGAGAAATGGATACGCTAGTCGCTATACTTTCTGCCGATTAGGATACATCCCATTGGTCTTTTTTTGTGATAAAAGAAAACCGCACCTTTTTTAGGTTTGATTCTATGCGGAGCTGTTGTTTGTACATTTTCACCTCAGCTCGATCCGCTCCCTGAAAAGGCTTGAATAAGGGAAACGGGAAAATTCTGCTTAAACAATAAGTACAACGGGTCATGCTAATCTTTCTTCCTATGAATCGTGTCCTGGAAGAGTCTGCTACATCAGTGGTCCAGTGGTAGACCGCTCGCCTGCCACTAGGGCTACCTGGTTTCGATTCCCGGCATATGAACCTCGTCGTGCCTTGTGTTGCAGTCCGCCGCATATGGCACTCCTGCGAGGCCAAGTATTGAGATACTAATGGAGTCGATACTTCCACGCTGCTCGTTACCTCCCTGCCAAGAAAAATTGAGAATGTGGCCCCTCTTGCACCAACTGGAGACAGGCCTCACACCAATACGGATTTGTTTCAGTAGTCCTCTCCCTGGGACCGCTCCTGCGCTGGCTCCTGCTCCTCGTGCTCCAGCTTCGCGTCACTCGCGTGATGTAATTGAAGAGGATTACGCCCTCTGGATTCTTCCAATAAACCTTTTCAACAGGCAGATATGACACAGGCTAGCATAGATGTACACCTTCTATTTAAAGCTCTGTACCCAAATACCAATGAGAAGAACGCAAGTTATACGAAGTCTGTTGAGTCCGCTCTGTTACCTACTGAATTCCCAAGCGCAAGTCCGGCTCGGCTACTGATCTGGAACCCGCGCTCACAGGAACGATGGTATGACCTGACAGCGCAGCTACTTCCCTCTTCTGCTATCCTGTTCTGTTGTCCTGGTCGATTCCTTGTCCTGTGCGATGATTGGAGTCGACGTCCAGGCAGTAGAGGACATGCTCTGTCAACGTAGGACGACGACGGGCCGACCGTTCGCGACGACGAGCGAAAAGACTGCCGACTACGCGCGGAAGAGCGTTTATTTTGAGCCGCGGAGCGTACAAGCGACCGTACGCGAAATGCGTTAAGGCCCCACACACTTCTGCGGCAACGTCGCTCGCCACTATGGCTAGGGAAGGACAGGGAGGCCGCCGGCGGCAATCTCTGTGTCCTTGCCCTATGGTTAAGGATAGGACATCTATGTTGCAGCAGAAGTGTGTGAGGGTCCTTACGTTTGCCTGGGTGTCGCGTCCAACAGTGTGTCCTTGAAAAGTCGTGGCGAGAGTCACGACATCTGCCCTCACAGCCACTAGTATTGCTGCTTACCCGACAATGCTTCCATGGTAGTTGACCTATCATCCATTCTAGTATCATGTACCACCACGCCTCAATATCATCCTTGCGACATTGATCCTTCTAAAAGATCGCATTTGCATTTGCGAGATGAGTGACGAACTACCTAAACGACAGAGCAACCATTTCAAGGGCGCTGATACTGGCATATCTGGTCGTGCCACGGAAAGCTGCCTTCTCCCGCATATATCGTAGGTCCTTTTCATCAGTTCTAAAGCGATAAAACGGATTACAATAAATGAGCTTGCCATTAGGCAGACTTCCAATAGTTGACTAATAAATCGCTAAAGATGTGTTCGCTCTCCAAAGTGTCATTAAGCTGAATTACGCTAAGCTTAGCTAAAACACCTGAGCAAAGCAACTCCTCGAAGAGGCCTAGGACCTAAGGTGCTATCGAACGCAAGGGTTGACATAGAATGCAGTGTGAATCACACTCAAGAACATAACTTCCTTATTTGTTTCCTAGCATTTGTTTTATTCCCACGAAAAAATACCAGTTTTAATCTTGAATTTGATTTGAAATGCCACGATCACGCAAAGATTCTGCAACAGTGATGTAGGCAAAGTAGAATTATATTTGAGCACGGGCTCAAGGTCACTCAATGAAAATTTTTGGAACGGTATTTATTAGGGATATCGCTGAATTGAGCAGATTCCGAATATTTGGGAATATTATTAAGGTATCAATGCAATGACAGAGTTGGAGAGATTTCATCAATTCGAAACACTAAATAGCCACTGCGGCTTCTCATTAGTTCCACATGTCAACGAGGTATGCACACTTCGGTTACCCACCTGTACCTGCGACACAGACCAAAATCGAGAATGAAGATAGTCTGCTGAGCATTGTCCTCCTCTCGTCCTATTGCAAAATTGGGTGGTTTGATATCTCGATGAAGGTAACCGCACTGGAAAATAGAACGCCATTTACTGACTTGGTGAAATCAACACACTTATTTGGGTAAGTTGGTGACGTCTGGGCTTAAAAGACCTGCCACCGACGCTAAGTTAAGTCTGCAAACTTTGAACACTGCGAGTTTTGCTTTCAATGTTTGAGGGGGAAGCCGTCACCTGACGTTTGGCGGCCTGAGCGTCTGGTTATGCTATAATCGAGACATTGTGGAAGAGTATGAAAAAGTGGTTGGAACACCCTTTTGGTTAACTGAGATCACATCTACGTCCAAACCACTTCCTTCTTCAGATTTTTAAGGAGCTAGCTACTATTACTTGGTAATGCACAGTCATTCCTCACAGTTTCTCAACAATAGTATTTGCCCTAATGAACACGTATCTCCTATTTACCGTCTGTTTAAACTTTCGTGGAATACTGTTCACTGCTCCAGCTTCTCTTTTCTTGAAGACTTGACATGGATAGTTCTTCTTGTTGTTAATGGTGTGCCAACACGAAGTTTTTTTTAAAACTGGATCTTTATTTTCACCTTACGTTTTGACATAATCGTCGTCTTCAAAAGCTCAAGTGTGGTGCAAGATTTTCCACATCCAGTTTACACTTCCAAGTGCCTTATCTGCTCTAGAAGTTTTAACATAAATCTACGATCAATCGAAAAGAGGATTCGGAAAAACCCACATGTCTAGGAATGTCTACGTATACGGAAAAAAGCACACCGTGTTTCATTCGCCCTTAATGGTCTGCTAACAGAGGACGAGTGTGCGAAGTAGTGGACCTAACAGTGACTTCATCTTTCCTTCTTAGGCTTTTTAGAAGGATCATAAATTCAAGCCGAACCTGCTAGGGCAGGGAGGCACTTTGTAATGTAAGTTGCATGTCAAAAACCTTGAAAAACATTCAGGCCTCTGAAGGCGACGATTCTGTCGAAACGTAAGGCCATAGTAAAGATCTACCTTGTGTTGGCACACTATTAAAAACAACAAGATCTGTGCAGTGCTTTATTAGCAGTCTTTGGTAACTCCCTCTCCCCTCTAGTGGCGCTTTTGCAGAATTTGTCTAGATATGGGTGAAGTCGGTAGATCAGTAGTTTCAAAATCTTCTCTCTGAACTCACAATGTGCAGGTCTCTGATTCCGGATAGCGTCTGCTCGGCGGCTCGGATAGAAGTAGGCATTGAAAAGCGTCTGTCAACGCTTTCCATTCGCAAATCCCACAGATTCTTGCCGACCTTAAATAACCTATTTTGACAACTTTCTTATCTATACCATCCCAAAATAGGCTTAGTGTTTAGGTGCACTTCACTGAAAGCGGTGCTTTATAACCGTTTATAGTTTGAAGAAATTTTGAATTTTTGAGTTTTGAAGCATAGCACAACGTACCTAGTATCGCTGCTTTGCCCGCATCGGAAATATCAGAATTTTTATGAGCAACGCTTTAAAACGTTAAGCATTCCCACTCTTGAACACCGACGAGTAGTAGCTGATTTTGGCTTCATATATAAATTGTTTTCAAAAAAATATCTATTGAGTTGACCGATCTCTTCAAATTATTTTAAGCTATAGGTACCACTCGCGGTCAAGTATGCCGAAGCAGGCATGAGAAAAGCAGCACTCGGGTTTCAGGGAAGTTTCCAGTTAGATTCTGGTTAGATTCGTCCCGCTGTGGAACCGACTAGATTCTTCCTTCTTTCAGTAGAGAAAGTCCTCTCTGTTTCAAACTCATCTGGTGGAATTCCTCCCACATAATAGAGACCACGAATTGTCACTTTATTAGATTCCAATATTCCAGTATTCAATGCTCAACTGACCATTCCGCTAAGTGAGATTAGTAAATTGGAGGTTTCTTCTACGCGTCTCCCTTCCTTAATCTCTGCGCTGTTCGCCTCTGCTGATTTGCTGCTCCGTGGTATCTCGTATCCGGCTGTATCATGCGAAATCCGTCAATGTCCACATCTGGCGCTCACACTTTTTCAGTAATGTCAAGTTGTTCGGTTTCTATTGAAACTCTTTCGTAAGTACATCTTCTGTAAATTTTGTTTTATTCTAATGTTACGGTTGCATGCTCTTAGACTTACCAGGGAAGTCCCTCAGGCGTATGTCTGAACTGCGAAAATGAAGATTACTGTAAGATTCTCCACCCATCAAATAGTAGGAAGGGATGTCCCAAATTTGCAAAAAAAAAATTTGTCCCAAAGTCCTTGAATCCAAGATATTCGAGAGATATTCGCTTCCGCAGTTCAGACATACGCCTGAGAGACTTCCCTGGTTAGAAATATCCCAGCTGTTTCTACCTTGCATCTTCTACTGAGCAGCAAGCTTCTCTGTTTAGGCGGAAGAACGCTTGTTACAGCAGAGTAACGTGCCTCTCCAAACAATTCAATAGTTCTTCTTCCTGCGCACTGTTCTCGCCCACAAGCAGCCTCAGCGACCTTTCATTTCTTGTTAACGGGCTATTTTTTAAATTTTTTAGTCTTTTATAGTCGTTTTTAGATGTTTTAGCTGTAAGGAGTTTGTATTGTTGTTTTTTTGTTTTTTTTACATTTTTTTGCACAGGTTTCCTTAAATACTGACCTAAATATCTGACTCCACTCTGTGCTCTTTACGATCTAGAATTTTCTGTTCTCCTCACTCTATTCCCTGTTGTAGTGCCTCAGTGTCTGGATGTCTTCTTCGCTAGGTGTTACCGCTTAGTGATTGTCACGAAATAGAAAGAAAGGAAAAAAGAAAAAGAAAGTAATTATTATATTATACATATGTGTATTATTAATACAAATATACAGTCTCATTCCCTTTCTTCGATTATGGCGGAGTGGCGTTCTACCCCCGCCCTTTAAAGAGAGGCGTGGCAAATGTCTGCGTCTCCACTATCTCGTAAGACAGCCACTGGGCTCTCGAGCAAGCCCAGGGGGTTGGGGGTGGGCGGGCCAGGGGGACGAGGAGGTAGAACGCTCGACCCCCTTCGATTACAGATCCGCGTCTTATTTGCTTTCATATTGGAGAGCGAGGAAATCTCGAAAAGCCGCCTAAGCCCTCACGCGGAGGAGAGCACACAGCAGAGCTTTGAAGGCTTCTCGAGATTTCAAGGCTTATGCCCTAGTTAGCCTCTGCTGCAGGCTAGAGGCGGCGAAATAGTGCGCATCGATAGGAGGCAGTCTCTGCGTCTCTTACCGTCGCGCGCTATTTCGCAAGACCTTATGCAATTCGAGCTTAATGTAACAGGCTTATAAGGCAAAAACGACCATAACATTCGTTCTTTCCATGGCAGACTAGTAGACCTATTTTGAATAAGATGAAGAGGGGTACCATAAGTACAATATTTATCGTCTACCTCTTATCTTTTCTTTTATCTTTTGTAACGAGCTTATAATGCAAAAACGATCATGATATTCGTTCTTTCCACGGCAGAATCTTACTGACTTGTACATATTTCCTTCCTATATGAATGGTCCTCCCCACCCGAGAAAGCACCCTGTCATTCGTTTTTCCGTTTTCTTTCCTTCGTGGTTTTATTGCTATTTCCTATTTTCGTTACATATCCAATCCTACGTGTAGTCTGTTCCCGCTTATCAGAGCATTGTTTTTGGCTAGCACAATAAATAATAAATTGCATAGCTCCTGCATTTCTAGGACACATTCATTTTCCTAGAAATTATTAAGAATCAACTTAGTCCCGACGATTTTATTGACAAGTTGTTATCGCCTACTTCAGGCGTTTGTCCAAAAGACGAAGAATATTGCTTTACCGATAATCTCAACCCTCCAAACCGTAGAAAGGTGTGCTGTTGTTTGCAAAATCTTAATAGTTAGAAGTCCTTAAAGTTTGCTACAGAGTAGCACGGTTGCACATACATTCCAAGCATCGAATATTCAAAAAATGCAAAGCAAGTGCAATGCAAGGAAACGAACACCTGACTCTACCCCTATGAAGTAGTTTTTTTTGCAATTCTGCAATGGTCGATTACATAGTAGTTGTTCAGCCCCTATCGGAAGGTTCAAGGACTTTGCTAAAATAGAACAAATTTTTCAACTATATAACCGGTGGAGATTCTCGCAGCCGTGTTCGTTTTCGTCGTTCAGACATATGACTGTGACAAAGATGGCTAAACTAAAGTAACAATCTTGAATGCGGATGTGTAGATGAGCCTATCGTTCTTTTTTGGAAGGGAGCAATGCGAATTCAATATCGTGTTAAGCAAGAGAAGAGATGCTCCTGTTATCAATCGAGAATCACTAGCTTTCACTTCAAAATTCGTTTTTTTCCGTTTCGGTAACCTAATAATCCAGCAGTGGAACATGATACGAGGCTTCCTTCCAACTTTTTCCACATTTTTTGGGGTTTGATGTCATATCATCGTTGATCTCGCCAGCCATCAAAAATCCATGGGGATTCTACGCGCTATTTTAGTGTGTAGTCGTAAACCCTGATTTGGGCCCTTGCGGTGTTGCCGACTGCACTGTTGTGTACTTCAGTTTTGAGATCTTCCACTGTCTTATCGCATGCCTGTAGTACAATTTGGCACGTAACGACAATACCCCAACCCGTTTCTTTATGTTTGATTGTTTTGTTTGGTTTTTTCCGTGAAGTTGTGGACGATTTTCACTTTATCTTCATTGCTCTCTACGTGCGCTGCACTGCCGTGAGTGTTGAAGTAGGCCCATTGCAAACCATTCCTGGAGTAATGGTGGAGTAGTGGAGAAGCGGTATGGTGTGAGTAAAACCTTTGTAGCTCGACACGCCGAAGACGCAGCAGTATTGCACTTTCAAAGAAAGATCCGACAAGGTCAATTCAAGCAAAATCGTAACAAAAAAGTTCGCAGAGGAAGGAGACCTATTTCATAAGTACTATTGCCCTCATGACTCATTTAACGCCTGCATTTTAGCGAAGTGAGTTCCTTGGCCTGAGCTTGTATCACGTATGCTTTTCATGATATTGCTTTTTAAATTTCGGTCGATTGCAGTATGTTAGAACAGGTAAGGTGTAGGGTAGGTTTTGTTAGGACCACCGATTTCGCCCAAGCATTGCCTGAGGAGTTATTTTCATCGCTAGCTTCCATTATGATATCCATTTTTATAACGGTGATGAATGGTAGATGTGGAAAATGGTATTCATGTTCAGCGTTCGCGAAACCCGCACATGTTCTCACAGCAGATTTGCTTCTTCTGTGCAGTGCATATCATCTTCATGATGGCTAAGCCTCTCTCAGGCAAGGCTTAGGCGAAATCTGTGTTCCAATCCATTCTTGCGCACGCATACCTACCGTAACCTACAGTAATCGGCAAAAAATTTGAAAAAGATATTGTGCTCGTGATAAACACCTAAATAACACTAACCAGGGAATGCCTTCAGCTTCCCATGGAACTTGGGATTGAGACCTACTTATCGTGAAAGAGCTCAAGACGATGATCACAGATATGTAGACCAAATTTGCTAGTTGGATCTCCTAAGCGAGTTATGGCCGGCGGAAGCCGCGATGTCTTCCATGTGTTAGGCGGGCTCAATCAGCGTTGGGCGCAGTATTGCGCGGAAGACAGCGGTTCGACTATCGGCGCCGTCAGCAGCGGCAGCGGCGCAGTAGTAGAGTGCTCGCTCAAAAGGATTGGGTTCCTTGGTTCGGTTCCCGCCACCGACGGGTTTTTTTGCATTTTGTGACCTATCTTCGACGAGGACCTATAACCTCATTTTTAGCACATTTTTGAGCGAACGGCTAATGGCGACTTGCATTTACGTCTATTTGAAGACGGAGACGTGTTTCAGGTAAAATGTTTTTTTCATGACGTGAAGCAGGTCTCAAGCTCAAATCAAAACAAAATAAAAAGTAAAAATAAAATCGAAAATCAACAAAACTTAATAAACATAATAAATAAAAGATAAAGGCACTAGTTAAAAGTTCCGACTCCGTCGACACGACTTCGGTCGAAAAAATTTTTTCGCTGAAACGTCGTCTAGGGGGGGGGGGTATTTTTGGTGCTGATCACGAATCTGACATTTGTTTTTCACGATTTACTCGGAGACCACCCATACCTTTAACAAGGGTGGTCCAGGCAGAGTGACCGATTTCGCTGGGCACTAGTTAAAAGTTCCGACTCCACCGACACGACTTCGGCCGAACGTTTGTAGCAACGGTATGGGTGGTCTCCGAGCGAATCGTAAAAAAACGGATGTCAGATTCGTTATCGGTGGAGTTGGAACTTTTAACTAGTACCTTTATCTTTTATTTATTATGTTTATTAAGTTTTGTTGATTTTTGATTTTATTTTACTTTTTATTTTGTTTCGATTTGAATTTCTGACTTGCTTCACGTCATGAATAAAACATTTTACCTGAAACAGGTCTCCGTCTTCAAATAGACGTAAATGCAAGTCGCCATTAGCCATTCGCTCAAAAATGTGCTAAAAATGAGGTTATCGGTCCTCGTCGTAGATAGGTCGTAAAATGCAAAAAAAACCGCCAGCGGCGGGAACCGAACCAATGAACCCAAACCTTTTGAGCGAGCACTCTACTACTGCGCCGCTGCCGCTGCTGACGGCACTGATAGGCGAACCGCTGATAACCGCCCAATACTGCGCCCAACGCTCATTAAGCGCACCTAACACATGGAAGACATCGCGGCTTCCGCCGGCCATAACTCGCTTAGGAGATCCATTTAGCAAATTTGGTCTACACATTTGTGATCAGCGTCTCGAGCTCTTTCACGTGATATTGGTCTTAATCTGAAGTTCCATGGGAAGCTGAATGCATTTCCTGGTAAGGGAGTTTCTCGAAGTTTGGGGTCGTGAAGGTGCTGTAATGTCAGTGAATTCGCTCTCCTCTTTAGCGAAATTCTCCACTATGATTTCGTACCGAGGGTTTTGCTGTCCAACCACAAGCCTTCCCACTCATCCTTTGCGCCAGCATTCCGACCGTTTTTTTTTGTGGCTTGGCTGTTTATTGTCCGACCACATTTAAATGGTCCACAGCTCCATTCTTCGACGTCCGCTACAGATGTGGGACACTTATTTAGAAACAGTGCTTGAGGTTGCATCCCACGATATATTAATATATCCCATCGCAAACTGTCACTGTGATCCCAAATCCATCTCTTGTATTTCCAGCGTTTGAGATTGCCTGCCATCAGCGATCTGTACTCAGAAATGCGTTGTAATACTTATTAAAATGATTTGTGAAACGGCAATGCTTTATACAAAACAAGCGGAGGTATCTATGGCAGTGGTGTCGCTATTGATTGATCTCTATAAAGAATTAATTATTCTATAAATAAGCCAAAAACATACCAATCTCAGCACAACAAACATAAATCTGCCAGTAATCTTTCCTCGATCTTCATAACTAATGAAGTGAACTGAACGCAATCTTCGCATTGCTTCCAATACTCGAGCTTCATGCCTCAATATCTGAAATCCGTCACCGAAATATTTTCCCAATGTAGCACTATTGGTTCGATCTTCCTTTGAGTACGAAGCTAAATAAACATTGCTGAGGGCTCTAGCTTGATCTTGCGCCGAGGTCTACAGGCATCACGTCATGCTGTGCTCTCTGTTACACTGTTCTTGTACCACCCTTTAATTACTTATTTATCCTTCATTCTTTTTTCCATAATGGGCTTGGTATGCTTTCTTAGAATACGATCGCCCCTTTTTCTTGTCGTCTGCATGATTTCGGTGGAGACCAGCAGCTATCCGTTCGCTGTGTTCCACTTAGCATTACCTAAGGCACCCACCACTTGTCCTGCCTTGTCCCTCACTGGCTGCCTGCGCTTTTCACGATGACTCATAGCACAAGAAACGTGACGATACCATCCAGTGTAGTTCTCACGCGTTGGATGTGGGTGTTATGGAAGCACTGTCGAACGTCATCGTTACATGCAGTGCATTCGTGAGACACCGGCACTTCAACGCATTCGTGAGACACCGGCACTTCAACGCATTCGTGAGACACCGGCACTTCGTGTTTTTCTTTTTTGCTTGAGTGCGCTCACAAAAAATAGGGTAAAACTCCACCCCCCCCCCCTTCTCCCCCCATTCCTATTGCGCCCACCGTCGTGACATAAACTGATGATCCGTCATCTTTTAGTCGGGTCTTACGCAGCACAGCTTGCACAGCCAGGTAATCAAAATTAATCAGTGCGCAGAAGAGAGGGGCAGCCCATCAGTATTCAAACAAGTACGAGGCGATATATGACGTTTCCCACGTGTAGGATGAGTTTTTACCCATTTAGTTCTTGCGAGACGAGTTCACTGATTAAATAACCATAACGTGAAGTAGATAATGAATAGCTCGCAAGTAAGTTTTCATGAGATCTGAATGATTAAATGCCTTTCAGTGATAGCTAACTGCTTTACTGCTCATATCTCTGTGCTGGAGCGTTCCCTCACAGAGTTTAGATTTTTTGGACAACAATCTAATCGTAAGGCTGTGCATGCCATTTCCGTCCGTTTCACATATGCCTTCAAAAATGAAGGCGCTGGAGATTAGAGGTTGCCATCTTCATTTCTAGCTTGACGCTCATAGTTAGGCGAAATGGCGAAATGAGGTCCCTTAAAGAATACTCTTGATCGCCTGGCCCAATGTATGCCAACTCCGCGAAGTTTCAAATAAACCGAATTATTAGCCGAATTTTGCATCAAATGTTTTGTTTCTGTGCCTATTTCGCTTTCCTCTCAGCGCACAGGTATGTGTTGGCAGCAAATACTGCGTTCGTAGAGAAGAGGGTAAGGTACAAGCGTGCTAAGGGGTTGCACTCTTCACACTACTACTTTTGTTCCATTTTTCTCACTATATTTTCATTTTTTATATCAGCGAGCTTCTAGAGGTGGTGTGGACCACAACGCAAAAATTTAACACGCTCACCCATTAAGCTACAACCAGCGCACCTGCTTTTTAACCCTGTACGATTCACATTTCATCGCTAGTTCTTTGTTATCCTCTAGGCGGCGGACGCGAAACACAGCACCGAACGAGCCTTTTCCGAGTATTTCCATTATCTGAAAAGTCATATGTAATCTGCACAGTAGCAGCATTTCTGTTTGATGGAGCTCACGTTAAGAACAACCTCATAAGTTGCCTTCTTGCTTTTGATGACGTCCTCTCGAGCCTTAGGCATGTCGGCCAAAAGATCGTCTTTATTCATATCTGCTACATCCGACCGCCTCCAGACCGAGAATGATCCCTACCGCTTAATGAATCAGAATTCATGATCCTGAGTTTAGATGACTCACCTGCAAGCTATCTTGTATCCTTATAAACGGTGCTAGATAAGTAGTTGATAACTTCTCCTGGCTGAGTCTTTTAACATCGCTCTGCAGAGATGAGTTTTGTTTAGAAGCATAATAATCCCTTTTTTTATGCTTTTATGAAGCATACCATTCCTAGTCGCATCATCCTGATCACCGAATACGCCTAGGAGAGCATTTTTGCTTACTTGTGGATTAAATCATGGCTTGGTAAGCAGAACAAGGTCATAGCTCCTCTCGCAAACGTTTGTCATAAAAGATTCAGCTTTTTTACAAGAGGCCTGACATTCCAAAACATATAAGCGAAGAGGAACATATAATTTCTAGGACAGATCAAATGTTTTCCGTACAAGTACGTGAGGGATAGAATGGGTAAGAGTTACACTGCATCTTCGAAGCAGGAGAATGACTGGAGAGTTTTGAGCTTAGAAAAAAGGAAGTGCTCTCCCTACCATCTTCACATTACATCGGGCCTCTCTATATCTCTGAATGGAGGCTTTGATCCCCTCGTTCGTTTCCAGAATGACGTCGACGATGACTTTCATATTCGAGAGGTACCATCTTCTTTGGCAGTGTCCATGAAGGGGGATGATTAGGTTCTTCAAACGGCTCTTCATTTTGTCCTTATTGGCGTGGCGAGAACTCTTTGAGAGAGGTCTCGAGGGAAATTAAACCATTCTCAATGTTCCAAGAAAGTCGATATCGTCTAATCGCTCTTCGACGTTCGTTTTGGACCATTGAGAGTAGACCTCTTGAGGTGGATAAATATAACAATAATCAGGTCAATAATATCAAGAGTGTTCCCGCTGGGAATATCACAGTAAAAGACGAACTGCACAATATTTATTTCACTGCTGCTTAATAAAATGGTAAAGCAGTGACGGCGTTTATTCCCACCTCTTTGCGCCCTATCACTGTATTCATGTAATAAGAAGCGGCAGAATGGTATGGTTATGCATTTAAGTGACCGATTAAGCGGTGTGCACGCACTTCACCATAACGTCGCCTGGCCTTACGTTTCACTTCTGGTTTCTGTTGCTGCTTTAGTCGCTGTCGTTATATCGAAGAAGAAGAATATCGAGGAAATGAGAACGATCAAGTTCGCTTAAGTAGGTTCGCATTCAAGTGCCTTTCTCGAATATAGGAATTCAGGTTTGCGATAAAAGCGGTCACGGAACTACTGCTGGAATGCCTGCATCGGAAACCACGAATTCACGTAGCAAATGGCAGCGATGGAAGGTTTGGAAACCACCAAGATGATCTTTGGCTGCTCTAACTTACGAAACAACCACTGTCATTTCTCCTCGCGTTTAAATAAAATATTGGGGAAGGAGTTTGCTTTTATTTACCGTTACCACATTCTAATAGGAGGATCATTTGAGGAATGCTACATTGCAGCGTTTCTGCAGTGTAACCGAATTTCTGCGATTAGAATTTATATAGTCATCGCGGCAGCTACTCCTCATTAAACGTAGTTCCATTCGAGCATGATGAGGCTCTATCGTTGTGAGGAGAGAGGGCTCTGCTCCTGCAGTAGTAACGTCACATAGTAGTAGTAGAGTGAGACTTGTTGTATGACAGAGTTGTATGACCAACTGTAATTTTGTGCAGAGTGATTCTGGAAGTATCATTTTGCTCTGTATCATTGTCGCTAATACTGTAGCATGTTGAAGAAAAATGAGCACTGGTAGCTCCGGGGTCACGTTATAGTGCAGGTCTATATTGTGTGCCGCGTTGAATGGAGTTTTTAAAAATTTGGAGAACTGGAGCCGGATTCATCAACCACTTACCAGCCGGCAAGTGGTTAAATGTTACTCCATCCCCTTAAGCGCAAATCGTCAGCGCGCGGCCAAGAATACTCGAACGCCTCTATTCGAACATAGTTCCTGAATGTTTAGGTTGTTAAGATTTTGTTGTGGTTTTGTCATGTAGCCTTTCCCTTGTGACGATTTTATCACACCGTTTACAAATTCTTGTCCAGATAACGAGCACAGAGCGATTGATTATCATCGACTAACAGTGGGACGCCTATGACTTCATATGGCTAGGTAATTACAAGCTGTCTTCTACATGTAGCCACAAAGAAAAACAAAAGCTCGCTCAGATACCAGAAGCTGAATGATCAAACCGTAGGTCCACGATCCACGTGGAGTGTTTTCGTCTGCGACCAGAACGATGTCACCACTTCTGGACCTTGGGCGTTTCGACTGGGCCTGATGACGTTCTCGGAGCGCGGAAAGGTAGTTGGAATGCCAAAACTTCCAGAAATGATCCAAAATAGACAAAGTTGACTTGTATCAACTCGCAAGATTATGCGAGCTATTGTACATGTCTATTTGAAGTGGTAAAGGTGGAAATTGGAAGTCCATCCACTTGTGAAATTATAAAGTCGGCTGGTCTAAGAGCGTGGACAAAAGTGTCCTTTTCCCTGAAAGAAGTAATCGGACGAGATTTCAAAGTGGCTTCGACTTCGACAACCACGGTCTGAAGCTGGTTAAGAGGCAAAACCTTGCGAACGATGGACTTATGGTACGCGGATTTGAAGAGGGCCACTAAGCGCTCGTAAAACCCACCCTCCCAGGACGAAAGTGGATTGATAAAGTTTCACTTGATTTTGTGGGATGCGCAAAGGTGGAAATGTTATGTCAAAAGGAAGGGGAGTAGAGAAGCGTGGCTATGGCCGTTTCTGCGACATCGAGTAGGAATTGGTGGAACTGTCGCTGTAAACGACGTCTGAAGCACCTCTACGTGCGATGAATCTTCGGAACGCAAGAAGAAATTCCTGAGTTGTATTTTCCTGGACGACCTCGAGATGAAGGTTCAGGTTGTCATACACGTGATAAGGCCTTTCCGGAGCTGGTACCTGTAGAACCACGCGGACCGAGATAATCGAGTCCCACATTCTGGAATGGTCTTGAATGTTGAGTCTTTTTTTGAGGAAGAGGTGGAACGTCTAAATATCGATACGGTACGGCGTTGGATTTTTTGCATGTGACGAGGTACGCAATGATCTGGAAACACACAGACGGATGGAAGGGATGTAAAATCGAGTGCGCATGCTGGCTATGGTATGATAGAAGCCAGAATGGTGGTTTTGAGGTGGTAATGAACGACTACTTGGTGTGAAAGCCTATGTTGGGGTAGCAACAAAATGGGAGCTGTTTCCAGCGGACCGATGCGGTACGGACAGCGAATAAGGTTGTCGGACACTCGTCTCGCGTTAAAGTTCGCCAGCGGCAAGCGACAGAGTTCCTGATATCCCTCGCGATAGTGCACTAGGATGAGCTGAATCTCTGCGTTTTCAATAAAAGGTGGTTGCATTGTACCCGAATTTGAAATTGTAGCTAACTGGGGCACCTAAGTGTTGTCTGAAGTTGGTCTGAAAGCCTGTTGAAGACGGACATACGGAGAAATTTAAGCACGTATGCCGTGATTCTGACCAGTTTAAGGTAATTGGTTGTTCGGAAAATGGTAGGACAGATTCGAGCTTATCATCGATTATCGAAGTGGTGTTAACGTAGTCAGACTGGACTTCTTCGCCGATTTCTGGCGGAACTTGGAAATCGACATTTGTCTGAGGTCATTGCTCTACAGGAGCGGTTAAAAAGGAGGTACGGTCCACCACATGTGGTTTTGGGCTTCCTTTGTCGCAAGAACGCTAGTAGTACAGTCTGCGGGGTTATTTTCGCAAGTAACATAGTGGAACCGGAGTTTGATATTGTGGGCCTCATACGCTGCAATGGCGTTATGGATAGCGGTTACACTGTTTTTGGTGAACATTTTAAGCGTTGGGTTGTATGTGTCCATTGTAATGCTATAAGCGAGTCTGAGAAGACACGAATGGTGGAAATGGTAAGTTTGAGTTGACCAACGAGATACTGCGCTAAGCGAACACTAATTAACGCAGCTAATGTTTTGGCCGCAATTTGGCAAGTTTTAATGGGTATATGCAGGGCGTCCTTCGCGGATTGCCACTTGAGTCCCAAGAGAGTAGCGCTTGATGGATTAATGGCGCGATCTGCTCTGTCTATGGCTGAATTAACGATTGGTGAGTTGCACAGGAACTCACTATGGTTCATGTGCATATTGCAAAAGATGATTTTGACAGCGGTGTATTTTTGGATGATCTCCTTATGTGAAGTAGCCCAAGACAACGTTATCCATGTAAGTATTGCGTGTGATCTCGTTCCCGAGCGAAAATACTTCCCTACGGAGGTAGCATTGAATGGATTCGGCAAGAAGGAAAGGTGAAGCGTTGATCCCAAGTGGAATGCGGGTGAAGCGGAGTATGCGCAACTTAGATGGAGAGGGTGGTTGATTTGGATTTTTGAGTCAGAGGAAGCGCGTAGCATCGCGCTTGGAGACTTGAAGCCGGATTTCATGAAAGGCTTTCTCCACGTCTGCTATAAGCAAAAATCTGTGGAGACGTACGCATTACAGTATTCCTACAAGATCTAGCAGTAAGGTTGGTCCCTGGTGAACGCAATCATTTGAACTGGCTGCGTTTTTCGTTTTAGAGGAGGCGTCGAATACCACTCGAAGTTTGGTGGTTGCCGAGCTTTCCTTGTAGATGGCTAGATGGGGGATGTAATAGACGTGTGGGCCGTCATAGGTGAACTTGTCGACGTCTTCTACGAAGCCAGCTGAAATATGATCATCGATAACTTTTACATATTGTTGCCAAACTTGGGGTTGGCTCAAACGCTGAAATCGACTAAAGAGCCACAATAAGCTAAATTTCTATTGTCTTATAGAGAAGAGTGATCTTCCTTCCATGGAAACTGAACATAAAGATGACTGTCTATGAGTTGGAAGATGTTATTAAAGTTGTCTAAGCTACGCTTTTCCAACTTACTGTCGACGACGGGATCATGATCGTCTGTTATGCCTAAAGCATCCAATGACCATAGACGTTGGATGGTGTCTTCGAGTTGTGTTACTGAGAACATGTCAGCGGAGGTCGCATTCTCCGCGAGCCCAACCAAAAAATTGAGTTGTCTGAGATAACGGTTCCGAAGCGGGTATGGCACAAAACCATGCCCGTGGCAGGCAGCAACTTCTGGGCATATGATGCTCCAGTAAAAGTCGAAGGATATCGGGCACGACGACGGATTCCTCGCGACACGATGGCAGTTCAAAATTGTGATGGCGGATAAAGTCAAAGACTTTTTGATGAAGACGTGGTGGTCGTTGCGCTAAAGTGACTACTTTTTTCGTGGTAAGCTCGAGTTTGAGCTCCTTGCAGAGCGAGTCCATGAGGATGATCTCTGAAACACCTAAAACTTCTGTGGTGGTTGTTCCACCAAAGGTGATATAGCTACGAAGTTTGATATCTGTGATGTTAAGAGCTAAGCGTTGCCCTGAATTTGTGGAAATAAAGCTATTTTGAGTCGGGAAGCAAAGTAACGAAGTAATCGAGGAGTAAGTCCTCATAACTGGCGCTGACAACGTTATATGTTTTCACCTGTCGCCTGTCGCCTGTCGTCCCGTTGATCATCGACTTGCTCGAGCGGGCGCCAGCAGCGTCTCCATTCGTCCCTGTTGCGTGCCAGAGTGCTCCAATGGATCCTCCTCGCTCGAGGGACACGAAGAGCGTCATATCGGTCGTTCAGGGCTTTCACGAAGAAGTCCGACCAACGCGTTGGTGGGCGTCCTGGTGTTCTTTTGACATCCCGCGGAACCCAATCTGTGACGGCTCTCGTCCAGCGGGTGTCTGCGAATCGCATTACGTGGCCGGCCCACCTAATTTTCGACGACTTGGCCCATGCGACAGCGTCTCTGATCTTCGAACGTCGGCGAAGCTCGGAACTCCGGAGGCCTTCTCTCACTTGCGTGAGTCGTGTCACTCCGAGCATCGTCCTCTCGATTCCACGCTGCGCGACGCTGATCGCGTGTTCATCCTGCTTTCGTATAACCCAGGTCTCTGAGGCGTATGTTAGGGCAGGAAGAACAGTGGAGTCGAATAGGTGGGCACGGAGTCGGACGTTCTTTGTCTTCTTCGCGACTTCTTCGAAACTTGTCCGTTCCTCATGAACATCGTCTTCGTAAGATTCAGCTGCAGTCCAACGCTTCCACATACACGATCGAAGTCGGCCAGCATTCGTTCCGCTTGACTGATGCTCGGTGTTATGAGCACGATGTCGTCAGCGAAGCGAAGATGGTGCAGTTGCCGGCCGTCGACCTTCACTCCCATGTCTTCCCATTCTAGTTCGCGCATGACGTTTTCGAGGGTGGCGCTGAAGAGCTTCGGGGATATGGTATCCCCTTGTCGAACCACGTCAATGACGACGTCGTTGTAGAATGGTGAGATCTTGGTCTTGAATCCACTGTACAGCTCTCGAAGGACTCTGATGTACTGAGTAGGAACGCCCTGGGTGAGCAGGGCTTCCATGACCGCTTCAGTCTCGACGGAGTCGAATGCCTTCTTCAGGTCGATGAACGTAAGGCACAGCGGCAGCTTGTACTCTCGCGACACTTCGATGAGTTTCGTAATGGTGTGTATGTGGTCGATCGTGCTGAATCCTCTCCGAAATCCTGCTTGTTCGCATGGCTGTCCTTCGTCCAGCGTTCTACTAATCCTATTCAATATGACTCGAGTGAACAGCTTGTAGACTACGGACAACAGGCAGATCGGGCGATAGTTGCCAATGTCGTGCACGTCTCCCTTCTTGTACAGCAAAACGGTCTTGCTGGTCTTCCACTGAGATGGAACCTTGCATTCGGACAGGTAGCGTGTGAAGAGCCGCGCCAAGGTGTTGATGAGCGCTGGCGGGAGGTTCTGCAGGTGTTCGGGTCTGATCCTGTCGGGACCGGGTGCTGTACGTTTCTTCACCGACGCGATGGCGTGTCGGATCTCGGAAGGGAGAACAAAGGGGACGACGTATCCATCCTGCGGGAGATGGCATGGGAGCAGGTGGACGTGGCTATCGAAGAGATCGGAGTAGAAGTCGTGGATGACTTTCTCCATGGTCCTTCTGGAAGAGGTGATGGTTCCGTCGGGACGTCGGAGAGCGGTCATCTTGGTCTTGAAGTTGGCGAAGTTCCGGCGGGCATTGCGGATGCTCAGCCCTGCCTCTGCTGCTTCAGCCAACACTTCCGCCCTTCTCTCCTTGAGATCTTCCTTTATCGCCGCTCTGCATAGCTTTGCAAGCTCGGACGTCAGTTGGTAGTTGCCTGATGCTCGTGCTGCTCCACGCTGGCGTATCAGCTCGAGAGTTTCCGGAAACACGCGTCTCTTGGTGGTCTTCAAGCTCTCGGCTCCCTTAGCACTATCGTGGAGATGGTGCACGAAGCGATCGTATTCCTCGTCGACGTTGTCCATGACGGCATCTTCCCAAAGGCCGACAAGAGAGGTGTAGAGATCCCAGTTGATGGTCGTTCTGGGATTCCTCTTCTTGAACTTCGCGGCCTTCTCTCCTTGACGCGAAAAGCGGAACCTCGCGCGAAGGAGGCGGTGGTCCGATCCCGTGTAGAACTTGGGACAACGGAGACATCGGTCAGGCAATACTTGCGATTGAAGATGATGTGGTCGATCTCGTTGTGGAACTGGCCACCAGGGGATTCCCAGGTCCATCGTAGGGAGGGAGGCTTCTGGAACTGCGAGTTTCCATGGATGGTCTTGGTCGACATGATAAACTCAGACAGCCTTTCACCTTGCTCGTTCCACTCCAAACCGTGGGTTCCGATGTGAAGTTCTTCCGGCGACCTTCGTGGCCCGATCTTGGCGTTGAAGTCGCCGACGATCACCTTGTAGAAGTTGTGATTTTCCTTATAGAACTTCTCCAGCTCCACGTAGAAGGCCTCGACGTCTTCGTCGTCGTAGTCGGATGTTGGGGCATACGCGACGAACACAGTCAAGGCTGGCACGGAGCCACATCGCTTCAGTCGCAGACGTCCGATTCGGCTTGTCAGAGACTCGTACGAATCGATGTTCATGGCCAAGTGCGTGTTGACGAGGACACCAACGCCGCCTACTCCCCTGCTATCGCATGTTCCGAGGAACAGTTCTTCTCCGGAGTCGTAGGCGGCGTGTAGGGGGTGGTGTCTTCTCGTCTCGGTCAGTCCGATGACGTCGTACTTGATCTTCCTGGCTTGCATCATCAGGTCCTCGACGGATGCTTCCGACGCAAGCGTGCGGGCGTTGTAAGTACAGATCGTCATCCTAGTCCTTCTCAGTTTGCGCAGCCTGGTTAGGCCCTGAGATTTTAGCAGCCTCTCCGTACTCGTCCTTCCCATCGCTGCAGAAATGGGGGCTCTTTCGGGGTCAGGGGAATGAGGCCCTTTAGTGCTGCTGTGTTTGACTGGAATACAACACGGGTAGCTAGTCAGGCTCTGTCGTGCGGGCGGGGTACTCCGGGCAGCCAGCCAGACTGCCCGAAGGGACGGGGCGAGACTTAAGGCGGCCTCGAATCGCCTTACGATGTACTCCCAGTCTACCGAGTGCAAGCTTTTGGCCGAGCCGACACAGTTACAATCCGCACAGTCACGGACACATCCACGCACACTGTGCACGAACATGCCGCTCCCACGCAAAAGGAACGCATCGACCCGACACAGCAGGAGCAAGGAGTCCATCCCCTGCATCCCACCTGCGTCTCTGGGCAGTACACGGTCGCATTTGGTTCGCGTTTAATTCCCTATCCACCACCCGGGGACGCGCCACGTGGCCCTGCGACAAGCGGCCCGAGATCCCTCATAACAATAGAGCCCGAAGGCTCTCTATCGAGGGAGATCCGTGGGATACTGATGATACACGAAAAAATTTCATGAATTAGTACCGTATCATACATCAGTGAAATCAAAGGTAGCTAAAACTTTTCTGTTTCTTGCTAATTTTTGATAACCAGAAGCTTAGGTTCAGAGTTAGACAAGCAATTTCGCCGAAGGCTCTTTAGGAGGCGATCAATGGAGATGTCTGGCCAACAATTTGCAATTTTTAAAGGAGATGGTGAATAATCTTACCTACACTAACTCTAGGACAAGTGGCTAATTTATACATAACTAAAGGCCCTCAGAACACTGGTTTTACAGTCTTATTATAAAATTGTAAGTAATCGCAGATGGTTCAAACTAATATAGTATCAAAAAGAATACAAAGCCAAATTATGAAAAAAGAAGTGCAATGAAGGAAATCCTTGTAAGCAGCACTGACACAATCATTCAAGCAAACAAAGCGGCATAATTCATGAGTTTAGTTTTTACGAGCACATCCAAAAACGCCATATGCTTCTCATTTATAATACAAAAAATAAATAAAAATTTAAAATAGATACATTATTTTGGTTTTGGAGTAAAACTAATGATTCTGTGATATTTTTTGGATGCTTTTTATTGGAGTTCCATGATGTAATTTCCTTCACAGCTCTTTTCTCTGTTTTCGGAACAATTTTTTGGCCATTTTCCCAGAAAACAGAATACAGAAAAAATTGTCCAGAATGGCCAGAAAATCAGAAAATAGAAATTCCCCCATCCGTGGTCACAGCTGCCTTTTGACCGCAAAACGGAAGCAAACTACGAGAAGAGAAAAGGATTTGCTAGTTTTCCCTCCATACTTTGTTCAGCCTCTTGTGCCGAGAAGCTCACATATTATTTATTTCTATTCGGTGATGGTGAAGTGCGAAGGCTTTAATACTCTGGCCTGCTCAAAAAGGCGCGTAATAGCGAAATCGAAGGAGGACTCCAGGTTCTTTGTTCGGGTATTTCACAGAGGCCAACCAAGTTTTTCATGCCTAGGGAGTCGGTGAATTGGTAAGAGACATGCCTCGGAACGATAAGACACTGGTTTCTTGATCCGCCAGCCACCGTTTGTCTTTGTGTAGGCTAAATACGCATCCAAATCGCCTCCGCGACATCGATTAGACGTAGAATGCGAATCGCATCCCAAAAGGGTTTGACTAACGCCGTTCCTATTGTTTATCCTTTACTGTTGTTAGATCTTGGGATGACATTGATCAAATGTGCTGGAAAACGTCAAGCTGTGGAGCTAGTCATACTGAATCATTCTTTATCTCATTTACCAACCAGTTTTTCCAAGCTCTGAAGAAATCGCTTGCGACCAAAAAGGCGAAGTGACCAGTCAAACCAAGCCAAGTGTTTCCCTTATACGATGACTGGAGTTTCATCAGTCATATGGAACTTGAAGGTATGTGGTCAGCTGAGTGAAAAGAAAAATCCATCACTGAAGACAAACGTTAAGTGATTGGGACGGCAAAGATGGACGTCTGGAATCGCCCTCAACCTCCTTTTTGAAATTCGCAACGCGCGACTCCTTTCTTATCTTGTTTAATAACAATTGTAGTTTGCACATATAAAAAATGCTTAGCAGTCAACGAGATCGCTTCGCAACTTCTACAGAACCCATTCCATTGCGCAGGAAAATCTCTATTTTTTTCTTATTCGATAACTAAGTTTCCCGTTACCCTCTGCTTGGTGGAAAAGCTTCGAACATGTCGCCAAAATACCCATCGAATAAAGAGATTCGCCGATCTCGGCGAAATGCTTCGGTGACAACCTTTCGAAGCATGGGTGATACCAGGAGCTGAACGCGGACTGCCCGATCAGTTTGAAATCTGTACATACGTCTGATGCAGCACGAAAGGCAGACGCTGTTGGCTTCTGTAGATAAAACTCGCAATGTTGATGCTGAAGCGAACAGGCATGTGACCCCCATATGCAATCGACAGGCAACTGCTCAGTGATGCTACGTTTGAACCCACTATTAGATTATCATATTTTAGTGAATTGTATTATTCCAACAAATGTGCGCAAGTACGAATCCGATTCAGGAAAGCAGAAAAAGCTGGCAGCATAGAACAACTCCAAGTTGGACGTGTTTGCTATAATACTAACCATAAGCCCATGGAGCGTGACTCCATCTCCGGACAACTTCGAAAGTTCACATGCGAAAATTGAAGAAGAGCGGCAATTAATGTGGAGACGAGCGGGCCGCTCAAAACAAACACTTCCTCCAGCACCTTGATAAACAGAGTGCCAGGTTGCAGCAACACACCGACGAGTAATTGCCGCCTCTCCGGCGCTGAGTCGAAGTCGGACGCGTTACTGATAGCAGCAGGTCTATGGCAACCGAAGCAATTAGACGCTGCCATTCTGCTCAATTCGAACTCACTCACAACAGCGCGACGACGAAGGGACGGACAGAAGGGCGGCGAACAACTGGAGACCGGAGAAGGAAAGCGGAAGCTCTAACCTGTACGGGCGTTTCTATTCTCCCGTGAGACTGAACTCTCAATTAGATCATCCCGGAACTCTTAGCGCCCTCCACTCAGAAGAGGTCGCGTGACCCGAGAAAAGAAGCCGATGATGGACGCATCTTATGGTTAGTGCGTCTCGATGTACCTCCGGCTGTCGCGTGCACCTCCAGTCGAGATGTTTGATCGGGTCCAGCGAAGCCAACCACGCCTTCGATTCCTTCGTGATCGGCGAATGGGTAACAGACTTCTCCGGGATGGATTGAGCACTGGAGCACTCCATCGGGAAGCAACTGCACCAATGTGTGGGACAAATACGCATCCAGTTTGCATCCACGTCACGTAGAACTAGAATGCGTGATGGATCTCAAGCATGGATTGATTAGCGTTGCACTTTATCCATATCCTTATTCTGAAACCGTTTCTAGTGTTCAGCATGTAAAAAATCAAGCCAAGGACCCATTTTGAAACAATTTCATTTTTAAAAAAGCTCGATTAGTTGCTGACTTCTCTGACTAATAAAGGATAAAGGACGGCGTTATTCAATCCCTTCTGGGATGCGCCAGCGCATTCTACTTCTACGGGATATCGTGGAGGCGACATGAATGCGTATTTGGCCATTCAATGACTTGCGGTGGCCAGCCGATGAACAAGTCAGCGCTTTATCCTTCCCAGACAAGTCTGGTACCAATTCACCGACCCCGGGGGGATGGAAGGCTTGGTCGGCCTGGGCGGGAAATCCGAACCAGGAACCTGGTATCGGGTGCACGCGACAGTCCCTCCTCCTCCGACTGCGCTACACGCGCCTCTGTCTAATATGTACTTGAAATTTGGTCTCTATGCGATTTCCTATTCACTTCCCAAACAGTATTTAGTTCCTCTGCACTCGTTCAAAGCTGGTTACAACCAGACGTTATCGGTTCGAGAAACAGGCTCGTCAAGCGTACAACAAGATAATCCGAAGTTAGCTGACCTAGGCTTTTTGTAGCTGGAATGAAGGCAAACCCAGTCATTTGTTGGCATACAACAAGTGTAACCTCCAGCAGAACCCTTAGATCAATTTTGAGTGGCGAATTTCCTTAGCTCTCATGTTCTATGTGCATCCAAAATGCGAAAGAAGTGAGAAAGTCGAGAGCGAAATCGCTTGAGCAGGTGATTGCTATACATAGCCGTGCCGCAAAGCACAACTCTATGAGGTTCAAACATAACTTCGTCCATCAGATGCGAGAGGTAGTTTTTTGCTACAAATATTGTTTACACTAGCAGCTGTGTAACGAAGTTCAAGCGGTCATCCTCCTTTTCGCCACGAAAGATTCGAGTGACAGCAAGCAAAAAGTAAGATGCAAAGCGGTTCAAAATCGTTTTTACGGTTCAAAAATAGCAACTTTCGGATACCGAGGTGCCAAAAGCCACATAGCGAGTTAACTCGAGCGAAGAACTAGGACGAGCAACGCCCCGTGGAAACAATGTGCCAACTGAATTTATCAGGCTTGTCAACTAGTTAGACATAGAGCTTCTGTAAAGTCTGATCGGCTACAACACACAGTCGAAGTTGAGACACACATTAAACCAATCTCCCCGAAAATTTTTCTGCAGTGCTTTGAACGAGTGGAGGTTCCAGCAGCTGCCTTGAAAGAATAAGCTGTGTAGGCATATTCACTCATAATAGAGCTGTGGGAACGCAATCCGATGAGCAACTTTAAAATTGTTAAAGGAAAGTTGTGAATTTTATGAAAAGCGGTCATCTTGCTCAACTTATCCCTACGTTAGTTGTTGTTTTACAACGTCTTCACCTCAATTCTTTTGAGCCTATGTTATACGATCACCTCTAGCATAATGGTAGGTCGTTGATATTGCCCCACTTGACCTCTCTTCCCCCCACTGCTTCAACAAGGGATTTTTCTTACTTCAAACACTCATGGCTGCGCCAGAATGGAAGGACACTATTATGTATGTAAACTCTCTGGTTGGTAAGGGCTGTACTACAACTTCTTGACCATTGGGGGTTTCTTGTAGCACTTGACAACCTTCTCTATTCTGCTATACCCTATGAATATAGGCTTGGAGGTCAAAAGTGATAAGAAATGTTGCTATTTATGGTAGGTACTTATAAGTACTCTTAATGCTTCTGTGCCACGTAGGTTTGTTATAGTGAAACAACTTTATTCGGCCCAACGTTTCGACAACTTCTTCATTTTCAAAGCCTGAAAGAAGTTCGAAACCTAAGACCAGACATCATTTCGGCAAATACGTCCTTCTCCAGCTCTGTCAGTTTCAATATTTCCTACGAGGGTCAAGCGGAATCCAGCGGAATCCCACTGAAGGGACTAAGAACAACTTTAGAACTATCGTACGAATAAGAGACGTTGGTTCTAAACAATGTAAGATGAGGCAGTTAGTATTCGACTTTACAGTAACTGGCCTCACTCTAAAGAGCTGCAACCTCTGACAGGCAGAGGACATTTCAGCGCTAGTCTACTGTACGATGAGAAGGTGAAAAGACGATGTATGGCTACAACTCTCAGCACTTCAGATGACATGGGCGGTCTACTATTTTGGCGACAGACTGCACTCATATGCACTTCAGTGCAGCAAATACGTTTCATTTCTTTGCTGGTCATAAGTCGGCGGCCAGATGTAGCTACGTAAAAGTTATACGAATAACTGGTGCAGCTTACCGTTCCGGCCATTACACAAGTCGACTACCACCTTCCAATTCCAGCAAGCAGTCATATTCGGATGACATTCTTCCTATCATGTGCATTTTTCTCTTCCAGAAAAATCTGTCCATCGCTTTCTCTACCCTAGACTTTGACATTGAATTTTAAAAAAATCCTCTCCAAAGCACTTTATATGCATCGGTGCATTGCGATCTTACTATATACAATTCTTGTGAAGTTTAATAGGGCGACACTTCTTGACCACGTTCCCTTTTGTATAGAAAGAAATATTGCAGCTTACCGCAGTCATAAGAGTAGCGTCTCTGATTTTTTTTCCGAAAATTGGCAGAATATATCCGCTTTCTCTTTAACTCTGTCTTCACCAGTCTGCAATTCCAGGCATAAGCTAACTATTAGGTTGGCAACTAATTTCGTGGACTCTCAAGCGCCTTCATTAAAAGTGTTCATAAACAAATAACAAATAAGAGTTTTCAACAAAAGTAAGATCGGTTGGAACGCGGGACTGCTTTCCATTTATCAGCTACTTGGCCCATCCCACAGCTGTAGAATTCTTGTGCTTTTGAAGCCAAGAAACCTTGAAGGTGCATTTTGACATGGTCCACATTAATAAATCGTCCTCCAACCATGAAGTGCTGCAGCGTGCTATAGAGGTGCTAGTCATTTGGTGCACAGCCTGTGCTGTAAGATGGGCGAGTTAGACGCTCCCAGCCAAGGTCTTCGATTTTTTGCAGCTTCCGATTCGTGACGTGTGATCTGGCGTTATCTTGCTAATAGATAATTCCGCTCCTGAAAATCTGTCTGAACCGATTCCAGCGGAGTTCAGCCTGCGCGCGGCCAGGTTGAGAAGAGTAGATTACAGCATTAATGCTGGAACCGTTCTTGACGAGCTCCCAGAAGTTAATACCTTCTTGACACCACCAAACGGAGGGAACGTAGCGAACCGGACGCCTCAAAAAAATAGAAGACCTTGACTGGGAGCGTCAAACTCATCCACCTTACAGCCCAGACCTTGCGCCGAGTGACTACCACATTTTTACTTCGGTGCAGTACTTCTTGGTTAAATACCGATTTAATAATGTGGACCGGGTCAAAATGCACCTCCAAAGATTCTTGGCCTTAAAAGCGCAATAATTCTATGGCCGCGGGATAGACCAGCTACCTGATATATGGGAAGCACTTCTGCTTTCCGAGGGATCTTATTTTAATTAAAGATTGTCATTAGTTATTTGCTAATAAATACTTTTGCTGAAGATTCTTGAGAGTCCACGAAATTAGTTGCCAACCTAATATAATAATCCATTGCATGCAAATAATTCTTACTGGGAAGCAGAAGTGAAGCAAAGACAGCCGCGGTGTTTGACTAGAATACGACGTGATAGCGAGCCAGCTCGCCCTCTGTAAGAGGTCTAGATCTTTCATTGCACTTTCAATCACATTGTTTTCGCAAGGATGAGGTTCTATAGAAGGGCGAGGAATCTTCGTTTCAGCACCTGCATCGATACTGGAAACCATTTTGACAGCAGGGTGATTTCAAAAGCATCACAGCTTCGTAAGCTTCATAACTTTCGAGTTCGAGCGAAGGTCGAGTATTA
>OX377205.1:30728489-30833022 GCA_947396885.1 Heligmosomoides polygyrus polygyrus | reverse complement strand
GCAGCCTTAGGAGACCCTCCGCAGCCATAGCAAAAGACATGACCGCAGCACGAGCACATGAGCTTTGTAATGTTGTTTTACGGTCGCATTCAGCCATACCAACTGTACAGTCCGTCCTCTTACTATTCGTCTCTCTATTCATGGTCCGTCACCGTTGTTCAGTCATCGAGTACGGGATCAAAGGCTCTAGCCTGATGATTTCACTATATCCTCTCAGCAGTCGTCCACATGTCGAGCTTCTGCCTCCCTTTGCCCGAAGCCTTCGGCAGAGGCGACACAGACGGCATTCTGATTATTATAGATGCTATTGAAGATGAAGGGTTAGATCATCATAACTTCGGAGCTCAGCAAATGACTCAGGTAATAATACAGTTATGCTCATGGTTGTCAACACCTGACTACTCCACCATGGCACGTTTCCGTTTACTTAACTTACCACTTGCTGATTGTTTTTCGGTATTTGCAAACTGTGCAGTTTATAACCCTTTTCGAGTTATGCGCTGGTTTAGTGGTTATATCTTTAATCGTAGGAGTTGACGGTAATAGCGAAACTATCGTTTTTATCTAGGCCGCGTGCTTATGACTTCCACCCGATCAGGCTTTATATGAATTCTGGAGTCGTGGTCTTTGTCCAAGACACTTCCCCTAACCAGGGTCAAATATGATACAGCAAAACAATGATAGATCAGTTTATTGAAAAATCTCAGGGCGTAGGCGGGACAAGGATATTGATGGTTGTAGACGATGGTGATCGAAGATGAATGGCGGTTTGGATACGAGTGCACCAAAAATTGTGGAGATATTTGTCTGTAGAGTTTTACCCATTTCAAGGTGCTTGGTGGATCAGTGGTTATACCTTTATTGGTGGATATACAAAAAAAGGGAAAAACAGAAAAAAGAAAAAAGACCGAGACATCATATGATTCTCTGTTGGCGGATCCCAACTTGTTATATCTTCGCTGGTTATCTCGTAGTTACACCTCTGCACTAGATTTCATGTTCTCTTCTGACGAGCTATCTACGGGTTTGGCTCATTTTCAAGTACAAGAGATTGCGCTTCCCTTCTTACGAGTTCTGATATCTACGTTGTGTTATTTATTTTGCCATTCACCTGGTTAGCGTGTAGTTTCATGGTATTGTAATGTTAGCTGGGTATTTTATCCTGGTATTTGTTGTTATTTAAGTAGTCGTATAACAATGATAAGTCATCCAAGATAGGAGTGATTGGGCCTTGCAGAGAACTATGGTTGTCGACTCCACGTCGCACTTATATTTACTTATATTTAGTATTGAAGCAATCAATTCGTAGTTTCGTAAATTCACTTCAAAACAATATAGATAAAGACTTTGTGTCTAATGCGGTGGAGGAAAACGTACACCTCGAAAAGTTACAAAAGGAATTAAAATTTGGAGAAAAGGCGGAATTAGTTTTGATTAAAAACTGTAAAAAAATAATGCGTCGCTTATTTATTTCCGCCATTATACCGATCAGTTAATCGACCACGTAGCTTCTAAATTCGGTTTCCATTTCGATTCGTAACGCAAAATTTTGTATTTCCTGTTTGATTTTGATTGAAAAACCACTTACTGAAACAAATTTCCTTTGTCGCTTCAGATACGTGAATTCCTCCTCTGATTGTTGCTTTCAATTCGTATGAATAGCAGTTTAAGTCAAATTTGTACTTTGGAGACAGCTGAAACAACTTCATGAAGAGAAACGAAACTTTCACTAGCAAGTAGTCCTTACTATATATAATTCGCTTAGTTCCTGGGTCACGTTGTCAATTACGGGGAAGGGGAACTAAAGCCAAGGGATGCCCTCGACAGGGCGGTATTTGTCAGCCAGGTTTTCTTGAGCTCAGCATGGGAGATTGCTGGCGAAGTATTTCCTTGGCGGCGGATCGTCCAGGTTTAAGATATTTCGAGCCCGCAACGCGTCAGGTATGGACGAGGATCAAGTACCGAGCGCCGGAAATCAGAAGACGCCGCCCAAAGTGCGTCGGTATTCTGAAGACCTGATGAAGATGTCGTCCAACGTGCGTAGGGATTCAGAGTAAGCGAGACCAGAAAAGGGGTATCAGAAAGGAGGAGACCTGTACAGTAGGACCAGTAAGTTGGTTCAGCAAAGGGTGGCCAGCGAAGGGGGCCAGAACACGTGTCAGAGGCGTCGTATAAGGTGTGTCCAGATCCAGAAGACGTGCCACAGATCAGACCTTACGCGGCATGCGTTGGATTTGTAGAAATTTTTTTAATGGCTGCGTGCAACAAGCATGCAAGTGTGTGACTCTGACTCCGTTTCTCTGCCGGCATGCCAGTAAGGAGGTTTTTTTTTGGGGGGGGGGGGGTGGGTATAGGGTATTATTGCCGTCGGACATTGAATGGTATTGACGGTCGACCAACACTGCTCGATTTTTTTGTTCCTGCAGATTAACCACTTCGGAATGGGACTCTCACAATTAGTTTCTTGCCGCGTAGAATGGGTACTTTGGAAAATATACCGCGCACATGAGATAGAGGGGGCACGCTTCATAGGGGCCTTTTTCAAGACCCTGCCCTACCAACTCCGGTCATACCATTCTATATAGTATAAATCCCGTTCTTCACTGTAATCAGAGTAAGAAGGTCTTAAGAAGAAAAGAAGACGGGCGGGGTGTTATATTCTCGGAGCATGGGGGCGAAGCCTCCAACCAGACTTTTGGAGGTCTATCGTTTTGGAAAATATATCTCGTCAGTGTTAAGCCGCCCGACGTCTGAGGCCGGATTCATCAACAATTAACCCGTGGGTATGCGGGTGATAAGGGGTAGAGATAAGATAAGAGTCAGGCAGAGATAACGCAAGACTCAGAGACGCATGCTTCATTGTGGGTATCTCTACCCCTTATACCCGCGGGTTAGTCGTTCATGAATCCGGCCCCTGGTCTGCAATAAATTAAGAATTGCTGCTAAATGATGAACATTAAGTTTTATTTAAAAGGTTAACGGCACGTTAGCGCATGCCACTTGCCTTTCAAGTCGATCTCCCGCTCTACATAGGGCCACAGCGATTAGCAAATGCAGGACTACAGTACAGCGATCTATCATGGTAGCTGAGATGCACTAACTTTCTACGAGTGAAATTTACCTGCAGTTTATCTCCACCCATTGGGGTTATGGTGGTCACTATTCCTACAGAAGTAGAAGTCATCGTCATCGTCGTTAAACTGGTTTAGACGTTGAGTTCAAGTAGACTTCTACTGAACTTGTTTGGTATTGTACATGTGCCATCTCTTCTACCTGGCGGCTAGTATCCAGCCTTTGGAATTTATTGATTCTAAAGACCCGTTTTATTATGAAACTAGTCTATGCATGTAGCTCAGATTTCTTAATCAGACACCACAAATGGAACCGCCTAAATAATTCTACTCATTGAAGTTTTTGTCACCAGGGACCCATATCAAATGTAAAATTATGAAATTGTGGATCAAGGATGCAGGTATCATGTGACGTTTCAACCAGGAACGATCTCCGGTATTCACACACCTCCGATCAGGAAGCGAAAATAAATCGCTAAAATATAAAAACAGTATCATCATTTCTGAGTGGTTTATTGCCAAATGAAATCAAAACAGCATCTCGGCCAACCGTCAAAATGTATTGCGTCAATAGACATACCCCAAGATCAATGGAGTCTACGTTCTTGTCTTCTGTGACCAGGAAACTTTGGACTGTAGAGCTAGTGGGATCCTAGAAAAGAACAAGAATTAGTACGAAGGTTGGAAACAAATTTTAAATTTCCCATTTCATCTACTATTGTACTATGTCGACATGTGTGGCTTTCTTTTACTTTAAAGAGACATCCTGTTTTGCTTCCAGAAATGTTTAATGTTTTGTGCTTTAGCTTTGGCGGCGATGTCCGTTCCTCCACGTGGTGCCGCTGGAAACTGCTTGCTTTTTCGAACCGGGCCGAACATGGACACTTGATTGCAGGCGGCAGGCCCTTGTGACGTGTACGAACATTCTGTGTCACATCACATGTTTGACGACGTTCTCGAGATAAAACTACGGCGTCCGCTGGAGCCGACGCGCACTCACGGAACCCGGCAGGTGTGAGAAGTATTCGAGGGTCCCTGATGCGAGGACGGCATCGGGGGGGGGGGGGAATTGAGCTAGTCCGAAGGCCCCGTAACGTAAGCAGGACCCGCGTGGCAACGCTGAATGTGAGTACGTGGACGTGCCGCTCGTGCGAATTGGTTGATGCATGGAGCGAAGAAACATAGATTTCTGTGCGGTGCAGGTGACGACGTGATCCTGCTGCAAGTCGAGGGACATTGGCTGCAGCTTCAAGGCCCTTCTGTGCGACAGACGCAGGACCACCAGTGGTATTGATGTGATCGTCTCCGAGCGTTTCTGTGACGCTGTTTGCAAGCGAGGAACATTTCGATGACCGCTTGATGAAGAATGTTGTCGCCGTAGAAGAGCGACGATGTCAGTTCTTTTCAGCGTATGCTCCGCTAACAGGTTTCTCCGAGCAAACCAAGGACGTGTTCTGGTCTCTGCTTGATGAGAAGACAGCGAAAGTGCCGTCAGAAGATATGGTTGCTGTGGCAGGTGACCTTAATGGTCACGTCGGAGCAGCGAGAGACGATTTCAGCTGTCATGGTGGTTTTGTCTATGGGTTACGCAACGCCGATGGTGTTCGTCAGAAGTGTTCGTAAATGAAATCCGAAATTTCGTAAATCGTAAATAGTAATTGCGACAAAACTGTCATAAATTGGAAATCGTAAGCCGCAAATCGAAACATGTATTCAAAGATGATCTCGTAGAAAACCTTCGTGCATTGCGCCTCCATGTCAACAAGAGACGTTCTTTGCGTGCTTCATAGTAAACAATTATGTACCTTTGTTCTTTTCAGCGTATAAATTGATACCGTAGCTATCAGAAAAAAGTGCTTGCTTATTGGTTAATCTTGCAAATCAAAAGCATTATAATGGTCACATAGAATACCTAGCGCATCGCAAAAAAATTTTATGACATGCAATTTCAAAATTTATCCTAAGACTCGACTATCCTTTCTTATCAATATTTTCTCACCGCTAAATTACACAAGTACCACTTGTTGTGAGCTCGATGTCAAAGCTAATTCTCTATATACAAATTAGAGAAAAAAAGCTGCAAAAAGCGTAAAGCCAGACGATATGTACTTGGCACTACTAGTCACGCTGACCCAATAGTTAAGAGAGTCCGCTCAAAGAAAATTAAAAATCGGCAATCTTCAACGTTCTGGACAGCAAAGTTTTGGTATTGAGAAATGCATTTAAAAGATGCATTGCAATCTACTGTATATAAAGCTAGAAGTACACAGTACTCCAAAAAAATTTTGTCACTGCTTGTAGCTCACTTTAAGCAGAAAGACGAAATTCTTCTGATGACTGCTTATATGACGTTGGAGCACGCTTTGATGAAAAAGGAAAAATTCACTAGAATTGCAACTTTTTGATCAAAACATTGTCTTTTTTATCTCACGCTGCCTCAGAGCTTGAGCAGCGGTAGAGAATCATGAATTATTAACGACCTAACAGCTATCCTAGCACCCTGCGTTCATTCAATCTACCTGACACAACATGTGCAAGCTGTACGAGAATTTTTGGCTAATCCTTGTGTAATACCTTTCAATCGCAATCAAATTTCGGAGCATGCAAGAGCTGGCTTTATTCAGATCCTTAAGCAATTGCCGCCTTTCTGTGGATTTATCACAAGGTAGCGGTTCACAAGGTAGTTGTTTTTTTTCGATTCGAGATGAACCATGCAATTCTTACAATTGACTTAGGTGGTATCTGCATTTCAGCCTCCATAAAGCATTTTCTCCTCGAAACACTTAAAGGTACGTCAGTCCTTTATCCTTTGTAGGTAAATCTGACGTTAAATGACCTAAATATGGTTGAAGAAGGTCTTCGTTGAGCCAGCCAAGGAATTGAAATCTAGCCTGTTCGAGCACATTTCTGCAGTTTCACTCATCTTATCTCCAAAAAAAATTGATAAAAGCAGGACCGTCAAATACTCCACACACAGATCTAAACGCCCGCAGGAGGTTTCTATTGTCAAAAATTATACCCAAACTACAGCGCAGTAGGTGTGAGTGTGTTCAAAGATCAAAATCACGAAAATTTACGATTTACGACCCAAAAGTCTTAAATCCCAAAATCACCGTAAACCTCAAATAGTAAAAAAATCCCCAAAAATCAAATAAATCGTAAATCCTAATTACACACGCCCCTGGT
Organism: Heligmosomoides polygyrus polygyrus; assembly: GCA_947396885.1. Lineage (NCBI taxonomy): Eukaryota > Metazoa > Nematoda > Chromadorea > Rhabditida > Heligmosomidae > Heligmosomoides > Heligmosomoides polygyrus. Next base: position 30,826,765 of record OX377205.1, on the reverse strand, counting down.
GAGCGTATATTTGAGTATGCAGACTCACATGACCTCACCATCGTGAATACCAAATTTCGTAGGCCTGACTCCCACCACATCTCGTTTTATAGCGGGAACGCCAAAACGCAGATTGACTATGCCCTTGCTAGGCGTCGCGATCAAGGCCTTGTCACAGACGCGAAGACCGTGCCGTATGAGACGGTTGCCACGCAACACCGTCCACTGATCTGCTCGCTGAAGATCACACCTTCGAGGCGTAAATCTGCCGAGCGATGCGGGTCGGCTAGAATCAAATGGTGGCGTCCGAAAGAGAAGGAAGCGGCAGTTATTTCTCACATTCGATTGCTGACGGTGACAACTGTCGACGAAACCTGGAAGGATGCTACCGATGCGATAACCCGGGCTGCACGCCTCGAACTCGGCACAACGAAGCCTGGACGGCGTTGGGTCGACAAGCAGGCTTGGCTGTGGACTGACGATGTCAGAGAGAAGGTCAGGGAAAAGAAACGGCTGTATCACGTATTTATCGTTGACAAAACAGTCCGTAATTGGCGGGGTTATCGATAAGCGAGGAAAGAGGCAAAGAAGGCAGTGGCCGCTACTAAAGCCGCGCACTACGCTGAGATGAGCAAAAAATTGGAGACGCGTGATGGTGAGTGCGATCTTTACCGATTCGCCAAAGCTCCCTGTCGCGAAGCTGAAGACATCGAAAAGTTCTTTGGCACTAATAACGAGAACGTTCATTTTTAGATGGATCGTAAGAGGGCTATGAAGCGATAGCGCGATTACTTCGAGGAAATCTCGAATGTGGAATTTGAAGATCCTGCTGTTCCTTTTGCATCTCCTGTATACCGTCCCGTTTAGAAAACCACAATGAGCAAAACCGAAGCAGCTCTAAGGGAGATGAAGTCAGGCAAAGCCACTGGTCCTGATGACCTACCAGCCGACGCGTGGAAGTCGAAGAAGCTGACAGAATTCTTCTATCTGGTTGTTGCTGAGAAGAAAGTGCCCGAGAGCTGGCAGCAAGGCATGACCATCCCAATTTAGAAGAAGAAGAGCAGTACTGCGGACTGCGCTAGTTATCGTCCAATTCGCCTACTTCGCACACCATGAAAATCCTTGAGCGATTTGTCGATAGAAGAATAAGGAATGTCGTCCAGCTTTTCAATAATCAGTGTGGCTCCGTTGCCGGGTGTGGCACCGCTGAGCCATTCACGCCGTTCGGAAGCACCATGAAAAACAGAAACCGATACATTTGCCTTCCTGGACTTGGAGAATGCCTTCGACAGCGTTCGCGAAATGGTATGCGTTGTACGGTACGCGTTGCGCCAACATGGTAACTCTGGAGAGCTTATTGAGTGGGTGCGAATTCTGCAGTCTTACCGAAGGAGTTGAGTGCGTGCACCAGCGGGCACCTCGATAGAATTTCCCATCTCTGTAGATGTACGCAAGGGATCTGCACTATCCCCACTGCTCTGCGTGGTCGTGGTGGATGCAATCCACGAGATCTCCAAATGGTGGCACCTTGGAAGTTGCTGTATGCTGACGACCTCAAGCCAGCATCCGAGGAGAAAGCCGATCTCAAGCAACAGGCACAGGAATGGGGCGATAGCCTTGCATTGTTTGGGCTCAAGTAAACATTAAAAAGATGGAATTCTTTACGACGGATGTGAATGGGCACGGATCTATTAAGGTAAGTGGTACTGAGCTCTCACTGTTTACTTCTTCCACGTATCTTGGATCAACAGTCACGTCTGATGGCAGACTAAAGTTGGGGATGAATGGCGTGAGTGCAGCCTCGTCCAAATAAGGCTCACTGTTTGCTGACTAGGGTGCTTTACGACAGGACAATACCTGAACACCTCAAATCAAAGGTTTATAGAACAGTCGTCCGCCCAGTACCGACGTGCGGTGCTGAGTGTTAGCCAGTGAAGAAATCGGAAATTGAAGCCGCCTCAGTTGTCAAACGAAAATGCCACAGTGGGCGGCTGGACTAACGCGTTTAGACCGCGTTCGCAACGGCACCATACGACAGAGGTTTGGTGTCGTCGCGATTGCAGAGAAGTTGCGCGAAGCTTGTTTTCGATGGTACGGCCACGTCCTTCGCGCTAACGACGACACCGCCCGCAAGATTGGCCTGAACCTTAAGGTCCCTGAAAACCGATCCAGAGATCGCCCGAAGCAACGTTTACTAGATACGTTGCATTTGGACTTAAAAATGGCTGGTGTGCTCCCTGATCAAGCATTTGATTGGGAGAATTGGCGTCATCACACCAGAAGAGTGGACCCTGCCACCAAGCAAGACAGACACTAATGAAAATGATAATCTAGTGCTTTGGCTTTAACCAGAAAGTTCAAAGTTGGCTTTAACGAAAGTCCACCGACTTTTCTGTCATAACTAAGGAACTAAGAAAAACTTTCTCCTTCTTTGCGGCTTCAGTGAGAGTAAGCTCACGAAAGAGTCGATAATTATGGAGCCTTGGCTTCTATTTGACAATATTCGAGCGCATTCGCGTAAGATTTGTAAGTTGGAAGCAACTTTTTTGAAGTTAACCTTGGCATTCCTCTGTATCCTCTTAATGGATGGCAGGTATGTTAACGGTCCGATGCCGGCCTGTTTTTGGGAGCAAATGATGGCGACCTCTTTGCTTGTATCAGGCTGCGAATCCCAACAGTTCTGTCGTTGAAATTGGCTCTTCTTGCAATCTCCGCTCGTCGAAGTACTTCGTCCATGCGCACCATCGTTGCTCGATGAGAACATGGACGCAAAACTTCTTGGACGTTGATCTGGCCGATGTGGAATTTAAGCACGAACTCAATTCGAAACTACACTATCAAACCTATATAGCGTATACTTGAACGGTAATGTTCTCAGGAACACGCTCAGAAAATTGCGGACCATACCTTGTAACCACGATGTATACTTGCATACGAAAAAGCAACGTTTTCTATCAAATGCTTACCTATTACGAGCAACAATTGCGGAAAAGGATAGAAAACAAGTCCTAGTCTGTGGGACGCGTCTCGCGACCTCGTCAGCCTGCCGGTACTCCGCGGGCGTCCAGGTTCGCGGTGAACTCCGATGAGGCGCTCCATCGCGCGTCCTGCCTCCACTCCAGCGGGTGCCTGAGCCCCGGGCAGTCGGCTCTGGTGGAGTGGCGTTCTACCCCCCGCCCTTTAAACAGAGGCGTGGCAAATGTCTGCGTCTCCACTATTTCGTGAGGCAGCCACTGGACTCACGAGCAAGCTTAGGGGGTTGGGGTGGGCGGGCCAGGGGACGAGGTTGTAGAACGCTCGAACCCCCAGTCGCAGCTCTACCTCGGAGCCTGGACAAATTCTCGTCTACTACCACTAATCTATGTCTGCGACTCTCCACTCTTTCGTCATTCCACTCTGCCCTGCCATACTATACGCCTGTCTCGTCTACATATACTACTATGTCGACTACGTAATGTGCCATAAATCTGAGTGGACATCGGTGTGCGAGCAGGAGTGCGGTGAGTCCGTTTTCTACACTACCGTTGCCTTGACATTGTGTTGGTATTGTGGTATCGAATATTTGGGTTGTGTGCTATCGCTAGGTTACTGGAACATGCTTGTATAAGTCTGGCGCTCCGCGTGAACGTCGTGTGGGCAGTACCATTCAGCACCAATCAATACTAATAATAATAGTAATAGTCTTCCCCGGTACCATGCTGGTTGCAACCCAAGGTGGAAGGGCTCAATACAGTCGGGAGTGAAATGACGGGCCCATGGAACCCCACTACAGGAGGGACACCTAAGGGCATAGGACTGTAACTCCTCCCGGGGTAAGGGCCTTGACTGTTTAGGGCGCCCCATGGGGCAGGTTGGGCGCCATCCGGCGGGTGGCGGAGGTGGGTGCAGTGAACTGGCTAAAATGTTGCAAAGCTGAGTAGATATTGTTGTTACAGGATGTTTTGTTGCGATCAAAATTCGCAACAAGAATCCTGTAACAACATATAGCCTCTCTACCAGCCGCTCTAGACTTAAGCAAATGTGCTAAAACATTGTTACTAGTAAGGTCTTCAGCTTAACCAGTTCCATGCTGATATCAGCGGCCGGCTCATCCCCGTATCACTGGTGGGTGCTGACAGACCTGGAGGATATCGCGGATTTTACGTGCGGCCAAACAGCGCCGGTGGTGTAAGGCGAACAGCACTGCCCGGAATGTAGAAAATGCGGGTTCGAGTCCCGCCTGGCGCAAGAGCTTTGATCGCAACAAAACATCCTGTAACAACATATAGCCTCTCTACCAGCCGCTCTAGGCTTAAGCAAATGTGCTAAAACATTGTTACTAGTAAGGTCTTCAGCTTAACCAGTTCCATGCCGATATCAGCGGCCTGCTCATTCCCGTATCACGGGTGGGTGCTGACAGACCTGGAGGATATCGCCGATGTTACGTGCGGCCAAACAGCGCCGGTGTTGTAAGGCGAACAGCGCTGCCCGGAATGCAGAAAATGTGGGTTCGAGTCTCGCCTGGCGCAGGAGTTTGATCGCGCAAAGCATCCTGTAACAACATATAGCCTCTCTACCAGCCGCTCTAGGCTTAAGCAAAACATTGCTGCTAAGTAGGTAAATACATAAGGAATTCAAAAACTCTCAGCTCCGGTGATGAGCGCTACAACATTCAGCACGAGTCCACCGCCGCATACTACGGCCTACACTTGTGGTGTATAGCCTCTTGGTAGAAGTATTGCTGGTGAGTGAAGTGTAATAAATGAGAATGAGAATGATATCTACACCGGCACGTTGTTACTCATTCACTGCAAAATCTTACTGCGAGGCTCTCAGGAACGTTTTCATTTTGACACACCAGCTTCTCTCGTCAGAAGAGCCTGTTAATCTTGCACCTCCTCTGGCAGTTAATATCGAAGAGGTATCCGATTTCTGATTAGGCCAATGCCTCATATATTTGTGCTACACTATTTGTGCTAATCAAAGCATTTAAGATACTTCCTGGTGCTTCAATTGCGGTTATATTATAATGGTATGTGGCGATGTCCGTTCCTCCACGTGGTGCCACTGGAAACTGCTTGCTTCTGCAAGCCGAGCCAATCACGGACAATCGAATGCAGGCGACAGGCCCTAGTGACAGGCCGGCCTACGAACATTCTGTGTCACATCATATGGTTGATGACGTTACAGAGCTCTCGAGATAATGCTACGGCGTCCGCGGGAGCCGACGCGCACTCGCAAAGCCCGGCGAGTGTGGAAAGTATGCGAGGGTCCCTGATGCGAGGACGGCATCGGGGGGCAATTGAGCTAGTCCGAAAGTCCCGCAACGTAGGCAAAACCCGCGTAGCAACGTTGAATGTGGGTACGTTGACGGGCCGCTCATGCGAGTTGGTAGAAGCACTGGAGCGAAGAAAGATAGATTTCTGTGCGGTGCAGGAGACGAGGTGGTCCTGCTGTAAGTCGAGGGACATTGGCCGCGACTTCAAGGCCGTTCTGTGCGGCGGTCCCAGGACCACCAGTGGTGTCGGTATGATCGTCTCCGAGCGTTTCCGTGACGCGATTGCAAGCGTAGAACGTTTCGATGACCGCTTGATGAAGATTGTTGTCGCCGTAGAAGAGCGACGGTGTCATTTCTTTTCAGCGTATGCTCCGCAGACAGGTTGCTCCGAGCAAACCAAGGACGAATTCTGGTCCCTGCTTGATGAGAAGACAGCGGAGGTGCCGTCAGAAGATATGGTTGTTGTGGCAGGTGACCTTAATGGTCACGTCGGAGCAGCGAAGGACGGTTACAGCTGTCATGGTGGTTTTGGCTATGGGTCATGCAACGCCGATGGTGAGCGTATACTTGAGTATGCAGACGCACATGACCTCTCCATCGTAAATACCAAATTTCGAAAGCGTGACTCCCACCTCATCTCGTTTTATAGCGGGAACGCCAAAACGCAGACTGACTATGTCCTTGTTAGGCGTCGCGACCAAGGCCTTGTCACAGACGCGAAGACCGTGCCGTATGAGACGGTTGCCGCGCAACACCGTCCACTGATCTGCTCGCTGAAGATCACACCTCCGAGGTGTAAACGTGTCGAGCGGTGTGGGACGGCTAGAATTAAATGGTGGCGATTGAAGGAAAAGGAAGCAGCTGTTATCTCTCGCATTCGGTTGCCGGCGGTAACAACTGTCGACGAAACCTGGAAAGAGGCTACCGATGCGATAACCCGGGCTGCACGCCTCGAACTCGGCACAACGAAGCCTGGACGGCGTTGGGTCGACAAGCAGGCTTGGCTGTGGACTGACGATGTCAGAGAGAAGGTCAGGGAAAAGAAACGGCTGTATCACGTATTTATCGTTGACAAAACAGTCTGTAATTGGCGGAATTATCGAGAAGCGAAGAAAGCGGTAAAGAATGCAGTGGCAGCTGCTAAAGCCGCGCACTATGCTGATGTGAGCGAAAAACTGGAAACGCGCGATGGTGACCGCTATCTTTACCGACTCGCCAAGGCTCGCTGTCGCCAAGCAGAAGACATCGAAAAGTTCTTTGGTATTAACGATGAGAACGGCCATCTTCTGATGGATCGTAAGAGGGCTGTGAAGCGATGGCACGACTACTTCGAGGAAATCTCGAATGTAGAATTTGAACATCCTGCTGTTCCTTTTGCATCACCTATATACGGTCCCGTTCAGAAGATCACAGTGAGCGAAACTGAAGCAGCCCTGAGGAAGATGAAGTCAGGCAAAGCCACTGGTCCCGATGACCTGCCAGCCGACCTGTGGAAGTTGAAGGGCTGGTGCCCTGCTGACTGGCTGACTGAGTTTTTCAATCAGGTTGTTGCTGAGAAGAAAGTGCCTGAGAGTTGGCAGCAAAGCACGACTATCCCGATTTGGAAGAAGAAAGGCAGCCCTGCGGACTGCGCTAGCTACCGTCCGATTCGCCTACTTTCGCACACCATGAAAGTCTTTGAGCGAATTGTCGATAGACGTATTCGGGATGTCGTTCAGCTTTCCAATAATCAGTGTGGTTTCGTTGCCGGCTGTGGGACGGTTGATGCCATACACGCCGTTCGTCTTCTGCTAGAGAAGCACCGCGAGAAACAGAAACCGGTGCATTTCGCCTTCTTGGACTTGGAGAAGGCCTTCGACCGCGTCCCGCGAGAAGTTATATGGTACGCTTTGCGACGACACGGCGTCCCTGAAGAGCTTATTGAGTGGGTGCGCATCCTCTACTCGTGCCCAATAAGCCGAGTACGAGCCCCAGCGGGTACCTCGATGGAGTTCCCGATCTCTGTCGGAGTGCACCAGGGGTCTGCGCTTTCCCCACTTCTCTTCGTGGTCGTCATGGATGCAATTACACGAGATCTCCAAAAGGCAGCTCCTTGGACGTTGCTGTATGCCGATGACGTCATGCTTGCATGTGAAGACAAAGCCGAACTCGAGCGACAGGCACAGGCGTGGTGCGATCGCTTAGCATTGTTCGGACTCAAGCTAAACGTCAAAAAAACGGAGTACCTGACGACGGATGTGAATGAGCTCGGATCTATCGAGATCAATAGTACTGAGCTCTCACGAGTCACATCTTTCAAGTATCTCGGATCAACAGTTACGCCCGATGGCAGCCTAAAGTTGGAGGTGAATGCGCGCGTAAGTGCAGCCTGGTCCAAATGGCGGTCGTTGACTGGGGTTCTCTGCGACAAGACAATACCCGAGTACCTCAAGTCGAAGGTTTATAGAACAGTCGTCCGCCCAGTAGCGACGTACGGTGCTGAGTGCTGGCCCGTGACGAAGGAAATTGAAAGCCGCCTCAGTGTAATGGAGACGAAGATGTTAAGGTGGACGGCCGGAGTAACGCGATTGGACCGCGTTCGCAATGACACCATACGACAGAGGTTCGGTGTCGTTCCGATAGCCGACAAGTTGCGCGAAGCTCGTCTACGATGGTATGGCCACATCCTTCGCGCTAACGACGACACTGTCTGTAAGATTGGCCTGAATCTTGAAGTCCCTGGAAAACGGCCCAGAGGACGCCCGAAGCAACGTTGGCTAGACACGTTGCACTTAGACTTAAAGATAGCTGGTGTGCATCCCGATCAAGCATTTGATCGGGAGAAATGGCGTCGCCACACCAGAAGAGCGGACCCCGCCACCAAGCGGGACAAACGCTACTGAAAATGATGTTAAAACTTGATTTTGTTTCTTTGAATTGCAGGATTCCGGAGCTAGAATGAGTGTTTTTAAATTCCTTATGTAATTATCTAGTTAGCTATCTAACATTTAAGCCACTTCACTGCACCCACCTTAGTCGGATAGCGCCGCAGGTTGGTGTCCCGTATAATGCACATTCGCTGCTTTGGGGCCATCATCTTGGAACACGACACCTCCGACGGCTCTAGGACCTAACTCCAACGCGACGTCGCGGCGCTGAAACGTGGAGGTGCGCTCGGTGACGCATGGTTAGCCGCAGAGCACGAAATTTTCTCAGTGTTAAGCTCCAGACTGTCCATCGGTTGATGATGCTGTCTTGTATCGTTTCGTGTGGGTATTCCTCGTTCCATTCTAGTTGATATCCGTCCGTACTCCCGGTATTAGCCTATGTTCATTCTAACATAACATAATAGCAGACATTGTTTGGAAGAAGTCGTAGCTCATGAAATCGCCGTAGAATCAGTCGACAGGAACACTCCACCAGGCATTTAGCCACAGGTTCAGGCCAAACAACCAAAAGAATAGAAGCATGGCAGACAGTTAAGTCTTGTATCCAACGCGTACTACCATAATTAGGGCCAGTCTTACGACGATCTCAATTAGCTGCAGAAAGCTCATCTCAAAATTGAGAAGAGAAGTAAACATGAAGATTAGAAAACTTGTCCAGCAAGCAGCATATAAGATTTCGGTTTGTTAGAATCTCCCATGGTTGGCACACCAGCGAACAACGATGCTTTTTCCTCTCGAGTTTCCACCAGCAACAGGACTAGTCCACTGCCGACAGCAACATTTCTAGCAAGAACTTAAGATCCCACAGAATGTGGTACGCAACAGTCTGCAGTAGGACAATTGACCCGAGAATAGCGCAGGCGATAGTGACCTTTTCCGTAGCATAACCATAATCACGGGCAAAAATTGATCGAAGAAGTAGTAGGTGGCAAATACTTGCGCTAAAAACCATCCACATCACCAGGATTCCTGCATAAACTGTCGCTGATAGTCCCGTTGAAACGGCATTCATATACCACCTTCAAGAAACGTTGAAATGAGGCAAAGGCATACCGCATGTCCTTGTCGGAAGCGTCTCAAGCCGTCGGAAGCATCGGACCGTGACAACTGGTCCAGTTTCGTCGCGCACCGTGCGCGACGCCAGGGAGATCGCGCGGCGTTGGAGTTATGTCTGCCCCGTCCTCCGACGCGCCTGGGGGAGGTTAACTGATGAAAGGCTCTTACTGAACCCGCCCTTGCAAGCCTGTAGTGGAATTGCCTTCTATGGAAATTAGGAAGGCGACAAATACCAAACATGGAGCGAATAATAGAAAATGCAAAAATTTGGCAAGGCGCGACACGTTGTCCTCTAGCTATGAAGCACCGTCGCTCCCTTCAGCCTACCGACCTGTTTGCTCCGTTACTCTTCTCCACTTCTCTTATCTCCACGTAGGACACAAATGTACGTGTAAGCTGCTGGCAGTGCTATCCCAAGGTCAATTTTCAGGGCCACTAGCTCGTTGGAATCAAGGACTTTGAGAAAATGGAACACAGTTTCTCATTATTCGAAGGGTGGGGATCCGGCAGTGCTATTCATTTTCGAACACGCCTGACACAGCTTCCTGGTGTTTATAGGCGGTAAACAGACCGGAATGGTAAATGTTCCATGGATGCGCACCTCGATGAACGCAGTGCATTGGGAACACATGTCTAGAGTCAATATCGAGAGATGCCCCAGCGCTATGGAAATGGCCCCAAGATGCTGTTGCGAAACATTTTTTCATGAGATAGTGGACCAGTTGAGGGGCAAAACACCGTGTCCAGAACGAGGATTGCCTTTAGCTGATCAAATACGCATATAAAACTGGATATCAATTTGAACGCGTTCAGACCGAAGACCAGTTCCAGGCGACTGGCCATAGGAGCGAGAACACAAAGGCTGATGCTGTCAGAACGAGGGATTGTGATGCCCTTGTAGCCTGTAGCCTAGTGCTTAGAATTCTTGTTTGACGTGACCTCAATGTTTTTTTTTTCACTGCGTTTTCAAAAATGAGTTTCAGACGCTTGTGTACCGTTGTCAGAGCACAGCATGACTAAAATTAAAGGTCCTTTCGATGTTCTCACGCACATAATTTTAATCGTAATTTTCTTATAATTATGAAAAACTGATTGATTGTGTATAACTCGAGAACTTGAGGATAGCAAAGGCGAAGTAAGGACTAGCATTCGATGAAAAAAGCTTGTTTTAGAGTGTTTTATAAACCATACCCTCCGGTGAAGTATCAGTTTCATATCGTCAATGTAGTCTTTCGAAATGGCTGAGCCGTTACTCATCCTGAACCTCCATTGAATTATAGTGTTCATGTCATGTGTAGCCTCGAGTGAGAGTTTAACAGTACACTGAAATTACCAAATTATTGGTAACCGCATAGTTAATCGATGACAATCAATGAGCATATCGTATTGTCTAAAGTTGCTATGCGTGCACAATTTCTTCTCATTTTGTTTATTTGTTTGATACTTTCTGGAGTGAGTTCATTGCGCCACTGTGAGATAGAGATTACACACGCCCCTCTGTAACGACCAAGCTGGAGCTGTGGACACAGCCCAGATAGTGTCATTTATTTATTTTATTTCTTCACTTTATCCCAATATGCATCTTGTTTTGCAGAACACATCAAACAAAAATAAGGAAAAATGAGAAGCAAATAAAAACGAGAGGCTCTACACCAGTCAGTATAGTGAAGACATCGGCGTGACGTTTTCCATATCAGGAACAGGCTCTAGCGTGGGCTGTGTTTTCTACCCACCCCCCCCCCCCGCTCTCTAGAAGGGTCAAGACCTTCTAGAGAGGGGGAGGGGGCGGGGGGGGGGGGTAGAAACTTCCCCCTCCCCCAAACTAGGAAAAGTCTTTTCTGATGATTACAGAACCGCCATTTAAAAACGACAGCTTCATGCTCGGCCGGGGACCTGCAATTTTCGGCAAGTATTTCCGCAAAACTCGCAAAGAAATTGCACCCCCGACCGTGCATGATGATCATTTTTTCAAAATTTGATTTTGCAACCGTAGGTTAGAGTAGTTTTTCTAGTTTTCTGAATGCCGGCCGTGGCTTTGCACAACTCTCAGAAGTAAACGAGTTATGTTCGTTTTTGTAAAATCGCTCCAATTTTTTCGAGCAAATGCCGCAACTCCCGACCGCGTATGAATATGCCTTTTTGAAAGGCGGTTATGCAATCATCAGAGAAATTTTTTCCTGCTCTCTGAAAGCCACCCGCTTTTACATAAATCTCAAGCTCTCTGAAAGCCACCCGCTTTTACATAAATCTCAAAACTGAAACTGTTACGATCGATTGAAAAAAGTACAGGTATAGCACCATCCAATCACATCGACGAGCGATCGAACAGTGACCGATCCTTCTTGATCTCACCGAAAATAGCTCCAGATGAGCTGCATTTTTTACTATGTATCAAACAAAGATTGGGCTTTCGTAAGGCTACATCTCAGCACTAGACATCGTTTCATTCAGGTGTAAAAACCTTTACTGTTGAGAAAAATTGAGAATGACCTCTCTTGATCACCAGGAAGATCGCTTAGGAAAGACTTGATCTTTGATTATATATTTAATAGAATTTGTCGTTTCCTAAGGCTACATCTTAGCTTTAAACATCGTTCACTTCAGATGTAAAAACCTTTATTTAGAAAAATTTTTGAACATGGCCTCACCTGATCGCAAGGAAGATCGCTTAGGAAAGGGATGATTCTGGGATATATATATATAATAGAAATTAAGTTATTAAAGCACATATCAGTTTTAGAGATCAATTTTTTCGGGTAGAAAATTCACTGCGATTCTCGCATCCCACGCTTGACCCTGGTCAGGAATAGGATTTCTTAAATCTTGAGTGGGGAGAAAAAATCTCCTCGATAGCTCCTTTCGAACGCGTGCAGGATGCAAATTTTGTAATTTGGAGGCAATCTAGCCCGAATAAATTTACTCTTGCGTAGTAAACATTTCGAGCAACGAAGTAAAGCAACAATTCATCCAATGATGTAGTAAGAGGAAAATAACCCAATAAGCATTACCACTGCCTGCTTCATAACTCAAAATTCTTGGTATAAATCCAACTTATTGCTTCTGACTATTTCAGGACCTATCTTAGTCGATGTGGACACCTCGCTGTGTATTTTACAAATGCTAGTCACTGAACATCTCCACCTGTGGGTCTTTCTTAGTATTAATTTCCAACCTGGGAGAGATCACCTCTTTTCCGTTGCTTTGCTTTTCAAGTGGTGCCCCTCCGATTAGGAGAGATCCATATTTCACTTTGTGTTCCTAAAGTGAACCTTGTAGTAAACGTACTAGTCTAGAGCAGTTCTAATTCCATAGGATATGGACAAATGAGCAGAAATCAACTAGGACTGAAAGGACCACTGAAACCCTGAATTCCCAAGATCTGCAGCGCAGAAATCACAATATTGCATAGCGTTCTTACACTTAGTCACTGCTGTCTTATTTGAAAGCATGTGCATCACAACCAAAATTCACTAACGATGATGTGGCAGAATACTAGGAAACTCCTCACTCAATTGATCTCATCAAAGGATGCATTACATAAATCGAGTTAATCACAAATTACACAAAATGAAAAGAGTCATTGGCAATATCAAAACTAAGGATGTGGAAAGAATCAAAGTAACAAAGAGAAGAAAGGAAAATTGGAGAAAGAATTACAAGTAATTGGAAAAATTGAAGATGAGACAAAATTCACCGAAGTGATAAACCAGGCCCTACGTGTGAGAGGCCGACCTTTGAAGATCTCATGTCACTTTACATAGTGTACGCCTGTTCAGGTAGTGCCACAGTGTCCGCGGGCACGGCGCGCACTCGTGAAATCCGGCGAGTGTGACAAATACGCGAGGGTCCTCGTGCTAGGACGGTATCGCAACTGAGGTGGTCCGAAAGTCCCGTATCATAAGCAGAGCCCGATAGCAACACTGACCGTGGGTACGTTGACGGGCCGGTCGTGCGAGTTGGTAGAAACATTGGAGTGCAAAAGAGTTGATTTATGTGCGGGTAGGAGACGATATGGTCCTGCTGCAAGTCATGGAGCATAGGACGAGGCTTTAAGGTCATTCTACGTAGAAGATCCAGGACCCCCAGTGGAGTTGGAGTCATTGCCTTCAAACGTTTTTGTGAATCGATCATAAGCATTGAGTGCTTTAGTGATCAATTGATGAAAATAGTTGTCGCCGCTAAGGAACAACTCTATCACTTCTCCTCTGCGTATGTTCCGCATAATAGCTGCTCCGATCAAGACAGTTATGAGTCTAGGAGCTTGCTTGAAGAAAAGACAGCAGAGGTACCGTTCGAAAGAAGTTACCATAGTTGCTGGTGAGCATGAGGTGCTACGAAAGACCATCACAGGTGTCAAGGCTTCTGATACGGGTTACGCAACGTCGATGGTGAACCTATTGTTGAGTGTGCTAACCTCATAACCTCACCATTGTGAACACCCCTTCCGAAAACGCGACTCCCACCTCATCTCATGCTATAGTGGGAGCACCGCGACTCTTGTAGGCTTTGTCATTGTAAAAGATCGCGATCTAAGACTTGTCACAGATGCCAAGATCAATTTTGGGAACGGCAATCCCCTTATGCACCAGAAGAAGGCATTAAAGTTGTGGCGCGATTGCGCTGAAGAATACTTTACAGTAGAATTTCTTTATCCAGCCTTCCCTTCAGCGGCTCCAATCAACGGTTTTGTTTTGAAGATCGCCGTGGGGGAGACTGAAGCGGCTTTGAAGAAGATTAAGCTAGCAAAAGCGGCCAGGCCCGACGATTTGGCAGCTCACTTGTGGAAGTCAACGTTAATGTACCCAGCTAAGTGGTTGGCAAAGTTATTTAAATAGGTTGTAGCAGAGACGACAAACTGATGGTTGACGTGAATTCACGCGAGTGCAGCTTGGTGCAAGTGATGCTCGTTGACTGGCGTGCTCTGGGATTGGAAGGTACCAGCGTGCATGAAGTCCAAAGTCTTCAGAGCAGTTGTCCGGCCAGTAGCAATGTGCGGCTCTTAGTGTGAGCCCACGACTAAGGAAGCTAAAAGGTATATGCTACATTGGACGACTGGAGTCATGCTCCTGGACCGCATTCGAAACTATATCATTCGGCAGAAGTTTGATGTCGTGCCGATGGCTGACAAGATGTGCGAGGCTCGCTTAAGGTGGTACGCCCCCGCTATGTGTGGAAAAGAAGACAGAGTTCAAAAGGTAGGCTTGAACTTTAAGGTAAGCGGCATGAAGAGGCGCCCAAAGCAGCACTGGTCTGATATGTTGGGTATGGACCTAAAGTTTGCTGCTGTCCATCCTGGTCTAGCGCTGGATCGGGAAGGATGGCATGACACCAGAACAGCGTACCCCGCTGCGGAGCGAGACAGACGCCGAAGAAGAAGTGCTGTTAACAGGAGCTCGACTTTCATTTGGGTTGGTTCTACCCTGGACGGAGTGCCCGACATTCGATCGGCTTCGTTGCATTCTTTGAAGGGAAGATTCCTGGGCATGTTCTTGTTGTTATGCTTCTGCTGTATTCAAAGCCCCTCAAGAAGAAATCAGAGCCCTTTAGCAACTAATGTGTTCTAGACGTCATTGGCATAAAGTGATTACTGAACCACCGCCGACAACATTACATTGAGAGAATCGAACCTTGAAAATTCATGTGAACCATACATTTTAGCCTAATATGGATAGCCTTGAATTGTGCTTTTTTTGCATGTATCAACGTGGACGTTATTTAATAGGAGGGTTTACCTCGTTTATAGGTGTTACTCTTGGTTCGAAAACAGCTTTTGTTGTGCTTTCCAATAGTGTTTTACTACTAGGCAGAGATTTAGTCGTAGCTTGTCCGTCTGTACCCGTTTGGAATTCAATCCATGGACTAGGTGGACCCCAGCCAGCTCTTGTGCCACATGCGACAGCTGTGTAATATGTTCCTGGAATGACTATTTTACTTATTAATTACCACTGCTAAATAAGTCGTTTTCACATTGATGCTTGCGCAATACACTTTGACATACTCGCATGTTGTAGGAAATGATATGTAGCCGTGCCGACGCGTGGGCCTACAAATTTGCTGTTGCAGGCTGAAGAAAGATCAGGCTGGTCGCAAACGTATACCTGAAACATATGTAAATATCGTTATTAAAGACAAGTTGCAGTAAACTAGCAACTAATCGCAATTTATGCGCGTGAATGCAGTTATTTATCTGCTCGCAAGCTGGAGAAATCGGTAGAATTCTATGCATACTTGAGAACATCTCGTTATTAAACGGCGTAATATTATGCCCAACCCATTGTTATACCAAGGACGGACTAGCCAATAAAAATCACTTTAACGTAATGTGCACAGCTCTGACTTACGCACCATTTTTATAAAGAAAAGTTTGAGGGTTTTTATAAAAAGCTCAGCAAAGCTAAGACGCATGCTCTTCTTGTGCTGATGACTGTTATCAGTACTACCGTTGGTTACTGTTTAAAGTGCGGAGAATTCATAAGGCAGTTGCTTTCCCCGTTCGCGTATGCTCTACAGGCTTTTTCGCTATGCGTAAAATGGAGAAAACAATACCGTATCCCATTTTCCATTGGTCTTTTAAAATCAGTAGAAGTTGAATCGACCTCATACCCTGGGGGTTAATATTTTGACGACGATCATCCACATTAAGAGTTCGACTTAAGCCTGAGTTATACTCCCGCGGGAGCATCCGCGGGACGTCCGCGGACTGGAGGTGCACCGCGAATGGCGGGCGTGGCGAGGCGCGGCGATTGGCCAGGTGAGGGACCCCGGCGCGATTCCCGCCCGCCCGCGGATACTCCAGCGGGAGTATAACTCAGGCCTTACCTGTTAGGCCTTCGTCATACCATCGCTCACCCCTAGCGACGCCTAATGATATGCTCCCATATCGATCGGGCGGCGCGATGGAATCGATATGGGTGCTACTAGAGGTCTAAGCGACACTAAATGTATTCTAGAAGAGTACTGACGAGTTCTTCGAGTTACAGTATTTGGTCGAACGCTGCGCACGAAAATAGGGGAGTAAGACACTGGAAGACACTTCCGCGCTTTCTTGTCGAGGTCGAACGTGCGAATTTAAAAGGGGGTCGGCACATGAAGAGCAAGGGTGATTCTCGCGGGATCATGCACAAACATGAGCATTACATTACACACTGACATATTAGGGGATTCACGACGTTAGTAATTTGACTAGTCGTTTTCCACCTTGCAGCAATTCCTTGCTCTCTTCTCCGCATTGTTAGTGACATTATCATTGTCGCACTTTGACATGCCCGACATTAATGCAAAAGGGTGACGGCATGTGTGCTGCGTTCTTCGAGATTCCAACCAGGAACAATGTCCGTAGATGAAATTTTATGCGCGGCTATTCTGCACTGAATAAAAGTAGAGCAATCCAGATGCCTACAACAGTTTTGTGAGCAGTTCGACTCAAGTGGAGCTCAGTCTATATCACATAAGAGTTGCGAATTGGATTTTCGCGCAACGATTCCTAACGCTGCGCTTCAAACTCCTGAGAGCGTGGCTGACTATGATCTACTTTTGAATTCCACAGAAGATTTCGCCTTACCAAACAGCCGACGTCCTCTCCTGGGATCTGAGTCAGATCCAGCGGTTGAAAATCTATGTGAAGTTGATTCGAACTACTTCCAGGATTTACCTCCACATTTGTTGGAGACTCGATTGGCACTGAAATTGATTTTTAAGCTGTGTAGAGTGAATGATAGAAATAGAGGCTAACCAGGGAATGCCGTCAGCTTCCCATGGAACTTTGGATTGAGACCCATATCACGTGAAAGAGCTCGAGACGCTGATCACAGATATGTAGACCAAATTTGCTAAATGGATCTCCTAAGCGAGTTATGTCCGGCGGAAGCCGCGATGTCATCCACGTGTTAGGCGCGCTCAATCAGCGTTGGGCGTAGTATTGCGCGGAAATCAGCGGTTCGGCTATCAACACCGTCAGCAGCGGCGGTGGCGCAGTGGTAGAGTGCTCGCTCCAAATGATTGGGTTCATTGGTTCGGTTCTCGCCGCTGGCGGGTTTTTTGCATTTTGTGATCCATCTTCGACGAGGACCTATAGTCTCATTTTTAGCACATTTTTGAGCGGACGGCTAATGTCGACTTGCATTTACGTCTATTTGAAGACGGAGACGTGTTTCAGGTAAAATGTTTTATTCATGACGTGAAGCAAGTCAGAGTTTAAAATCAAAATAAAATAAAAAGTAAAAATAAAATCAAAAATCAACAAAACTTAATAAACAGAATAATAAAGAGTAAAGGCACTAGTTAAAAGTTCCGACTCCACCGACACGACTTCGGTCGAAAAAAATTTTTCGCTGAAACTTCGTCTAGGGGGCTATTTGGGGTGCTGATCACGACCATACCTTTAACTAGGGTGGTCCGGGCAGAGTCAACGATTTCGCTGGGCACTAGTTAAAAATTCCGACTCCAACGACACGACTTCAGCCGAACGGCTGTTGCAACGGTATGGGTGGTCTCCGACCGAATCGTGGAAAACGGATGTCAGATTCGTGATCAGCACCTCAAATAACCCCTTAGACGAAGTTTCAGTGAAATCGGTGACCCTGCCTGGGCCACCCTTGTTAAAGGTATGGGTGGTCTCCGACCGAATCGTGGAAAACGGATGTCAGATTCGTGATCAGCCCCTCAAATAACCCCCCTAGACGAAGTTTCAGTGAAATCGGTGACCCTGCCTGGGTCACCCTTGTTAAAGGTATGGGTGGTCTCCGACCGAATCGTGGAAAACGGATGTCAGATTCGTGATCATCACCCCAAATAACCCCCCTAACAAAGTTTCAGTGAAAAAAATTTTTGACTGAAAGTCGTGTCGGTGGAGTCGTAGCTTTTAATAGTGCCTTTACTTTTTATTTATTGTTTATTAAGTTTTGTTGATTTTTTTACTTTTTATTTTGTTTTGACTTGAATTCCTGACTTGCTTCACGTCATGGATAAAACATTCCACCTGAAACACGTTTCCGTCTTCAAATAGACGTAAATGCAAGTCGCCATTAGCCGTCCGCTCAAAAATTTGCTAAAAACGAGACTATAGGTCCTCGTCGAAGATGGATCACAAAATACAAAAACCCGTCAGCGGCGGGAACCGAACCAATGAACCCAATCCTTTGGAGCGAGCCCTCTACCACTGCGCCGCCGCCGCTGTTGACGGCGTTGATAGCCGAACCGCTGATTTCCGCGCAATACTGCGCCCAACGCTGATTGAGCGCGCCTAACACGTGGATGACATCGCGGCCTCCGCCGGCCATAACTCACTTAGGAGATCCATTTAGCAAATTTGGTCTACATATCTGTGATCAGCGTCTCGAGCTCTTTCACGTGATATAGGTCTCAATCCGAAGTTCCATGGGAAGCTGACGGCATTCCCTGGTAAGTAGCGTTCTGCACATCACTATGCCGAGGCCTCATGTATGTTCATGTAACCAGCCTAGCACTATTAACAACAGTAAGCGCTTTCCGGTCACACACTAATAAGTAGCTCAGTAAAAGATTACAAATGTTATAGGTGACATGTGATAGGTGACAAATCTTGTTGAATAAGGCTAGATTTAGTCTACTGTGCATAGATCAGTGTTCTTAGCAGTACAGCGCGTTTCAATAGTATGTAGCCACCTTGAAATTGATAATTTCACGTTTTGCGTTCATTTCTACGAACTGGCGTTAGCCGCATTAGATTCTCCGTAAACGAAAATAGCTAGAGCTCTTTCCAGAAAAAAGCTTGATCTCCAGCAAAAACTAGGCGTTTTTTATTTTTTTTTGTTTGTTTCAAAAGTATATAGCCACTCCGGGATATCGGGCATTTCTACACTCCTATTCAAATTTTGCGCGCTTTTCGGCGGGAAGTTCTTGTTACAAATAGCCAGCTTGACCTGTTCTTCAAAAATAACCACGTGGGCGTGTCTTGACTATCGACGAACAAGCTCAGATCCGAGCGCTCAGGGATGCTGGTTTGACAAACCGCGCCATTGCCCGTCAGCTCGGACGTTCGTATGGATGTGTCGACCACTTCCTTCGAAAGCCTAATGATTATCGGTCTGCATCTGTACCGGGCCGTCCGCGTGTGATCTCGAGCCAGGATCGTCTACCAATCAGCCGCATGGTTTCGAACTCGACATGGAGCGTGTAGGGTATTTGATGCAATAAGAAATAATGGTATCCAATTGGCTATTAATTTTTAATAAAAATCGTATTTTTTGAGAGTGGCAACATACTTTTGAGACAAACAAAAAATTTCAAAAACGAACAATTCTTGCTAGAGATCAAGCTTTTTCCTGCAAAAAACAACATAGGTATTTCCGACTACGAGAAATTGAATGCGACAAAAACCGGTTCATAGAAACGAAGGGTGAGCAAGCTGAACATACAAAAGCGCGCGGCAGCCGCGGCGACTGCTGGCGCAAGCGCGACATCTGCATAGTGTGTGCTGCTACAGTCACAAAGTGCTCTTGTGACTGCAAAAGCTTCTTTCGCTACCTCTGCTCAGCGATTTGAGGGTTTCCCGATGCACCTAATCAGAGAAAATGGATATTTCGAGAGGGAATTCGATGACCTAAGCGAAGAAATAAACAAATGCTTCCATTGCGAGAAGATTTAGTTTTCCTTTGTGACAAGAAGCTTCTAAAATCTTTCTTTCTAAAACCCGCATATCTAGATACACTACAGCATAACTCAGGAGTTTGTTAAAGCTCCATTTTCCCCATATCAGCCCGCCCAGGAGGGATGCGTCAGTGGCGACAGACGCGCTTCGGAAACTTGTATGTTCGTACTACCAGCCAAACAGAGGTGAAGGATAAAACTGTTGCATTCAAGGTGGCCACATACTTTTGAAACGCACTGCATACAAGGCATTTTTATCTTTACACATACATACAGGGTGCTCCACAAAGATGGTCACTCAATAAAAAGCGAATTATTCACGCGGAATTGGACAGGAAACAGCAAAACTTCTTCAGCAATTTACTAAATCTAGTTAACCAGCACAATGGATTTCGTTCAATACGATCTCGGCTTGCAGGAATGGCAGCCGTCAGACGCTTAAGGTCTCCGCACACTTTTGCGGCAATGCGGCAACCCTACCCACATCTATTAGTATTATGAGCAGAGGGCAGAGACGAGGAGCTAGCAGCCGATGTGCCGCCAACGCGGCTGTGGCAATTACTCAAGGCATTACTGCCCTTGCCGCCGCTTTGCCGTGGAAACTGATAATGACGTGATGATGATCACCTGTATCACCTGTCGTCCCGTTGATCATCGACTTGCTCGAGCGGGCGCCAGCAGCGTCTCCCTTCGTCCCTGTCGCGTGCCAGAGTGCTGCAATAGATCCTCCTCGCTCCAGGGACACGAAGAGCGTCATATCGGTCGTTCAGGTCTTTCACGAAGAAATCCGACCAACGCGTTGGTGGGCGTCCTGCTGTTCTCTTGACAGCCGGCTCGTCGAGCTGGTGTCTGCGAATCGCATTACGTGGCCGGCCCACCTAATTTTCCACGACTTGGCCCATGCGGCAATGTCTCTGATCTTCAAACGTCGGCGAAGCTTGGAGCTCCGAAGGCCTTCTCTCACTTGCGTGAGTCGTGTCACTCCGAGCATCGTCCTCTCGATTCCACGCTGCGCGACGCTGATCGCGTGTTCGTCCTGCTTTCGTATGGTCCAGGTCTCTGAGGCGTATGTAAGGGCAGGAAGAACAGTGGAGTCGAATAGTTGGGCAAGGAGTCGGACGTTCTTCGTCTTCTTCGCGAGTTCTTCGATACTCTTCAGAGCTCCCCAAGCCGCTCGTTTCCTCCTGCTCAGCCCTGGTGCTAGGTCGTTGGCCATGTTGACTTCGCGACCCAGATACACATAGCTGGAGCATTCGGAGATGTTCGTTCCGCTGAGCGAGAATGGGTCATCAGAAACTTGTCCGTTCCTCATGATCATCGTCTTCGTAAGATTCTGCTGCAGTCCAACGTTCCCACATACGATCGAAGTCGGCCAGCATTCGCTCCGCCTGGCTGATGTAGTTGCCTGCCGTCGACCTTCACTCCCATGTCTTCCCATTCTAGTTCGCGCATGACGTTTTCGAGGATGGCGCTGAAGATAAGGTATCCCCTGCCGAACCCCTCTCTTTACGTCGATGAGGACGTCGTTGTAGAATGGTGAGATCTTGGTCGTGAATCCACTGTACATTCTCGAAGGACTCTGATGTACTAAGTAGGAAGACTCTGAGTGAGCAGGGCTTCGATGACCGCTTCAGTTTCGACGGAGTCGAATGCCTTCTTCCGGTCGATGAACGTAAGGCACAGCGGCAGCTTGTACTCATGCGACACTTCGATGAGCTTCGTAATGGTGTGTATGTGGACGAACGTGCTGAATCCTCTCCGAAATCCTGCTTACTCGCATGGCTGTCCTTCGTCCAGCGTTAGCTGATCGTATTCAGGATGACTCGAGTGAACAGCTTGTAGACTACGGACAGCAGGCAGATCGGGCGATAGTTGCCAATGTCGTGCACTCTCCCTTCTTGTTCAGCAAGACGGTCCTGCTGGTCTTCCACTGAGATGGAACCTTGCACTCCGACAGGTAGCGCGAGAAGAGCCGCGCCAGGGTTTTGATGGGCGGGAGGTTCTTCAGGTGTTCGGGTCTGATCCTGTCGGGACCGGGTGCTGTAGGTTTCTTCACCGACGAGATGGCGTGTCGGATCTCGGAAGGGAGAACAGAGGGAACGACGTATCCATCCTGCGGAAGATGGCGTGGGGGCAGGTGGACGTGGCTATCGAAGAGATCGGAGTAGAAGTCGTGGATGACTTTCTCCATGGTCCTTCTGGAAGAGGTGATGGTTCCGTCAGGACGTCGGAGAGCGGTCATCTTGGTCTTGAAGTTGGCGAAGTTCCGGCGGGCATTGCGGATGCTCAGCCCTGCCTCTGCGTCTTCAGTCAACACTTCCGCCCTTCTCTCCTTAAGATCCTCCTTTATCGCCGCTCTGCATACCTTCGCAAGCTCCGACGTCAGCTGGTATTTGCCTGACGCTCGTGCTGCTCCACGCTGGCGTATCAGCTCGACATTTTCCGGAGACATACGTCTCTTGGTGGTCTTCAAGCTCTCGGCTCCCTTAGCACTATCGTGGAGATGGTGCACGAAGCGATCGTATTCCTCGTCGACGTTGTCCATGACGGCATCTTCCTAAAGGCTGGAAAGAGAGGTGTAAAGGTCCCAGTTGATGGTCGTTCTGAGATTCCCCTTCTTGAACTTCGCGGCCTTCTCTCCTTGACGCGAAAAGCGGAACCTTGCGCGAAGAAGGCGGTGGTCCGGTCTCGTGTAGAACTTGGGGACAACGGAAACGTCGATCAGGCAATACTTGCGATTGAAGATGATGTGATTGATCTCGTTGTAGAACTGGCCACCGTGGGATTCCCAGGTCCATCGTAGGGAGGGAGGCTTCTGGAACTGTGAGTTTCCATGGATGGTCTTGATCGACATGATAAACACGGACTGCCTTTCACCTTGCTCGTTCCACTCCAAACCGTGGGTTCCGATGTGAAGTTCTTCCGGCGTCCTTCGCGGTCCGATCTTGGCGTTGAAGTCGCCGACGATCACCTTGTAGAAGGTGTGATTTTCCTTATAGAACTTCTCCAGCTCCACGTAGAAGGCTTTGACCTCTTCGTCGTCGTAGTCGGATGTTAGTGCATACGCGACGAATACAGTCAAAGCTGGCACGGAGCCACATCGCTTCAGTCGCAGACGTCCGATTCGGCTTGTCAGAGACTCGTACGAATCGATGTTCATGGCCAAGTGCGTGTTGACGAGGACACCAACGCCGCCTACTCCCCTGCTGTCGCATGTTCCGAGGAACAGTTCTTCTCCGGAGTCGTAGCCGGCGTGTAGTGGATGGTGTCTTCTCGTCTCGGTCAGTCCGACGTACTTGATCTTCCTGGCTTGCATCATCAGGACCTCAACGGATGCTTCCGATGCGAGCGTGCGGGCGTTGTATGTACAGATCGTCAACCTAGTCCTTCTCAATTTGCGCAACCTGGTCGGGCCCTGAGATTTTAGCAGCCTCTCCGTACTCGTCCTTCCCATCTCTACAGAAATGGGGGCTCTTTTGTGGTCAAGAGAATGAGGCCCTTTAGTGCTGCTGTGTTTGACTGCAATACAAAACGGCTAGCCCTGTCAGGCTCTGTCGTGCGGGCAAAGAACTCTGGGCGGCCAGCCAGACTGTCCGAAGGGACGGAGCGAGACTTAAGGCGGCCTTGAATCGCCTTAGGCCTGTGTTATACTCCCGCGGGAGCATCCGCGGAACCTCCGTGGACGAGGAGTGCACCGCGGACGGCGGGCGTGGCGGGGCGCGGTGATTGGCCAGGTGAGGGATCTCGGCGCGATTCCCGCCCTTCCGCGGATGCTCCCGCGGGAGTATAACAGAGGCCTTAAGCGGCTTTCACACTGCCGTTGTTGCTGTTGCGCAACCGATGCCGGTGTTGCTGATGCGGGTTGTGGCAACATCAGCGTGAAAGCCCCTTCGTTTCTGTTGTTGTTCCTCAGCGTCTCTGCTGTACGCTTCATTATTACCGCATCGGTGGGGCAATAGCAGCAACGGCAGTGTGAACGCCGCTTTACATGTACTCCCAGTCTACCGAGTGCACGCTTTTGGCCGGGCCGACACAGTTACAATCCGCACAGTCACGGACACATCCACGCACACTGTGCATGAACATGCCGCTCCCACCACAAGGAACGCGTCGACCCGACACAGCAGGAGCGAGGAGTCCATCCCCTGCATCCCACCTGCGTCTCTGGGCAATACAAGGTCGCAATTGGTTCGCGTTTAATTCCCCTATCCACCACCCTAGGACTCGCTACGTGGCCCTGCGACAAGCGGCCCGAGATCCCTCTTAACAAGAGAGCCCGAAGGCGCTCTATCAAGGGAGATCCGTGGGTGGTGATGATAATGATAATGAAACGGCATTGGCGATGGAGTATGGTGGCAAAGCTCAGCACGAGTGCCTCCTACGAGGCAGTGTCGCTGACTGCCGTGTGCCACGTTGCCTCCAAAGTGTGAGGAGGTCCATAGGGTAGGACCCATAGGGTTAGTCGCGGCACGATGGGTTGCTTGCAGAATTTCCTTTCATACTTTTTCTAACGAGGATATTAGACCACGACTCGTAGTGTGCTTTTTACGGCAGACTTTTTCCTTTAAAACAGACCAAACATCGTAGCCCACAACATTCAAATGTGACTAGTTTGCTTGCTTTCAGAAGCAGGGCTGAAGCTTGGAAGATTCCTCGCGTACCACTCGTGAATCACTTCTGAGCGTGTGCTTCTGAAAGGTTCACGTCGAATTTTCGATGTGTTATTGAGCTCAGGAAAACAACGTCTTCTCCAAAATATCGCCAAGGTGAATATCGGTGTTGATCTTGGCTTTTTTTCAATAAAAACAAATGGAGTCCTTCCTGTTGAATAAGCTCTATCCCAAACTATCAGAAAAACTTTATGAGAGTTTCTGTGAATGGTTTCTTCGTTTCTGTATGCCTCTTAACCACTTTCAGGAAATAACTGCATGTTTTGGCGTTTGAAAGGTAGAAAAATGTGAAGGGAAGTTCCGCAAGCAACTCTGCGTGCCGCCAATGAGACCTAACCTATGCGTCTGAAGGCTGTCGTTCGTGCCAAGTAAGGCCACATTGGACGATACCCACTTTGCTCGTTAAATAAATGTTTGTAAATTGTTGAAGAAGTTTCGCTGTTTCCTGGACAATTCCGCGGGAGTATTTCGCTTTTTATTGAATGACCATATTTGTATCGCACCCTGTACATTACCGCTCTTTTAGCTCTCGTCATGACACTACGAGAGGTAATAGAACGTCTTTTAAACAACTCCATCGAAAAAGTATGCTGCTTACACGCCTCCAATACATTGACAGTGATTTCAGCGCCCATACGTATTGCTCTCTGAACTTCGTGTGGAGCAACAATTGGTTCTACCTTTATATCATACATCTCAGGTCGTTTTAAAATAGTCCACTCCTATAATGGAAAGTCAATTTCTGCTATACACACAGAATTTGTAAAACTTACAGTTGATTCTACAAACGATTCGATGTCGGGTAACGGTGTTATGTTTCCTCTGCTGATACGTTTTCTTCTAAAACATGGCATGTTCAGCGCAGCGCGCCTTCTGGGATGACAAACTAGCGCTTTTTGGGATGACAAACTAGCAAATGAAAGAAATTACTTTGCTACTGCTTAAAGATTTTGGGGTAGTTCTTGCGCAGCAGAAAACTGTGTGCAGTAAAACCTTCCTCGACAGTTAGAGGTGGCCTTTATAGTCTGGTCTGTTACTAATTTATTGATAGTTATTCCTTCAATATTAGTTAACAAGTCGCCTCCACCCCTATTGGCGTGCCTCGCACCTGCGCGCTTCGCGAGATGCTGCAGAATCACAAGGGTAAGGACAATCACATCAAGATGCTCTGCTTATGCAGCTTATTATGTTCCAACCTTGTTCTACCTTCCTTAAGGGCCAGAATTATCCACCGCTTACCGGCCGGTAAAGGTGAAAAGTACCGTCGAAGCCCAGGTACCGAGATTCATTAGCAACAGGTTTGGCGGTACTTTTCACCGTTACCGGCCAGCAAGCGAATGATGAGCCTGACTCCAGTGGAGTAATTTTGCGGTATGACGCCATCCGGATCTCTTCCCCCACCACTACTCTCAACATCGGCATCATCTCCAGACGGTTGAGTGATTCGATGCTTGTGCTAATCAGTGCCTCCGCCCCTAAGTTCTTCGACGAGAACCCTCCTGATGTCCCAAGGCGCGGTCCCCCACTTCACTCTAGCGCCACGTTGACTACAGGCACCTTCACTCCTCGTCCTCAAGCAGTCAACCTCAGGCACAAATCGACATTTTCGATAATTATTGGGCGTCTGTTCGATTTTGGTCACACGACGAAGAGCCTTTTTATCAGAACGGAAGATTCTCACCGCTCCTAATACTACGCTTGACGAAAATTTCTATCCACACTTCTCTGGTCTGGTTCCATATTACTAATACTGGTCCCCCACTACTGGTTCCACTCCTGGACCTGTTCCCGCATTACTGGTACTGACCTCCCATTATTGGTCCCCTTTACTGGAGCTGATCCTTCATTACTGGTCCCCTTATTGGAGCTGATCCCTCATTACTGCTTCCCCTCTTACTGGAACTGCTCCCCCACTACTGGTCCTCCCTTATCGGAACTCTTCCCCACTGCTGGTCCTTCTTTAGTCGAACTTGTCTCCCATTGCTGGTACTGGTCCCCATAACTGGCCCCCTTTCTGGAACTGGTCTCCCACTACTGCCCCCCCCCTTAGCGGACGACGTGTTACTGAATCCCCAAGAACGTTGGGTGACGTGTTCTACACGTCTTCTGAATTCCAGGCACGTTGAGTATCGTGTTCGGCACGTCCTCCGAATTCCCTGTCACGTAGAAGACGTCTGGAGATTTTCCGCTATTTTTGCACGCCGTACTTTCCCCTATTTTCCCCTATATTCGCCTATCGAAACTACAACGACATCCACAGAAATCGATAATTTGATCGATATCGATTTCTGGCTATCGATACTTCAAAAACAAACTTCAGATTCGTGCTCAGCAACCTGGATTGCCTCAGCGCTGAAGTTTTCAGGCAGGTAGAAGACATCTGAGTAATTTTCGCTATTTTCGTGCCATAATTTCCCTCTCCCCTCCCCCAACTTTCCCCTTTTTTATGACTAATTTCTGCGGCGGCGCCGATCGATAACATGACTTATCGCTTAGCGCGTTATTATAGAGTATATTATAGAGTATGATACTGGGCCGCAATTTTCATTCCTTATTGGATTTACTGCACAATTATTTACGAAGGGCAAATTGTAAAACGATGAATTGTGTTAGACACATATAACACCTGTCATATACATATATCTCCGAATCTGTGGACCCTTTTATTTGAAGATTAGTTTGATAAAAGTGAACAAAGCTAGGGTGTTGGCATTATATTATCTTGCAGGAACGCATGTACTGCGGAAGTACACTAGACAACGCCACTTAAAACTTTATGGGTTTCCCTTCACCACATACTAATTTCTAGGCAGTAGCTCCTCTTCTCAGGCGAGCACGAACACACGCACAACAATCGAAGGGTTGTACACCTGATTGGATCGGTCTTGCTTGAGCTCTCATCGTGGGTCCTTAAGCCACATTCTTCCGGACAATACGCTGGTGGCTGGATAGAGCAGCACGGCAGAGTGTCCGGTCACGACCTTTTAGCCCTAAACCTTATTCATCGGACGAGTATGCCGGAGAGTCCCCTGGTATTCCTAGTCATTCCAGCCTTGTATTGTGATACTCTACCATTCCTGTAATATAATAAACCCATATAAGCTAAATTATCTAGGATAGGGTAACAAGTGCGAGTTACTTTAGGTACCGCTGAGATTCTGGGACAAGTCTTAGTCATCACATGGGTTGTTATTGAGTCCGCTATGCACTGAACGTTGTTTTCATTGCCGGCTAAAACTCCTGGAAACCTATGCCCCATGGGTTGCCTCTTTGCGATCGCATAGGAGGCAATGGAGGCCGGGATTTCCTCACAGGGTACCTTCCCCATCTGGCGCCTCTTTTGCAGTCATTGTTGAGCTGTAGAGGTGTCCGGAGCCAGTACATGTAAGTCAAACTGAGCAAACCGGCAACCGCATCCGTGACATGCCTGATCTTTTAGTCACAAGTCATTGGGTTCTATGAAAAAGCCTTGGTGGAAGCATGGGATGACAAAAATGATCGCATCCACGCTCATTTTTTGTCTACTGAACAAAAATAATTATTTATTACCAGTCGTTTAGCGGCCTAGTGGCCGCCGACGACTGGTTGGGGGCTTCGCCCCCAAACGTCAAGAAGAGAACGCTCCGACCATCTTCTTTTCCCAACTTTTAGACCTTCATACTTTCATTGCGACAAGGAACTGGTTTTGCTATATAGAGTACAGCAGTCAGAGCGGCCTGTCGGCCGCACTGACGGCATCTCAGCGGCTTCGCTGTAGTAGTAACTTCTCATCATCAATTTTTGCTGCAACGTATGTATGGTTTCCGCAGCAAGAACACCTTAACTGCGTCGATTGCGGGAAGTTAGAAAGAAACAGAAAATATAAACGACATCCATGTATAATTTGATCAATATCGATTGGTAGTGATCGATACCTCAAAAACAAACTTCAGATTCGTGTTCAGCGACCTCGATTACCCTCAGGACTGAAGTTTCGTGCCGCTTGAACGACATCCACAAAAAGTTCATAATATCGATCGATATCGATTGCCTCCCTGCTGCGAACGCCGCCTTCCGTCGATGATCATCTAAATGCCCAGGCACGGTTGCCGACGTGTTCGGCACGTCTACGGCTCGCCATGCACGGTTGCCGACATGTTCGGCAAGTCTACGGCCCGCCATGCACGGTTGCTGACGTGACGGACACGTGACATTAACCGATTATATATAGGTAAGATTTCAATTAATTCCTCAAAAGTGTTGGTAATTTTGCGCGTTTTTTATATGGACCATCCTGAATGTTAAGCGGCACAGAAGTTTTGTTCGACATTCATATTTACAACTCAGAATTGTTTTGTGTGATATATGGGACGTATGTAAACAAGAAACGTATGTTAGAATGAATTGTTATATTTAAAAAGCGTTTTGAAAATATTTTTCATTTTGTATTTCCCAACCTGATAAGAAACTTTCTTTCCGGAAAATGAGTTTCCGCATCTGCCTTCCACTTTAATACGATCTTTTCACCATCGATTTCGCAGGTGAGATTGTATACTTTGATTTTCCTTTTAAGAGGATCCACGACAACTGAAATGCGAACGCATAACCACTGATATATGGGGCAACAATCATTTCAAGTGTTATTCTCCCTTACTGTAAGTGCTCCTAGAACGTACTTCGCCTAACCACTACTGTGCCATGTGCTAGCTTGAGCTATCCGAAGTTTATTTAAATCGCCATCAAGCTGCTCAAGCAGCAAGTAGTCAAACTGTATTAAGGCACTAAATCGTGCAATCTATCTCCGCGCGTGTCGATGGAAATAGAGATTTATATAACGTGGATGTAAAACATCAAGTTGAAGCGCAATACCTGACTCCGAGTAAGTCAACTCTCCTTTTCCCTTTTCTCCACGTTCACCGAAAACAACAGCTTTGTTAATTTGAAGAGTAGCTGACACATTGTAGCATCCGGGTGACAACGATGCAGCCAGAGACATCTACATTTCTTGCGTTTTTCCAGGAGCGTATTTCTAGCAAAGGTTTCGCTCTACCTTATCAGTCTCCTCGCTGTTTTCCTCAAATTTTCCGTCACTGTCGTAGCACTCCCAAAGAACCTGTACGGTCTCCGAAGCGTTTGGCTCTTGCCAGGAAAGGTGTAAGAAAGGATCGTCAAATTGAGCCATCAGTCCAAATTCTTCATAAAAGACAAAATTATGCAAATTATAACACATGCACTGGGGTCAGACAACTTCTACAATAAAATTGTCCGACTTACTGAACTCTGGAGCGTTCAAAGTAATTTCACCACTTATAGGTACAGAACGATGAACGTCGATCGCAGGAACTTTTGGTTCAACTTTTATTTCATACATTTTAGGCCATTTGGTAAATGACCACTCCTGACATGGGAGCTTTTCATTGCCTCTTTATGCAGTTTAGGTTGAAAAAAAACTTACTATTGTTTGATTAGAGGTTTCAATGTCAGGCAATCCGCAGTTAGAGTCTTTTCGCCTAAAAGCAGATTTTAAAAAACATGCACTACGGTTTTCCGTTGGACCAACTTTTAACACAAATTTCTAATCAAAAATTTATTATTAAAAACTGATCTTTGTGATTTTGTCAAAAGATGAACGCTTTTTCGAGTGTCCATTTAAATTGACCTTTATTGAGGAAAACGTGGTACAAATAAGGCCAAAATCATTAGGACTTTGGTTGTCAACGTAAACTGCTAGGATAGCATAAAATATAAATTTAAATATGGCCTCTACCTACGCAATGAAGTCCTGAGCGAAGCAGGGCCTGATACAAAATCCTTTCTCTGACCTCTTCAAAAGTAATATACCATGAAGGAGTGATCTCGTGTAAATTCCGAGCTCCAATTCGTGCGCGTGTGACAGCGACGTGCGCGATTCAAACTCGGCGTTTGGCTAGAGCACGCCAACCCTAAGGCGCTCCACTCACGCATTGCGATGTCTTGTACGCCCGCGATGGCACTCCCAGCAAGCGGGTCGTGAGGCAGTGAATAGTGGTGCTGCTTCATGCGAGGGCACTAGTTAAAAGTTCCGACTCCACCGACACGACTTCGGTCGAAAACACCAATTTTCGCTGAAATTTTGTCAGGGGGGGGAGGGGTATTTGGGATGCCGATCACGAATCTGAGATCCGTTTTTCACGATTCGGTCGGAGACCACCCATACCGTTAACAAAGGTGGTCCAGGCAGGGCCACCGATTTCGCTGAAATTTCGTCTGGGGGGGGTCATTTGGGGTGCTGACCACGAATCTGACATACGCTTTTCACGACTCGGCTGCATAACATAGGTACAGGAAGGCACAGGAATACATTCTTAAAGTTTCTGCCGGTAACGACAGGTAGAGGTTGCTGTAGGTAAGCGGTCGTTTTATCGAGTTACGAAATCAGCGATATTGGCGGGAAAAAAGAAAAGCAGTGACTGCTGTTTCGAATGGTATGTTGAATGCGCTATAAACATGGAACATGGAACGGCATTATATCTCGGGGCTCGGCTGGCGCGGCTTTTTCGCGCGGTCGCGGCACGGCTGCGCCCCGGCCGCAATGGAGCACAGTAGAGCCGATGTTCCTCCGTCTGCTAGCCCACCGTACTTCACTGCCTTCAGTTCCTATCACTATATTCTCTACTGTGGTGGTCCCTCTACTCTTTCTTCTTCACAGGTGAGTTCATCGAAGCATCCGCTATTAGTTATTGATAACGTGCGTTACCGTCTCAAGTCTTTCTTTCGGAATCGCTTGGAATTCGGAAAGTGTAGAGCGATTCGAATAGTCTTTGAGATGGATCGCTCCCTTGCCCATTCTTCTATATTCAGTTGTACCTATACCAGTCTTCAACTTTGTTTGTCGACCAAGTCTACATCTCCAGTACCAGGTGGGTTTTATCATAGCTTTTCCTTCGTGCGTTTCTTTCGGAATTTGGAGCTTTTCCTGAAGGCGGCTATACCTAGAGTTCCAGGTCGATGACAATGCCTGCAATTACTCAGGCGTTTCTCTAACGACGAAACTGTTTGAAACAAACCTCTACAACTCTATTAAGCGTGTGCATAAGCTCCAAATGCTTCCTGATAAATGTCGTAATCTCTTTCTTGTGGGTGATCATCGGTTTTGTGAGTATATATCACATCGCAAACCCTTTGAGAGGCTTTCAAGATGGAGAAACCTATCACGACAAGTGCTAAAGGAGCATGCAACGTTACTATTTCGCAATGCATTTCAACTAGTGGCCACTATTTCACAACAGCTGGACAAGGGGTAGAAATCCACAACAGACGTAACAAAACATGTTCATTTGGTTTTCCCACCATCTTGCCGACAGACTGCGCCATACTGTTTGGTCTGCTATTTTTACTGCTTCCAGATGAATCCTTCAAAGCTTCACAGCTCTCCCCTCTGCCAAAAGGTGATGCTTAAGAAGAATCTGTACACCCATCTCAGAGTCATTCACAAGAGTAGTCCGGAAGAGGTTCTTCATGCACAAGAACAAACAGCGAAGGAAGTAGAAGCTAAGGGAGAGGGCACTGTCATCTGCCCGATCTGCAATGTGAGATGCGCAACTTTTGAAAGTTTGGCAAAGCACTGTGGAGACTGGAGACATTCCGAAGATGGAGCAGAAGGGCGTCCGCAAGACTACGACGTTGGATCTTGGACTTTTGACGGGGAGGAAGAATATAAGGTTTGTTGGACTGTTTTGTTTCACGGCTTCGATTTATAAACAAGTTTCCCGTCGTTTCTTCACGTGTTTTTTCTAGACGTGATTTTGATTCTTCATATTTGTTGCACAATTTCGCTTTGTAAGTC
Source organism: Heligmosomoides polygyrus polygyrus (assembly GCA_947396885.1). Taxonomy (NCBI): domain Eukaryota; kingdom Metazoa; phylum Nematoda; class Chromadorea; order Rhabditida; family Heligmosomidae; genus Heligmosomoides; species Heligmosomoides polygyrus. The sequence continues at coordinate 30,794,446 of OX377205.1, read as the reverse complement.
AGTTTTTATCCAGCGATGGTTGGATGAGATCTGTGAGCGGACATGTACATCGCTATATGTTTGGAGCAAGGAAACCCTACCAGACTTCGCGAGGCGAAGGATGCTGTAATTTTAGCAGTTCCACACATTCGCTTCTACTTTCTTATACTTTTTACTGTAACCTCGTGGCTTTACAGTTTAATATATCACCATGTTAAGGTACAATCGAGCTGGTGTTTACAAGACTAAAGCCACTCAAAGAGCGACTGTCAGTAAAAACGGCGTGCAATATTGCTTCTGCATTATAACGGTACAATTTTATAAGGATGGGAAAGTAAGTGCGAAAGGATGTTTTGGGCACGTCGGACATAAGATAGACCCCGCACTTCTTCGTCTGTCTATTCGGCAAAGAGAATATCTAAAGATTTTACTTGAAGGTACCCTATACTTGACCTAATTCTCTCCCTTCATATAAATATATCTCTTTTTAGAGCACTCACTAGACTACGTCATTAAACGCGTCCGAAACGAGGATCCTAGCAAGTTGAGCAGATTGTGCTACATTGTAAAACAAGATCTCCGGAACATCATTGCACAGTACAATATGATGCCGGGTTGGAGACACGAGGACGACGTGACCTCTACTCAGATGAGATATGATGAGAAAAACCCTTACGATGGCATAAGGATTTTTGAACCACCTGATCAAAACGGCAGAGGATTCCTAATGGGTCGGTGACGCATGCTTTAAACACTGAAAAGGTAGCAAAAAACGACTGTTTCAGTAATCATAACTCCACTCATGCTAGGGTGGCTGAGACAGTTTTCCTCGAAAGGGGTAACACTAGACGATACGTTTCATACAACTCGGTATGACTTGAGACTTGCAACCCTAATGGTACCTGACGATAAGGACCGCGGTCTTCCAGGAGGTAGATTTTCAGTCTCTGTGTTTCAAGCGCTAAATTAAGCGTACTAAATTTTAGCCTTTCTTCTAAGTGGATCCATGACGACCGAAGACGTTCGCAGGCTCTTCTTGGAAATCCGCTCTCTTATGCCTGAATTCTCACCTAGAACGTTGGTGACAGATGAGGCACTGTGCTTCTTCAAAGGCTTTCGAGCCATTTTTCCGGATTCTGCAACTCGGCTACACTACTGCAGGTATCACGTCCGGCAGGCGTGGGAACGGAAAACAAAGGAGCTTGTGGAAGTCTGATTGTTTATATTGAGCATTCCATTTTTGGAAAAAATAGAGGATTCTCAGGTTTCCATTCGGCCAACGGTTAACAGCGCTCTTCATGGTCTTCTAAACGAAACTCAATTGGCCGAGTTTCAAAGGAGATTCGCAAAGATTTTTGTCTATCTAAAAAGCATGGTCCTATGGCTGATTACCTGGAAAAAAACTATCTGAGTTTGTGAAACTGCAGATATATAACATTTACGTATTTTGTATGATCATTTACAGGTAACACACCCACGTGGGCTTTCTTTGCGAATAAGGACGCCGTAATGGACACTACCATGATAAGTGAAAGATTTCACTTGAGAATAAAGGATGAGTTTCTTCACAAAAACGCGAATTCGCGAATTGACAGCTTCGTGGACCTCCTAATCAAATCCGTAGAGGTTGTCCGACTCCAATTATATAAAGGTGAACATCATTTAATACTCAAGGAAAAGTTTGTGTAAAAGATAAATTTGCAAATTATTTCAGGATCGCCGTCGCTTTGTGAATTCGGTATTTCGTATAACAGAAACCCACAAAAGACACAAAACTGCTGTGGACCTATACTCTTCGCAACCTCGTCTAATTGTGAGAACTCGGCTAGCGAGTGGAAGGTCAGTAGTCGTACGGATACGAAGGATTTCCTGGTTGTGTGGGACGATTATTGTGAATGCAACCCAGAGGTATGAACTTACTTCTGCGATATATCCATCGGCCCATCCGTGTGTTTCGAAGAATATTCACTGTCTCACCTGTGGCATGTGCCCGTATACATGGAGTTGCACATGCTCAGATAATAAGGCCGGTATCAATTGTCCCATAGGCATGCGGCGAAACTCGTTGCTGACCTCCCGCTAAAAGACTTGGGTCAACCTGCTACACAAATCCATGACACTTCTTCATTAACCGCGCCCGAAGAGGAACAGGGACCATCTGCTGAGACCCCAGTGACGCTCGCTCAGGAACGGCGGGAGGCTCGCTATCAAAAGCTAAGCACAATCAAAAGCATAAGTGACTAATCATTTTGAATCTTAATGTTAATGTTAATTTTACTTATCTGTTGTAATGTTATCAACTTTATATCCAGACATATGCTGTGATAAATAGCGGCGTACCTGCATTGGCAAAAGTGGACACGGAAGAGGCCATGCAGAAACTAGAGGAAGTGCTAGCCTACCTCGAGCTGGCGGCAGGAGTTGTCCAATCTTCAACAGGACATGGGCTAGCACCGCGTCCTGAGATGGCAGAAGCAGGCGGCAAACCTTAGTTGTCAAAAATCCCACTCTACCAGGTAGTATTTTGTACAACAAATGACGCAGATCAACATTACTTATCATCAAATCAGACTATTCAGCGCCGCAAACAGAAGAAACAAAAGAATCTAGCTGAAACTGAAGACCTTCACCGTGAACTCCAAGCAATGCTAGAAGGAACTCGAGACGACAGCGGATCCAGCTATCAATGATTGCTTGATGTACATATACACTGCTTCTTATTACTACCTTGTACCTCTATATTAGGCCATTTTGTTTGGCGATAGTAGTCCATTTTGCAAAATATTCTTGTTATGCGTAAAGAAAAAATTACTGTGAGTCTTTATTGGTTGTTGAACAAAGTACTGCGATAGTGCAATGATCGCTTCTCATATTAAAACGTACAGTAGAAATCAAAATTGTGACGAGATTAAGATTAAAATTTAGGCAGTTAAAAGTAATTGCAGTCCCTGATAGACGAATGAGCAAGAGAGCGATTCATCTCAAAGACATTTCTACTCGAATCGTTCTACACTACCGCAAGCGATTCCGAAAGAAAGACTTGAGATAGTAACGCACGGTTATCAATAACTAATAACGGGTGCTTCGATAAACTCACCTGTGAAGAAGAAAGGGTATAGGAACCATCACAGTAGAGAATATAGTGATAGGAACTGAAGGCAGTGAAGAACGGTGGGCTAGCAGACGGAGGAACGTCGGCTACTCTGCTCCATTGCGGTCGGTGCGCAGCCGCGCCGCGACCGCGCAAAAAAGCCGCGCCAGCCGGGCCCCGAGATATAATGCCGCTCATAAACATGGCACTTCAAGCTCTCCAAAGGAATCGACGTCAAGCCGAACTGTGTGACTTCAGATTGAAGGATTTTTACGAAAAGCTTGACCTGGACCCAAGAATGATTGAGAAGTATGGATGCCGGATGCGAGATTCGTGATCAGCACCCCAAATAACCTCACTAGACAAAGTTTCAGCGAAATCGTTGACTTTGTCAGGACCACCCTTGTTAACGGTATGGGTGGTCTCCGACCGAATCGTGGAAAACGGATATCAGATTCGTGATCAGCACCTCAAATAACTCCCTAGACAAAGTTTCAGCAAAAAAATTTTGACCGAAGTCGTGTCGGTGGAGTCGGAACTTTTAATTAGTGCGAGGGAGGTCAAGGTTCGATTCTCCCGCGTTGAGTGATTTTTAGGTTTCAACCGAGTCGTTGAGATTTGAAGGGTTTTAACGTCTACAGAATTGGCCGGCGTTTTCTGGCCTGATCCTGCGCTCGCGCAGAACCCTGCTCACTCTCACTGACCGAAGAGAGCAGTTCCCACACGAGCAGCTTGGATGGCACACTCCCACCATCCACCAGTCAAATCCCGCCATGATCACCAGTCCCGCTGAGAACACTCTGCGTGATCGAACTGAAGCAAATACCGTAGGAGTTCCGTAGCACGTTCCCATATGAGTGGAGTGTCTTGGGGTTAGCGTGCTCTAGTCGAAGGATGAGTTTGAATTGCTCGCGTCGCGGTCACACGCGCGCCGATTGGTGGTCGGAATTTACATGAGGTCGGAAGGTGTTTGTAGTTGGACATCCCTCCAAAGCCCAACACTAACTCAGCTGTTGCGGTTGATCGAAATGCACAGAGAATCACGAACTTCTCATTCTTGTGCTCATTTGCACCTCATTGCAATCCTACCCTTTATGTACTTCTCTGATCAAATAGGATCTGGTAGCATTGTATGCCAAACTATTTTTATGTTAATTTGGACGCTTCTCAAACGAAATTGGGCACACTTACAGCATGCCTGACGCTTTCGAAGTAAAACACTAAGTAACACTTGAAATAACGAAACAACACTGAAGATCTTCCAAATCGAAACAAGTTTATCCCGAAATTGGATCAAATTTTTAAATTAAATTAAATAAGAGATTCTCCAAAACAGATCGAGTAGTTTTTGTCTAAGAAATTTGCTATATCATTCTCTGAAATTTTTAAAACACTGTTTGAAATTTTTCAAAGCTTTTACTTTTCGAAAAAATCAATGAATTGAACTTTGTTTCAAGGCGAACAAAAGCCACAGTCGTTAGCGTTTGCAGCTCACGCCACATACTCGGTTAGGTCATCTCAATTTTCGTTTATTTGATAGCGGAAGTTTTGTTTGCCGAAAGGAGGTGTGTTAATACAGTGCCCTCCCGATATAACGCCTCCGAATAAGACGCGACCCTTGATATAACGTAGATTTTCTCTGGCCCCCGTCAGCTTTCCTTTGCACCAATACAAGCCAACTCCGCTTAAGATGCGTCGGATACAACGCTAGGTACTTATGAAGCAGAGGGCCCGTGGTGCCGTGGGGCTGCCGGGAAACATGTTAACGGGGCAACGGCAACGGTAACGCGGCAACCCAGGGCACCCGAGGACGGGTTCTTCATAAGTACCGGTCCCGTAGTGCCGTGGGTTTGCCGTGCTAACATGTATCCCGGCAAGCCCACGGCACCACGGGCCCTTTGCTTCACAAGTACCCAACGCTACTCACGTTATACCGCGGTTTTAGGAGAAAAAAATGACTCCCGTTAGTAGTGGTGACCAGCACCTGTGCAACAATGAATTAGATGCATGTGGACGTTCTTCATGCGTGCACGGCCCACAAAGGTGTTCATAGTCAGCAATATGTCGAGCTCGGTATAAGAATCCCGGCTGTTGTAAAAACTGCCGTAAATTGGAAGGTTTCCTCTATCAGAAACGATAGGTGTGAATTAAAACTCGGATTGTACAAAACAGTATCTTACACAACTGTTTTAAGCCTAGAGCAGCTGTATAGAGGCTATATGCCGCGAATGATGGCTTTTGCTATCAGAACTCTCGCGCCATTCAGGACTTGTATCTGCACCCTCTGCTTCCCAGGCAGGATTACAGCAACGGCGCTGTTTGATCGCACGCAACATCCCGATATGGTGGCAGAGATCGCTGCAACGGGCACGGCGGTGCGGCGCGCGATTTACCACCGTTGATAGCGTAATGGGCAATCATCCTGCCCGGAAAACAGCAGTTCGTGTACGTGTTCCGCTAAGAGCGATAGTTCTGATTGCAACGAAGACCGTACAACAGCAGGTTACACATTTTTGTTGACGACCACGTCTGACCTATGTCTGGTACTCGTTCTTCCTCAAACATGTTCGTTATATTTATTATATAACAGAGAGTATTTCTTAGGACAGGGCTCCATTAATAATCTAAAGTTGTTTTATGCTTCACACTCCTTTCGCAGTCACATATTTCATTACTACCGCCATATTTAGCCATTGTATGTGACTCTAAAAAAACCTATGCGGAAAAGAGTCGATTTATCAACTCCGGTTAGGACGCGACGTCGGAATTTCTCCGATTCCTTCAAGCGCGTTATAGCGAGAGGAGACTGTATGTGTATTTTTTCTAGCTTTTCTGCAATCAATCTAATGAAGAGCTCGTCGATCTGAGTGCAGGGCGCGATCTCCTTTTCAAATAAAATGAATGATTGCTATCTTTCCCGTTCTACAACAAGTTTTAATATATTAATGTTCCTTGAGAAATATAAAATTTATAAAATTTCAAGCACTATGCTTATTTATTCGGGTAGGTGAATTAAAAATTTTGAAGAAAATCATTCTAACGTCTTCATTATGAAAAAATATTTTCCCCTTTTGGAGAGTTGGCATTTTAATGTGCGCATTCGCTTGGAAGATGTTTTGGTTTGGAAGATGTTCAGAAGCTCGCTTAGTAGAGCGTCAAATTCTATTTGAATTGTGTTGAAGTTGAACTGAATAGTGTTCAGTTGATGTGAGAAATGGTATAAAATAAGTAGCGTTAAGGTCCGTTCCTTCTACAAAAAATAGCCTAGTTTTCGAACCTGACTACATAACTTCGCTCCGGGAAGTACTCCTCTCCTTTCACCTGCCATTCCAGTACTGCTCTGTTATAGGCAATATCTATTTTGAGACCGTGTACTGAGATTTTTCTGCGGAGTATCCCAGTGCTTACTGAAAAGAAATGGGGCGAATTTTGAGATCGCTTTTTGTTTTTCCGCTAATAGGAGATAGGCTGACAATACTAGGTCGGTACCTTTTCTTAGATTTCAATTGCATAATCAGACTAAATCATCTACCTGCTCATTGCGTTTTGTCATACAGAACACTGCCTTGCGTATTTCTACTTGTGGGGTTTTCGAAAAAGTTCCTTCTAGCATAATGTACGATCTGGAGAAAACCAGTCAAGCAGTGGAGAAAAGGATAAACGTACACACGAATCACCCGTTTTCAAGGATGTGCCGGATGTTCAACCACTGCACCATCTTTTACCTCTTAGAAACTATGTTTGGCATTTGCATAACCTCCAGTGACTAGACGATGGAAAGCCAGTACTTTAATATTAGATTGTAAGGAAAGCCTCCCGCCACTCACTTTACTGTTCCGCCAAATTTTTGATAAGTGTTCTGGAAACCTCTCCCAATAGCGCATATATAGCCTCACGAATGCACATATATGTAGACGGTACATAACATATGTAGAACAATGAAAGTATGGTTCCGGAAGTGATCAAGAACGGGACCTTTGCTGGGAGGACCAATCACGGTCTGGAGGGCTAGTTGAAGTGAATTAGGAGCGTATTCTGGATAAAAGTACACTAACGTATTCTGGCGGAGTGGCGTTCTACCCCCGTCCTTTAAACAGAGGCGTGGCAAATGTCCGCGTTTTCACTATCTCCTAAAGCAGCCACTGGAATCTCGAGCAAGCTCAGGGGTTGGGGGGGGGGGGGGGAGGGCGGGCCAGGGGGACGAAGGGGTAGAACGCTCGACCCCCACGTATTCTGGAGCTGGTTTAGGAGGATCCCCGGCGTTGCACCCGTAAACTGGCAGAGGAACTCGATTGCACTCATACAACCACAGCTCAGCACCTGCGTGGCCTTGTGCGTGGCCTGGAGACATGCAAATATGGTGCATGACTACAGTATGAACTTAGCGGCCACCAACTACAGCTGCGCCAAGATGCGTGCATTAACTTCCTGACTTCACGGCGGAATTTCTCTTGGCTCGAGAACCTGGTCACTGGCGACCGAAAGTGGGTAGCCTAAGTTGACCACACGCGAAAGCGTCAGTGGCTCAGTCACGGCGACGCAGAAATCCCCAAGCCAAGACCGGAAATTACAAAAAAGGTGATGCTCAGTGCCTGGTGGAATTGCGAAGGAGTCATTCACTGGGAACTACCACCTGCAACACCATTGTCACCAGCGATGTCTAATGCAGGCAGCTGGATCGCGTTGAAACAGTTCTTCGTGGGAAACAAGGCAAATCTTCTTCCTTCACGACAATGCGCATCCACACGTTGCAAGGGAGACTCAGGTAAAACTCCAGTGTTTCGGATGGCATGTTCATACCCACCCACCGATTTCAATGCGGGGATGTTTACCAGGTGGCTTATCAATCTTAGGTCCCCTGTCTTCGTAGGACATCTTCGTTGTCCAACGCCTATTTGATCTTCTTTTCCACCAGTATGAACCTGCCGTACTTGAAATGATCATTGGGTTAACAATTCCTCTGGCTTTTTTGGTATTATCCAGGTTCTCAATAAGACGCTTGTGGCTGTCGAGAGAAGCATGTTTAACAGCACTGGTTCCGGAGCTTGTTGAACTTACTAACATTCCCCTTAAAGAAGCCTGGCAGTTATTTACCATCTCCGGAGCAATAGAGAAAGTTCTGCTCGATATGGGAAAGAGTTAGTGTGAAATTTGATCAGAGAGCACACTTAAAGCGACTCTTCTTAACGACTGTCCCACCCGGGCGCGGAAAACCGGTACTAGTGTTCTTAGTGTACCGCACTAAATCTTGTTCAGCATAGGTCTACTAGGGGTAGTCTGCCATGGGAATAACAAATATCATAGTGGTTTTTTGCGGAAATGCCTTATAAGCCCATTGTATTAAGCTCGAATCGCCCAAGGCCTTGCGAAATAGTGCACGCTAGTAAGAGGCGCAGAGTGTGCGCCTCCTACCGATGCGCACTATTTCGCCGTCTTTAGTTTGCAGCAGAGCTTAGCCAGGGCAGAAGCCTGAAATCTCGAAAAGCCATGAAAGAGCCCACTAGCCCGTGTTAAAATTGCCTTCATCCCAGAGTTCCCTCCCTTGCCAAAATATGAAAGCAAGTAAGACCCGAATCTGAAATCGAACGAGGGAGGAGACCGCATCTACATCCGCTGTGTGTATCTAGTCGCCACGCGTGCACGCCACGACATGCTGTGGTAACCCCCACCCCCTCGGAGACGGCCGCGAATGCGTGCTGGTAGGGGGCGGAGTCTTTGCGTCTCTTACCAGCGCGCGCTATTTCGCAGGGCCCTGGGCGATCCAAACTTAATATAGTGGGCTTATAAGGCATTTCCGCAAAAAAACGACTGTGATATTCGTTCTTTCCATGGCAGATTACCCCTAATAGACGTATTTTAAACAAGACTTAGTGCCTTACATTAAGTGCACTAGTGCCGGAAAACCTCTTACGATCTTTACTTAATGACACGGTTGGAACCGATAAACATGAATAATGGATATACAGAACAAGGTAGTCAATTATTTGCGGGATTCGCCACGCATTCTACCCTTACAGGATACTGTGGAGGCAATTTGCGGATTTGACCTATAGAATGGCTAACAACCACTCAATCACTGGTTCGCAAAGCATACACGGATTTTAAAGATAAGCCTAGGTCGGGAAACCCCAAGCAGGTTAAGACCCCGCCGTTCTCGACATTGTCGAGGAGCATCCGGAGGTTACTACCCAGAGTCTGTGACAGGGCTCAATCGACATCCGTCGGTCGCTACAAACCCTTTTCTGCTGAAAAGCGCTGACACGATGGATGCGCCTTGACGAATAACATGCGGTTCACCCGCACATCCATCCATCTCCACCGATCCCTTCTTCTCAGCTCGCCTCCCAATGAGTTTCTGAATGCTGCTTCCAGAACTCGCAGGAAATGTTGTACAACGTGCTGCTTCCGCGAGAGCACACTGTCACCGCTGTTTTTTACACCACTCAGCTCCGGAAACCCGCGCAAGCTGTTCGAGAAAAGCGGTCGAGACTACCTTCAGTTTCCCTTCCTTATGATAACGCTGGGCGCGTGGAGCGCAGTCGGAGGAGGCGCCAGCTGTCACCTGCATCCGACACCAGGTTCCTGGCTCGGATTTCCCGCCCAGGCCAACCAAGCCCTCCATCCCTCCGGCGTCGGTGAATTGGTACCAGACGTGTCTGGGAAGGAAAAAGCGCTGGCCTGTTCATCGTGTCCAAACTCGCCAACTCGCCAACTGTCCAAACTCGCCAACTCGCCTCCACGACATCCCGTAGAAGTAGAATGCGTGGCGCATCCCGAAGAGGTTGAATAACGCCGTCCCTTATCCTTTCTCCTTTATGATAACGCCAGAGCCCATGTAGCTAAAGGTGCCCACCAAAAAACCGAGGAACTGGGCAGGGAGACCGCACCCCACCGCAATGTTCTCCTGCTGCATCCTCTTTATATTACCGCTTGTTCCGCTCCCCGAAAGAATGTGAAACCTTTGCTTTCCTGGCGAAGAAACGTTTCACAACATTTGAAGACCCAGTTCGGGCCTTCGCCGACTTCGACTCCCGGTCTCCAGTTCTAGGAGAAAAGACTGCTGACCTGCCCACTGTGGTGGACCACTGCGGTGACCAACAGTGGTTGCTATGTCGTTGACGGATTTGTATGGTATGCTGAATAAAGGAATAAAGAAGAAAAATAAAAGCCACATCAAGGCTTTTCGGTCATTTTAATAATTAATGGTTGTAACCGGTTTTCTTCTCAAATTTTTAATCCAGAGACGCGAATTTTTTCGATACAGTTGTACGAGTGAACAGCACACAAATGCAGTAATGTGGCACAATAGCTTTTTAAGGCTCTTTACAGCTCCACATTTCAATTCCAAATATGTCGTGACTTCGGTCGTTATTCTTCGGAAAAGCCTTAACACGCGGAAGAAAGCAGCTGACAACTTTTCAGTGGTAGTCAACGCTTTCTTCGTGGCCACATGCGAAGCGCGTCCCGTTACGGCTGTAAGGTTTCCCGACCATACACTTCCAGACATCACGGGCTGGGATCTCATCCCTGACGAGAAATTTCTGCCAGCTCCATCATACCTCGCCTCGATGGGAAAAGGCGCCCCATCCAGGCGATGGCATACAGCCCTTGGTTGCTATTACCGTAATCATCCCATTCTGAAAAGTGCTGCTGATTGTGGACAGGTTGGAAGTGTATGGTGAGGTATGGAGTATGAGCGATCGTAAAGGACCCTGTGGTGAAAATCGTATCTCTCGTTAGGACCTCTAGCAAACTTCTGCTTGTCCGCCTCGCAGCATATGGTGCTGTTATGCTATGTAGGAAGCAAACAATCCTCCATTGTCCGGTACCCTTAAAGCAATGGAACCTTGACATTCATTAGCTGAGAAGCGCAATTGTTGGAGAAAACAACGTCCATGTGGAAGAGGTTTCGAATGGACAACTACACTGACAATCAGCTAAAGTAACAGCACTACTTTCCACTTCCGATTTCCATCCAGGTACCTCTTCTGCATCACCTTCATCGTTAACTAGGAAAACGTTTATATCACCTCCAAAGCTATTTGAAACAAACTCAACTTCTTTAAACTTTTGAAGTTCAATCCTCGTAGACGAGCAGATATCAATTCGTTGGAGTTTGCGGTCACCCATGGGATGGCATAAAATCGTGGTTTCCAGGTTTCCCAAATCATAATATTCCTTTTAGGATACAATTCACCCAGACTTCTGATGGTGTTAACCTCATTATTTGTCTTGAGAGAGCGACCGGATTTCATTCAATTTCTTAACATGTTTGCCTATTTGAATTCTCACCCAGTCTCTCAACCTTCCAAACCAATCACAGACGTTCTAGAATATTTTTGCATCGCAGATTTGTCGAAGAAGACACACCCAATTTTCTTCTCCCTGGTAGTATGAGGTGAAGGTCTAGGAAAACTGCGCAGTTGAAAGCCGACATGCTAGGTGATCGCCGAGTAAAAGCAAAACACACAAATCAAAACTGTTCACCAGTCTGTGCATATGATGCCTGCTCACGGATGAATTCGATGCCATCGTCAGAGGTCAAAGATACAGTTCTGTTCAAAAAGATGGTAATCGTTGCGTTATAACAGCGAGGCGATAGAAGCTGAGACACTTCTTGAATAGATTCCTGCAAAGCTTACGTCTAGATTCCTGTAAAATTTACGTCACTTCTCAAGCTAAGGAGCCAAAATAACGGACTGCACCTCCAGCTGCAATTCATTGTCTTCAACAGCTGTGCCATTTCGGCCAAAACATTGCCACCGAAGCGTCTTGTTTTCCGCGTAGAAATGTTCTTCCCAGGTAACATGTAGCGTGGGATCGTCAAACTTTACTTTCAGTCCAAGATCTTTATAAAACAACAATTTCAGTCACCTCAGAAGTTCCGAGATTTCATGGAAAAGATAGAGTCTTTGCAGAGACACCTTAGTTTAACCATTTTCGGAAGTGTTTTTTTTTAGATACGAAATTCTGTTCGGCCATTATTAGTTGTCATAGCAATAAGGTGGGCCAATGAGGAAGGTTTGTTGTGATGTCCGATCCTCCACTCGTTCCACTGGAAACAACTCACTTTGTAGGCTAAACTCAACACATACACTCGGTTGTGGGCGACAGGCTCTAGTGACAGGCCGGTCTATGATCACCAATGTTGCATCGTATGATTTCTTTCATCGTATGATGGTCCATGTTTTCGACTTTGTGTCATGGCGTCCGCGTAATCCGATGCGTATTCGCAAAGCCCGGCGAGTGCGAAAGCTATGAGTGGGTCCGCGGTGCGAAACAGCATGGGGGGGGGGGGGGCAAGTGAGCTGGTCCGAAAGTCCTGTAACGTAAGCAAGACGCGCGTGATAGCCCTGAATGTGGGTACGTTGACGGGCCGTTCGTGCGAGTTGGTAGGAAGCACTGGAGCGAAGAATTGATTTCTGTGCGGTGGAGGAGACGAGGTGGTCCTGCAGCAAGTCAAGGGACATAGGACGCTGCTTCAGGGCCCTTCTATGTGGAAACCCCAGGGTCGCCAGTGGTGTCGGAATAATTTATCTCCGAGCGATTTCGTGACTCGACTGTAAGCGTCAAGCGCGCTCGATTGATGAAGCTCGTTGTCGCCGCTAAGAAGCGACTCTATTCACTTCCCTGCGCATGCTCCGCAGACTTGCTGCACCGATCAAGCCAAGGACGAGTTTTGGAGTCTGATTGATGAGAAGACAGCAGAAGTACCGTCGAGAGACGCCATCATAGTCGCTGGTGACCTTAATGGGCATGTGGGCGCTACGAAAGACTGGTACAGCTGTCATGGTGGATTCGGTTACGGATTGAGTAACGCAGATGGTGAGCTTATCCTTAGGTATGCGGAATCGCATAACCTTACCATAGTTCGGCGCCGCGCCGATAGCTGACAAGATGTGCGAAGGTCGCCTATGATGGTACTGTCACGCTCTTCGTGGAGAAGAAGGTCGTGTCTGCAAGATTGGGCTTGGGTTAGAAGTGTCCGGACAGCGGGCTATAGATTGCTCGAAGCAGCGATTGTCCGATAGGTTTCACACGGACATAAAAGTGGCTGGAGTGCACCCTGATCTAGCGCTGCATCGCGAAAGGTGGCGGCATGGCACAATAGCGGACCGCGCTGTAAAGTAGGACAGATGCAGAGAAAGAAGAAGAATGGTGGGGTTGATCAAAAAAATCCTTCATTACTGGATAGTGTTCCAACTTTTACTATGTGGTTGTTGTAAGGGCACGCGGTTATACAATTGTAACGCTGCGTTTTTTTTTGTTGAGAAATGGAGAATTCAGTGTATGGAACAGTATCCAAAATCAAATCCAAACCTACTCCTATACAGAATAATCGACGTACACTATTCACACTATATTGCAAATCAACAACAGCGTCGAGAAGATGTTGAAAACCATCAAGAGGCATCTTCCTAGAAGCTCTCGTGCTGGCACAATAGGTGGGAACGGGCCCGCACACTCTCAGAGCTTAGCATGCACTGCGTTTGCAGAAACATCGCCAATTAGTAGACCGCTATCCTTTATTCGGGTAACTTCGTTCAGAAGTGCAGTGGAACAGTTTACCGCCTTTACCCCAATTTTGTCGATAGTCACGTTCCCACGCCTAAACTCCCTCAAAATCAGCATCTCGTGATGCCCTCTTTCCTCCGTTTCCTGACTGACCCCACTCTTTTGAGATCAAACAAGATCCATCAACCCAACGAACAGTAGCAGCACAAAGCGAGGAAGTGATACGGAAATCCAAAAATGTAGATTAAACCCTGTTTCAGGCTGCACGCTCGATCGCTGGAATCTGCGTATAATTTCGTGAGATTACGTATCCAACTGTGCGTCATCAACAAAGGGCATCGCGACTAAAGTTGAGCTCGAACAATGTTAAACCAAATTTGCGAACAATTTCCATCGATTTTGTTCAATCAATTGATAATCATAATTCACTCATATTCGGACACTGCTCGAAATCGAGCATCGAGAGCAAATCATTGCTCGCACATCGTTTGAAATTGAACATCGATAGGAACTATTGCTCGAACATTATTCGAAATGGAACATCGCGACGAAACCTTGTCCAAGTAACTCTGTTTTCCAATGTTTCTAGCAAAAAAAATTGTCTCTCAAGTCAAACAGCAGGAGCAACGCCTGGAGTTAGGCAGAGCAGGACGAAGGTCGATGTGGTTCGCGACTATATGAGCACATCGTCGGAGACATGACAGTCACGAAAACTCGGACGCGGTCTCCCAAAGGCAAGCTGTGGCGACTTCTAAATGTTGTGCCCAGTTCAAATTATTATTAAAAAAATTAGTGACAATAATAATAATAATAATAATAATAATAATAATAGTTACGAAGAGTTCACATAAATGCCTACCAACGCCATCGATGTTCTCGATATGCTCAGAAATTGACGGAGCCAAGAATTCTCTATTCTCTTCATCGGTAGCTGCTTTTATTTGAAATACATATTTTCCTGGGCGTATTTTCTTTAAGATTCGCTGAAAACTGTGATCGAGAAAATAGAAGCACAGCAGTAGTTTATTAGGCAACTTACAATAGGTTCGGTAGTAACTTCCATATCGGGTAGCGTTACATTCCGTTGATTATGGATGATTGTTGTGCTAAAGTGAAACATATTACATTGTAGAAAACCCTGGCATACTTAATAGAATTCAGTTCAATGCTCTAGACCTATTTTAAGTCTTTAAGTTGTATAATGTTGCTATACCTGCTATATAATGTTTATTCTTCTTACATTTATTTTGTACATTTTTTATATTTCTTTATATTGATTAATCTAGATTAATTTAATTTAGCCTTCAAATATTCACTCTGAATGCATTGCACTGCAGCGGTTTTGGCGAGTACTCCGCATTGTTACCCAACTTCTACTGCTACAAGAGATCATAGGCGAACAGACCGTCACGGTTGCTGGGAGCCTGGTGTTCTATTAGGATGGTGCAAAATAAATGTAGGTTTTTTTGCTCCGCCGGCTTCAACACTTTTTAAAGCGAACTATTTAAATAAGTTTGGAAGGAGTTCATTATCACGACAATTCAAAGAGTTAGAGATCCGTACTTCTCTCTTCCTTCCGGCCGATAAGCATAACTCCTTCTCCAATTAAGATTGTAGAAAAAATTTTCCGAGATAAATTGGTGTCATATCTATCCACAAAGATGCAGATGCATTCCTTCCGAGTAACACGGTTTTACCTCTGGCGCTTCTACAGCCACGCAGCTCTCGGACTGTGTTTTCGAATAGTTGTTGTTTGTTTTGGAATCTTGCAATAAATAAAGGGGACTCAGTGGATATCATATATTTCGATTTGTCGAAAGCTTTTGACAAGGTGTGTCAAATGAAACTTCTTGGAAAGCTCCATCAGCTAGGCATCAGAGGGTCTCTTCTAAAATGGATTCGCTCTTATTTGAGTGGAAGACGTATGCGTGTTAGGGTAGCAAATTCTTTCTCAAGCAGCTATGATTGTAAAACTGGAGTGCCTCAGGGAGGAGTATTATCCCCAATTCTGTTCCTAACAGACTCTTCCGACCTTCCTGTGAGTTTAGTTGCAGACTCTGTCGTGAAGGTGCAAGTGCATGCCAATGATATAAAGGTCTATGAAATCTATAATGATGGCAATAAAGTTCAGGTCACTCAAGCCTTGTTTCAGTCCATCAATAATATGATAGAGTGGACTAATTCTTGGCAAATTCCTGTTGATCTTTCCAAAACTTCAGCCTTTCATATTGCAATTCAGACAATAACGAGTACTGTTTCAATGATTGCACTCATCTCTATATCCAAGATTTGCGATCTTGGAGTTCGTCTAGATCGTTGATAAGATAACCTTTAAAAATCACAAATCACACTGATGCCATAGTTCGGAAAGCTTTCTCCATGCTGTTTTTGATTTGTAGAAACACCAAACACCTGCTAACTAGTACCGAGCTATCATGACAGCTCGGTACTAATTGGCATATACAAGACATATGTCATTCCAGTATTAGAGTATTGCTCTCAGGTTTGGAGTCCTTATATAAAGAAGTCTCGATCTAAAATTAAAAAGGTGCAGAAAACTTTTACAAAAATTTTGGTCCATAGATGTATGCGTAGCTCCAGAGATGCTCGTATGATTCCTAGTTATAAGGAAAGACCTAAGCTTTTCAACCTAAAAAGTCTTTTCTACAGACGAATAGTCAGTGATCTAGTTTTCTGTTTTAAGCTTCTAAAAGGGGAATCAAAACTTAGGCCGAGCAAATATATGGTTTTTTACCAACCCTCGGTCACCGCAACTGTTGCCGTTTTCCCTATCCTAAATTGAAAAGGAAAAATCGCGAGAAAATTTTCAATTCGCTTTTCTATCGCGGTGCTCGTTGGTTGCAAATGTTACATCCAAGCCTGCTTGATGTTAAAAACTCCTCTGATTTTCTTAGGAAATTGAAGAAAATCGATTTGCTCTCAACTTTGCATTTTTGTGAACACGATCGACAGGTATTCAGCTTACCCCTCATCAAGACACGTTCATCGTTCTTTGGATTTCTTTGCAGACTGCTTTTTATTCTACGCAGCTTTCACTATTTCAGCTTACTGTTACCAAGTACGGCATATTTTATCCACTTCATGGTATTCATCTGGGCGCGTGTAGCGCAGTCGGAGGAGGCGCGACTGTCGTCAGCACCCGATACCAGGTTCCTGGTTCGGATTTCCCGCCTAGGCTAACCAAGCCTTCCATCCCTTCGGGGTCGGTGAATTGGTACCAGACCTGTCTGGGAAGGATAAAGCGCTGACTTGTTCATCGGCTGGCCACCGCAAGTCATTGTATGGCCAAATACGCATTCATGTCGCCTCCACGACATCCCGTAGAAGTAGAATGCGCTGGCGCATCCCAGAAGGGATTGAGTAACGCCGTCCTTTATCCTTATCCTTATCCTTTATGGTATTCATCTAACTGTGTATTTTTTCCTGACCATTCTCCTATACACACACAGTCGGGGCATTGCAGCTATGACCACTTGCACTCACTCCCTCAACTCTGGAGATCGATTTTTCGTCCCAAATTCATCTATAGGATTATCTTGGATGCAGATTACAATCTGGCAACCATTTTCGTTGAAACGGTAAATGGCAGAAGGTTACGCTGGGTATGTGTAAATAAAGGGGTGTACGCGGAATAACCGGCGCTGCTGCCTTTCACGACTCCAGAGGTTGAGGTGAGGACGAAAGAAAAAATTTCGAACAAATATCGCCCACCGTTGTTGTTTGGGGTGCTGACCACGGATATAATACCTGTTTATAAAATTTCGTTATATTACGGCAGGTTGCAGTAAATAAGGGTGTGTAAAGCTATTTGAGGAGCTATTAGGGGGGGGGGGCCAAAAGTAATGAGACACCAAATGCCGTGTCCATATATCTCGTGGCTGGAGTCTGGTTTCGTGCTTATCGTATTTGTATGTTTGTATGCTACTTACTGAAGCGCATCTGAAAAGCTACCACTTCCGCCCTTTCCAGAAGCATGCCAAAAACCCCAGCCTGTCTCATGCCGAAACCCCAGTCTGACGACTCGACCTGTGTCGCGCAAATCTCCCCCAATTCCCAACCCCGAGCAGCCTGGGCTCAATATTCACGCAAGATGAGAAGTACGTCTTCTACCTTAACCCTGCCAAGCAGCGAGTCTGGGTGAGGCCTGGTGAATTGTTACCGACCTTCGTTCGGCGAGATGTTCACGGCGAGAAGCATCTTTGGAGCTTTTGGGTCTGCGCCCATAGACCGGTTTACCGGAGGCTGTTTCCCGAGAGCACCGCGATGAACTCCAAGGCCATGGTGAACGAAATGGAGGAGATGGGCCGGCGACTCGCTCTTATTCATTCGCAGCGCTTCAAGAAGGTTCTCCTCATCGACAACGCCGCACCCCATCGGGAACAAGTAAGCACGGATAAGCTTGGCCAGCTGGGCTACGTTCACATGCCTCACCCACCGTATTCGCTGGACATCTCTTCATGCAACTACCACTACTTCTTGAGCCTACAACACTTCCTGGCGGGAAGGGACACAAGAATCCAAGCAGTCCTTGACAACCATATCGAGCTGTTGATCAACACCAGGCTCAAGCAGTTCTGGAAGGATGGGATCAGGAAGTGGGCTGAGCGATGGCAGCAAGGTCCTTGCCCTTAATGGCAAATACACTCCTCAGCACCGTTGAGTTGTAATTGAGTTATAAGGAGATAAAGATTTTTTTTTCATTTTGTCTCATTACTTTTGGCCCCCCTAATAGCAGGATCGCTTTCTTCTCCAGTGTGGTCAGACTTATTTTCCAACCTTCGACTTCAACCTTCTATAGAAAGTAGTGCCAGAAAAGTGATAATTTAAAAAAAGAGTTACAGATTCGTGGTCAGCAACTTAAATAATTCCCATAGGCGAAGCCTGGGCGAAATCGGTAGTCACGACTTCGTCACCCTTATTCACCACTAGCCAATACGGTAACCTACCGTAGCCAAAATGTACTCTTTGTTAGCAAAAAATGGAGTACTCCATAGAGCAAATCGCACAGATACCCCCGTGATCGAACTCTCGACCCCTGCCATAAGTCCGCAGCGCTATCCACTCGGTCATCCAGTCGCTGCCACTAACGTTGCAAATGAATCACTTGAATGTGCACTGCAGCTTCGTCTAGGAAACGTAGGAAATTATCGTATTACTATAATCTAACTTTAATTTGAGCCTCAGACCTTTTATATGTCAAGTTCTGAGCACGGTAGGACCATTCCAGATGTCACTTTTGCCTTATCAGCCTGCCCTGAAGTGATACCATTTTTTGCAATTTTTGGACCACCTAGGGGCACTTAGCAAAAACGAAACAGCTCTGTGATCCTCGTCCGATGTCCTACAAGACCATATAGGTCTCGTGCAGAATCTCCGGACCGAGTTCACTGACCTCCCTCGTTAGGCCTACATATGTTGAGGCCTCCGCACACTTTTGCGCCGCTATGGTTAAGGATAGGGCCGCGACGTTGCCGCAGAAGTGTGCGGGGCCCTTATACTTCGGCGACGCTGTTGTCGGCGACGTCGGTGACAGTGTTGCGTGGGCTGCTACGTACTACATACGTAGCACCCGCTCAACATTATCACCGATGTCGCCGACAACGGCGTCGTCGAAGTATGACATAGGCCTTTACCCGTTCCCTACTCACATCGTAGAAAATTAGTAAAAGTCACAAGAAACGCCCTCTTCATGGACATCCGAGAGGCGATCAGCATATCTTGGTGATGGATCAAAGTAATAGTCGATCAGGCTCACTACAAGGTTACTACGATACACACTTCTAAAACTCATAGAAAACATTAGAAAGGGATCACACATGGGACTTCCATCTAACGAGGGACCCAACAAGACAAGCATGGTTCAGTGGCCTTATCTAATCGATGAAGGCTAGCTTGGCTCACATCCCGCTACACGTTAAGAAGAGGTTGAAACGCGAACACTGAACCTTGTTGAGGTCAAAATGCAGTCTACATTGATAAAAATGCAAAGAACACCACTAGCATGCACAAACCCCATCACTGGAACACATCACTTGACCACCCTCCCGCAATCCCACCCCGCTACCCACTCGGCCATTCATTCGATGGGGCGCTGCTGGTGAATGCCTCCCGTGAATGTGCCTCCTCGTTTTACTAGGAATTAATCAAAACCACGTTCTACCAATGATTGATGCTCCAAACCCTTCGCAGGACTATTTCTGAGCAACACAAGGATATTCTAGGCGTCAGTTTTGCGTTATCGGCCCGCACTGAAGCGGTAATTTTTTTGCAATTTTTGACCTACCCAGAAATCCGTAAGAAATTTGGAAACCACTGTGGTGCTTCCCAGACAACGCCCTACAACCGTATATAGGTCGCTTTGAGAAAGTCTTCTCTGACAAGGAAGGGTCTGAAGCGTATGCCTGAACGCGGGGAGCGAGTTGTATAGGGAGAATCCTCATCCCTCAATTGGTTTGAAAATTTCTTTATTTTTTTGCCAATTCGTTGAATCCAAGGAGTAGTGGGTCACAATGGGATACGGCGCAGCACGCGTTTGTGGTCTTGTACGCCCGCGATGCTTTTGTAGCCACTGGCACGGAGCGCAGGTCGGTAGAGGGCTGACTCATGCGAGGGAGGTCAGGGGTTCAGCTCCTCTGCGCTGCTGCACTTTTGCATTTCAACTGATTGGTAGAGATTTGGAAGATTCTGACGTCTATACCATTTTCAGACGTTTTCTGCACATTTTTCCAGCGGTACATTGTGGTATTCAACACGGTGATGTATAAATGTTCAACACCAGTGATACACGGGTTCAAAGTGAATGAAGCACCCTGGGCACCTTACGGGTAGCGAATAAAGGCTACAGGTTCCTCACAGTCTGTTTCAATACATGGAACAAAGCCCTCGGCAAAAACCATCC
Organism: Heligmosomoides polygyrus polygyrus; assembly: GCA_947396885.1. Taxonomy (NCBI): domain Eukaryota; kingdom Metazoa; phylum Nematoda; class Chromadorea; order Rhabditida; family Heligmosomidae; genus Heligmosomoides; species Heligmosomoides polygyrus. Next base: position 30,773,942 of record OX377205.1, on the reverse strand, counting down.
TGCCCGGATTTTCAAAGGAGACTACGTTGTGAGGTCGGGGGGGGGGGGGGTTTAAATGAGAAACGAGGTGTCCGAATCCCGCAAATTAAGCTAAACGGCATCGATACACTCTTTCCCACATGTCTGCTTGTCACCTGGAGATCAGAGGTCTGCTGAAGGTTTTCTAGAACCTAACACCATCAATTTTCCGCCAACAGTCGAGTGGTGATCCAGCTGCTCACGCTGAAGTGTGGCCCACCTTTAGGCAAAGAATCTTCTAGGGAAGAAATCAAGCTGGCCGAACGGATGGCCAGCATACTCAAGGACTTCCAAGCACGTCAACCTGAAGTTGACGAAGACGAACTGCTGGAACCTGTGGAAGAAGAGGAAGATTGGGATCCGCAGGATGAACTGATGGACGTGGAGAGGCAAGCAAGCAATGGGCATATGATAAGGTTTTCGGGTGGAACTCTTGTTTCGGAGGAAAGGGGACGTCTTCAATTGGTTTTCGGTTGCGTGCTCATAACCATGGAGGAAGACACCGAGATTCACTACACAGGCACTTTGTAGCTGTGTATCACTGGTGCTGAACATTTATCACCATGTTGAATACCACAGCGTACAGCTGGAAAAATGCGCAGAAAACGTCTGAAAATGGTATAAACGTCAGCATCCCCCAAATCTCAACCAATCAGTTGAAATGCAAAAATGCAGCGGCGCAGAGGAACCAAACCCCTGACCTCCCTCGCACGAGTCAACCTCTTCCCACCTGCGCCCCGAGCCACTGGCTACAGGCGCATCGCGGGCGTACAAGACACCCAAGCGCGTGCTGAGCCTATCCCATTGTGATCCCCTACTCCTTGGGTTCAGAGACTTGGCAAAAAATAAAAACATTTTCAAACCAGTTGAGGGGTGAGGATTCTCCCTATATGACTCGCTCCCCCGTTCAGACATACGCATCAGACCCTTCCCTTGTAAGATGATAACCGGAGCCGTTCTCTCTTGCGACTTGCAGTGCTGGCGGGCCACTGCTCGTTTCCATCGAGTTGCTCACTCTACAAACCCTTGGCTTCTGCATTTTTGGCTTTGCGTGCCTCACTGTCTGTTTATTGTTTTGTTTTTCTATTTTTCTCAAAACTTGCCCTCACCATTTATTAATGTGAAATATTGAGTTGTTCAGGAATTTAGATTTTCCAATCATTATGTTGTCTACGTCGTGTTGATGTTAAATAACTCCTTGTTATTGCGCACAGCTTAGTGCAAGCATAAATAAATAAACAAACAAATAAATCAAATAAGCTAAGGCTTTTAACATAAGGTGTTATATTTTATTGAAAAGCTTATTATGTGCGCTTTCTAGGTATCTATATGAAATTTAACTCAAGTCGCTTATTTAAAAAATAATTTGGTTTTTATTTACAGATGTCTAAATGTGTCGTCAAATTTATTCCACGAGTTGAAATTTAGCCGGATTTCTGCTCAAACCGCTCAAAATATCAATGAAGTATGGGGCCATGTAAGTGCCAACGAATGCACAGCAAAACGTTGGTTCCAAAACTTTCGTGCCGGCAACACCAGCCTCGAAGACGAACAACATGGCAGCCGTTGATAATGATGCAATGAAGGCGTCGGTCGAAGCTGATCCGCGCAAAACCACGTCAGATATTGCCGAGGACTTTGACAGTTATTGCCTTTTGGTGCAAATCCTGAAGACTAAGAAGCTAAATTGACCGAGAGTCAGAAAAATCGCTGTCTTGAGGAATCTTTCGCGCAATGCCGACGTTCCGTTTTTCGAGCGGATTGTGACTTGCGATAAGAAATGGATACTTTATGATAACAGGCGACTTTTGCCTAGTGGCTGAACCAAAAAGAAGCTCCCCGACATCATCCAAAATCGGAAAATTTTACGAAAACCGTATTTAAACATTGGAAAATATAAACCGTTACATATTTAGAAAGCTTTCCACATAATAAGCTTTTCAACAACATATTATACTTTATGAAAAGTCTTAGTTCATTTTTTCAAAAACAGTGTTGAAAAACAATAATACAAAAACTGCATTTTGCACCAACCTAATACATTTCTTGATGGTAGGTCGGTTTAAAATTGCCTTCTAAGGGGAATATTGTTAGACAAGAAAAGATGTTAGCGAATGTCGAATCCGTGATTTAAATTTGATCTTCCAAATTTTTTCACTCGGTGCAAGATCGTCAAATCGCCACCATATAAAATCCTGTTTTCGTTCATGAATGAACCAGACGTTCAGCGGCCTAGCGGGGTTCCGCTGTGCATCGAATACCAGACCGCGTTCTTATCTTCTTTAGGCTTTCTTACTTTCACTACAGTAAAAAAATTGGTTTCACCATGTATATAGAGTAGTATAGCGTGATACGATAAGGAAGAATCTTCTAAACTGCTGCTATGGGGCCTATCTGCACTCTATCGCACGTACGCGATCTATTGTACGAAGCACATGTTCTTCATTACGTGGTGAGGAACAGATAGTGAGATAGTGAGAGACTCTATCCGAAGTGCTTATCTGCAGAAACATAAATGAAACCAATCGGTATTGGTAGATCGCTCTATACCGTTAACTGTCGGAGAACAATAATATCTCTCCTTCTCCTTAGCCAACCCCACCCCCCCCCAAGGCGTAGTGACAGCCATCAAGTACGCGCAAACTCGTCGAGTAAAACCTTTAAAAAGTCTTCTCACCGACGCTTTGCTAATTATGATCACTGGAACGTGTTCTGGATCTGGAAGCACGTTGTGCTATGTCTGGGTCACTTGTTCTGAATCGGTATGCATGTTGCATAACATCAGTTACACATTTGATGAGCCCAGATGCACGTGTAGCGACTTTACCCCGGCGTCTATGGCACGTTTCCACTCTGACACACGCAGCACGAAGTCTGTAGCACGTCTTCTGAAGCCCGAAACACGTTGGACGATACTTATGAAGACCCTGGTCCACCCTTACTGGTTCCCTTCATTGGTCCCTCTTCACTATTTCCCCTTGCTGCCCCCACCTTTTACTGGTGCTCTTACTGAACCTCTTACTGGTCCACTTTACTGGTCTCCCTTATACTGCCCCCCCCCCCCCTCCCTGCTGGTTTCCCTTATTACTCCCGCCTCAACTGATCTTCCCTTTACTGGTGCCCCGGTAGTGATCCTTCTTTCAATAGAAATAGTTGTAGATTTGTTCCCTTACCCATTATTGGTTCCCTCTTCACTGGTCCCCTTTACCGTTCCCCCCCCCTCAGTGGACCTCCCTTCATTGTTCCCATCTTCACTGGCCCCACTTTGCTGGGTCTTTCATTACTGGTCTTCTCTTCACTGGTCACCTTTGACGTTGACACGTCTTCTGAACCCGGACACCCATGGCGCGACATTGGGGACACCTCTTCTGAACCCAGACACCCCGTTCGCGACATCGGTGACTCATCGTCTGAATGCGGACACCCCTGCTCGACATCGGTGACACGTCTTCTGAACCTAGGCGCCTGTTGAACCCGTCCGTGAGATGTCTTCTCAACTCGGACGCCCTTTGTGTGACATCGGCGGCACGTCTTCTGAGGCTCGCGAGACGACTTGGGTGACAGCTCGTCTGAATCATGACCCCTGTTACTTGAGGTCTATGGAAGGTCAGATGGACAGACGGATGGAAGACGGACGGACAGACGGACGGACAGACGGAAGGACAGACACAACCGCCTGCTCTTCTATATATAGTGGAATACCGAGTTCAGATAACTGATGAAGGTGATTCATTACCTCACAATGAAGTATAGTGGAATGTCGTTTTCGAAACCGCTATAATACAATCCTAGTCTAAGCACATCTCCTTCATCTACGACCGTAACCTCTTTTGCGTAGAATCGTCTCCGGATTTTAAGATGTCCTGAAACATTGCAACGTAATCAGTGCGAAAATCAGAAAAATCCAAATTGTTGGCCACAGCTACAGGCTTGTCAGAAAATCCACGTAGCTCACATGGAGGCTTATTGCAGTTGGCGTGGATTAGCAGGCCTATTTTCTGAAGTTCGTCAAGTAAAACTAGACATCAGGCCTCGAATCGGACATAAAACGTTATCCCAGTGCAACAATGGACAAGTTGCAAAACCGTGCTCACTGTGTTTGTACTAACGGTGTACACTAGTGGTACGCGTTAAATTTTTTAAATTTTTAACGACAATTTTTTAACGAAAAAATTGCAGTAAAATCGGTAAATTCGATAAATAAAATCTTCCTCAGCTGCAGTCGCTTTGGCTGTATTTTAGTATGCAAAAAGACACATCTTTTTCTTTATTCGTTTTTTCGACTCCATGGCATACGCGTGACTATGTCTTCGTCTTCACAACAAATAATAACAGTCCATCTATCATCAATAAAATTGCTGAACGAGAAAAATCAAACAGTAACAACAAGACTTCTAGAGTAACAAATTTCTTACTTATGTAGTTCGTTAGGGCGCGTGTAGCGCAGTCGGAGGAGGCGCGACTGTCGCGTGCACCCGATACCAGGTTCCTGGTTCGGATTTCCCACCCAGGCCAACCAAGCCTTCCATCCCTCCGGGGTCGGTGAATTGGTACCAGACTTGTCTGGGAAGGATAAAGCGCTGACTTGTTCATCGGCTGGCCACCGCAAGTCATTGTATGGCCAAATACGCATTCATGTCGCCTCCACGACATCCCGTAGAAGTAGAATGCGCTGGCGCATCCCAAAAGAGATTGAGTAACGCCGTCCTTTATCCTTTATCCTTTATGTAGTTCGTTTAGCTTGTGGAAAGTCGTACAGTTTCTGGGATTTTTTACCCACGGATCTCCCTCGTTAGAGAGCCAGGGATCTCGGGCCGCTTGTCGCAAGGCCACAGGGCGCGTCCCTGGGTGGTGGATAGGGAAACGAATCAGGAACCAAATGCGACCGCGTACTGCCCAGAGACGAAGGTGGGGTGGAGGGGATGGACTCCTTGCTCCTGCTGTGTCGGATCGACGCGTTCCTTGTGCGTGGGAGCGGCATGTTCATGCACAGTTTGCGTGGATGTGTTTGCGGCTGTGCGGATTGTAACTGTGTCGGCCCGGCCAAAGCTTGCACTCCGTGGATTGGGAGTGCATCGTAAGGCGACTCGAGGCCGCCTCAAAAGTCTCGCCCGACCCTTCGGGCAGTCTGGATGGCTGCCCGGAGTTCTTCGCCCGCACGACACAGCCTGACTAGGCTAGCCGTGTTAAATTTATTTATTTATTTATTTATTTATTCAGGCGTGGGTTACAAGGTTATCACACGCGTAAAAAAGCAAATAAAAATATCACGAGAGAACTACAGAGAAATACAACAACATGCAACCTACAAAAAACTCTTACGAGCAAGAAGACTTCTAAAACGAGACACAGACATGTTAATCACATTTTCGTCGTCGCCAATAAGTAGGTTGAGCTCCTTTAGATTTCGATACGTGAGGAAGTTTGACCTAACTTTAGACCTAGCACCTCTGGGATACAACCTCAGTCTTTCTATGCGATTCCTGGTCAGTGGCACACCAAAAAACTCTGTAGGGTCTATTAAACGCTTTCTAGTTATAATTTTAAATAACATGGTCAGGTTTGCCTTTTTCCTTCTACTACTTAAGGATTGTAGGCCTAGTTGTATTGCCCTATCCGCTCCATTCGGAATGTTGGCATAGCCCATCCTAAAACATCTCATAAACAACCTTCTAGTGTAGTTGTTCCGGACATTTTCAAGGAGGTTGATGTATTTCTTTTCACAAGGGTTGAATACGGAAATGCCGAATTCCATGATGGGCCTCACATAGCACTTGGAGGCGCGTAACAAAGCCTGAGAATCGTTTGTCTTCAACGTCTTGAACAAGTTATATGTTCGAAAGTGTGCTTTCCTTACGAGCGCTTTGTAATGCGAATCAAACTTTAAGTCATTAGATATGAGAATGCCCAGGTCCTTAGTTTCTGTAACCTGCTGTAAGTTAATACCTTTAAGCCTATAGGTTGGAGAATAATTTTGGGACTTAGACTGTATTACAAGACATCGTGATTTCTCAGCAGCAAGAGGAAGCTCCCAGTATTCTACCCACTTTTCGATGAAGCTAATAGCCTCTTGAACTTCACTGGATGGCTCGGGTTTGTCGACCTCTTTGTAAATTTTAACGTCATCTGCGTACATTTTACACGAGACTCCAAATCTGGACACAGCGTCAGGGAGCTCATATGTGTACGAGAGAAAAAAGACAGGTGATAGAACTCCTCCCTGCGGCACTCCGCTGGAAGCTGAGTAGACCGAGGAAAAATTATATCCTATTCTGACCTGATACGTCCTGCCTGAGAGGAAGCTTTTAGCCCAGTCCACAATCATGGGGAGGATACCAACCTTCTTTAACTTGAATAGCAGCTTTTCGAGCGGAGCCTTGTCGAATGCCTTGGAGAAGTCAAAGTAGACAACATCGGTTCTCTTTTTGTTTTCGATAGTCTTTGTCCAATCATTTAAAGAAGTAAGTACAGCAGTCTCATCTGAACTTTTTTCAAAAATCCAAACTGCTCCTTAGAGATGATGCTATTTGCCTCGATGTGCTGTAAGATGTGCCTTTTTACAATTTTTTCGAAGGTTCTTGCAAAAACTGAGGTTATGCTGATGGGTCGATAACTACCAGGGTTGCTAAATGGAGGCTTTTTGCGGTTGGGGGTAACAAACGAATATTGCAGTCAAACACAGCAGCACTAAAGGGCCTCATTCTCTTGACCCTGAAAGAGCCCCCATTTCTGCAGCGATGGGAAGGACAAGTATGGAGAGGCTGCCAAAATCTCAGGGCCTAACCAGACTGCGCAAATTGAAAATGACTAAGACGACGATCTGTACTTACAACGTCCGCACGTTCGCATCGGAAGCATCCGTCGAGGACCTGATGATGCAAGCCAGGAAGACCAAGTACGACGTCATCGGACTGAACGAGGCGAGAAGACACCACCCCCTAAACGCTGCCTACGACTCCGGAGAAGAACTGTTCCTCGGAACATGAGACAGCAGGGGAGTAGACGGCGTTGGTGTCCTCGTCAACATGCACTTGGCCATGAACACGTACGAGTCTCTGACAAGCCCAATCGGACGTCTGCGACTGAAACTATGTGGCTCCGTGCCAGCTTTGACTGTGTTCGTCGCGTATGCGCTAACATCCGACTACGACGACGAAGAGGTCGAAGCATTCTACGTGGAGCTGGAGAAGTTCTATAAGGAAGATCACACCTTCTACAAGGTGATCTCGGCGACTTCAACGCCAAGATCGGGCCACGAAGGTCGCCGGAAGAACTTCACATCGGAACCCACGGTTTGGAGTGGAACGAGCAAAGTGAAAGGCTGCCTGAGTTCATCGTGTCGATCAAGACCATCCATGGAAACTCACAGTTCCAAAAGCCTCCCTCCATGCGATGGACCTGGGAATCCCCCGGCGCCCAGTTCCACAACGAGATCGACCACATCATCTTCAATCGCAAGTGTTGCCTGACCGACGTCTCCGTTGTCCCCAAGTTCTACACGGGATCGGATCACCGCCTCCTTCGCGCGAGGTTTCGCTTTTGGCGTCAAGGAGAGAAGAATCCCAGAACGACCATCAACGGGTACCTCTACAGCCCTCTTTATATCCTTTGGGAAGATGCCGTCATGGACAACGTCGATGAGGAATACGACCGCTTCTTGCACCATCTCCGCGATAGCGCTAAGGGAGCCAAGAGCTTGAAGACCACCAAGAGACGTCTGTCTCCGGAAACTCTCGAACTTATACGCCAGCTTGGAGCAGCACGAGCGTCAGGCAACTATCAGCTGACGCCCGAGCTTGCGAAGCTATGCAGAGCAGCGATAAAGGAAGATCTCAAGGAGAGAAGGGCGGAAGTGTTGGCTGAAGCAGCAGAGGCAGGATTGAGCATCCGCAATGCCCGTCGGAAATTCACCAACTTCAAGACAAAAATGACCGCTCTCCGACGTCCTGACGGAATCGTCACTCTTCCAGAAGAACCATACAGGAGGTCATCCACGACTTCTACTCCGATCTCTTTGATAGCCACGTCCACCTGCCCCGATGCCATCTTCCGGAGGATGGATACGTCGTTCACTCTGTTCTCCCTTCCGAGATCCGACACGCCATCTCGTCGGTGAAGAAACATACAGCACCCGGCCCTGACAGGATCAGACCAGAACACCTGAAGAACCTCCCGCCAGCGCTCATCAACACCTTGGCACGGCTCTTCACATGCTACCTGTCGGACTGCAAGGTTCCATCTCAGTGGAAGACCAGCGGACCGTCTTGCTGTACAAGAAGGGAGACGTGCACGACATTGGCAACTATCGCCCGATCTGCCTGCTGTCCGTAGTCTACAAGCTGTTCACTCGAGTGATCCTGAATAGGATCAGCAGAACGCTGGACGAAGGACAGCTACGCGAACAAGCAGGATTTCAGAGAGGTTTCAGCACGATCGAACGCATACACACCATTATGAAGCTCATCGAACCGTCGCGAGAGTACAAGCTGCCGCTGTGCCTTACGTTCATCGACCTGAAGAAGGCATTCGACTCCGTCGAAACTGAAGCGGTCATCGACGCCCTGCTCACTCAGAGTCTTCCTACTCAGAGTCCTTCGAGAATGTACAGTAAATTCACGACCAAGATCTCACCATTCTACAACGACGTCCTCATTGACGTAAAGAGAAGGGCTCGGCAGGGGGATACCATATCCCGAAGCTCTTCAGCGCCACCCTCGAAAACGTCATGCGCGAACTAGAATGGGAAGACATGGAAGTGAAGGTCGACGGCCAGCAGCTGCACCATCTTCGCTTCGCTGACGACATCGTGCTCATAACACCGAGCATCAGCCAGGCGGAACGAATGCTGGCCGACTTCGATCGTGTATGTGGGAACGTTGGACTGCAGCTGAATATTACAAAGACGATGTTCATGAGGAACGGACGAGTTTCTGATGCCCCATCCTCGCTCAACGGAACGAACATCTTGGAATGCTCCAGCTACGTGTAGGGTAGCGAAGTCAATATGGCCAATGACCTAGCCCAGAGCTGAGCAAGAGGAAACGAGCGGCTTGGGGAGCTTTCAAGAGCATCGAAAAAGTCGTGAAGAAGGAGAAAAACGTTCGACTCCGTGCCCACCTATTCGACTCCACTGTTCTTCCTGCCCTAACACACGCCTCAGAGACCTGGGCCGTATGGAAACAGGATGAACACGCGATCAGCGTCGCGCAGCGTGGAATCGAGAGGACGATGCTCGGAGTGACACGATTCACGCAAGTGAGAGAAGACCTTTGGAGCTCCAAGCTTCGCCGACGTTTGAAGATCAGAGACGCTGTCGCATGGGCCAAGTCGTGGAAAATTAGGTGGGCCGGCCACGTAATGCGATTCGCAGACACCAGCTGGACGAGAGCCATTCCGCAGGATGTCACGAAAACACCGGGACGCCCACCAACGCGTTGGTCGGATTCCTTAGTGAAAGCCCTGAACGATCGATATGACGCTCTTCGTGTCCCTCGAGCGATGAGGATCCATTGGAGCACTCTGCCACACGAGAGGGACGAATGGAGACGCTGCTGGCATCCGCTCGAGCAAGTGATCGTCGGAACGACAGATGATACAGATGATACAGGTGAACATTTTTTTACAGAACTTGCGCACGCTAAATCGACTTTTACAGCCCCAGATTATTTTATACTGTATACTTTTTATCTTGTATACTTTTAATCTTGTACAGTGAGGAGATTGCTGTATGTGACGGCCGTGAGATCACTAACAATATGGTTGGTTGAGGATGAAAAAGACCGATCGATACTGTTATGCTTTCTCTCCAGAGTTCGAATGGAGGCCGAAAAAATCAAACATGAATACATTAACTAATTAATTAATTAGTTAAGAAATATAAATATAAATAAATTAAATTAAAGGAATTAAATAACTAAAAATAAAAATAATCTATTATATCCAATTGTTCCAATTTATCCTCGATCCTTGGAGTCGTGAAGTACAGTAAGGCCAGGGGCGTACTTCCATCGCGGCGCTCAGTTCATGGCCATTCCGCCGCACGTGGTCGTATAGTCAAAGGAAACTCCACCGCGGCTGCCGCAACAGTGGCGGTCGGCACACGCGATGGCTTACCGCGCCCATCGTGGGCATGGCATACTTTTTGCGTCGCGCGCGGTGTTTAGCGTTGGTCCTGGACGGATCGCTGTTGCGGTTCCTTGCGGAGCCATGGGCGATGCGACGAGCACAGAGAAATTCAAATTCTTTCGCGTCGCTCTGCAAAACTCATCGCCGCGATTCCGTCGCGGCGACGGGAAGTACGCACGGGCCTAATGATGACAGACCCATCGTCAATGCCTAACGAAGACGGTCAAGACATAGAATACCTTCTATTTTGTACGCAAACAAAAATCACCTGTTCTTCTCAATGGACAATCGAATGTATTATGAACCCTGTTGCTTTGCGCGTTTATTTTTGTGTTTATATCGTATCATCCAGGTTAAAACAAGGCTATAATGTCAGTATGGTACGCTACCTTGGCCAAGTTACACTTTACATTGATGAAAAGGGACCCAGCAAGCCTAGCAATGCAGACCCGAACCCCTGACCCTTTTCCTGGAAAGACGCCACCTTATCCACTCGACCATCCAGTCCCAGACTGCTTCGTGGTTAGGGCGCACCCCAATGTTCCTCATCGGTTACTGTACCGCCAACAACCAAATTGAGAGATCGCCGTAGTTCCGCTACCGTTCCAGCCCCAAACCTTTTACAGGATAGATTCTAACCACGACATGGCAGTTCCAGACGTCAGTTTGGCTTTATCGGCCCGCACTGAGGTGCAACAGTTTTTTGCAATTTTTGACCTACCCAGATGTCCGCAGGAAATTTGTAAACCTCCACGGTGCTTCACATACAGTCCCCTACAACCACGAATAGGTCACTTTCAAAATTGCCACGGGACGCTCATTGACTTCCCTTGTAAGAAGGTGGTAGACGCTGCAAGATCTACTCATTACGATGATGTCAACGGGAGGCTTGAGTCACGCGATGGCGAGCGATTTCTTTATCGACTCGCAAAGGTCCGTCATCGCCAGACTGAGGATGTTGAGAAGTTCTTTGGCATCAACGATGAGAACGGTCATCTACTCATGGACCGCAAGATGGTTTTGAACCGATGTCGCGCCTACTTCGAGGAAGTCTCGACAATAGAGTTCGCTCATCCGAACATTCCAACTTCTTTTCCTGTACACGGTCCCGTTCAAAAAATCACCGTAGAGAAGGTGGAAGCGGCTCTGAAGAAGATGAAGCCGGGCAAGGCAACGGGCCCCGATGATTTGGCGGCCGACTTATGGAAGTCGAAATGCTGGTACCCAACGAAGTGGCTGGCGACGTTCTTCGACCAGGTTATTGCGGAGAAGAAAGTGCCCAATATTTGGCAGAGAAGCACAACAATTCCGATTTGGAAGAAGAAGGGCAGTCCTGCAGACTGCTTCAATTACCGTCCGATTCGTTTGCTTTCGCACAGCTTGATGATCTTCGAGCGGATTGTCGACGAGCGCATTCGTGATATCGTTCAGCTCTCTACCAAACAATGCGGCTTCGTAGCTTGTTGTGGCACAGTCGATGCCATACACGCCGTTCGTCTTCTGATAGAAAAACGCCGGAAGAACCAGAAGCCGGTGCATCTTGCCTTCCTGGATTTGGAGGCCTTTGATCGCGTTTTGCGTGAAGTGATGTGGTATGCCTTACGAGAACATGGAGTCCCCGAAGAACTCGAAGAGTGGGTACGAATACTGTACTCTTGTCGAAAGAGTCGAGTGCAAGCTGCAGCAGGTACGTCGACGGAGTTTCCCATTTCTATCGGAGTACATCAAGGGTCTGCGCTCTCCCCTCTACTCTTCGTCGTCGTTATGCATGCCATATCGCGTGATCTTCAGCAGCCAGTCCCCTGGACGCTACTTTATGCTGATGATGTAATGCTCGCTAGCGAAGATAAGATTGAACTCCAGTGGCAGGTACAAGCTTGGTGCGATCGCTTGGAGAGATTTGGACTCAAACTTAATGTCAAGAAGACCGAGTATATGACGACTGACGAAGATGAGTCCAGCTCCATTAAGGTAAATGGCATTGAGCTGCCACGTACTTCGGTATTCAAGTACTTGGGATCACCAATCGCGTCCGATGGCAGTTTACTCATTGAAGCCAACTCAGGCGTGAATGCAGCGTGGTCCAAATGGCGCTCGCTGACGGGAGTGCTCTGCGACAAGAAGATACCAGAGCGTCTAAAGTCGAAGATCTACAGAGCCGTCGTCCGACCTGTAGCTATTTACGTTGCTGAGTGCTTGCCCGTTACCAAAGAAATTGAAAGGCGCCTCAGCGTAATGGAAACGAAGATGCTGCGGTGGACAGCCGGAGTTACGCGTTTGGATCGAGTACGCAACGACTCCATACGGCAGAGGTTCGATGTCGTCCCGATATTTGAGAAGATACGCGAAGCTCGTCTGCGATGATAAGGCCACGTCCTTCGCGCAAATAATGACACTGTCCGAAAGAATGGTCTTCACCTTGATGTGCCCGGTAGGCGGCCACGAGGGCGTCCAAAACAGCGGTGGCTTGATAATAGGTAGTTGTTTCTAATGTGCCATAATGATGATTTTTGTAAGCGACGTTCATTCCGGTGACGATTGTTTTCGATAGCACACTGTCGAGAAGCTCACCGTTACGAAAACGCGTTCAATATCCTACTACACACAGAAGGATTGTGTGTGTGCGCGCGCGTGCTTCCATCAGTCCATCACAACTGGCGTGGGGGCATGGCGTATTGGCGACCGCAGTTGGCGACCGTCAGCGGTCCGAAACCTCAGGCCTTGGAGTAATCGATCTCGTTGAACACTAATCTGAAGCTCGTTTTTTGAAATTATGAGTTGATGTTGATCGAGCTGTTGATTTTCTATGGGGAATTTGTTGAGGCGAATCAATTGTATGACCAGTCTTCGTTTATATTTTCAAAATCTGACTTCACATTTGCATTCTCGGCGATCACGACTGTCATCAATGTCATACACTTGAAACCTCTACGAAGTTTGCACAATAAACACAAATTTCGACAAAAAATTAAAAAATAATTCAAGTTCGTGTTCAGTGACCTCGATTACCTCAGGCCTGAAGTTTCGAGCTTGTTGAGTGTTGTTCACGAAAAATCGATAATTTGATTAATATCTCTTGATGGCAACCGTTACTGCAAACACTAACTTAAGATTCGTGTTCAGCGACCTTGATTACTTTGGGACTGAAGCTCACAGTTCGCACATATGACAAGATTATATACCATTTTCAGTTGAAATTCAAAGTTTTTCAAATCAAATCCAACGTTGTTACAGGGGGAAGAGTCCAGAGGAACGTTTAAATTTATTTCAAAAACGTTGAATTTCGACTGAAATGGTACAATACCGCCCGCGTCGCGTGCTGCAGTACTACTCTGCGCCCAAGAAAACCGAAGTCGAACAGCATGTGCACGATTCCTGGACCATGCTGAGGAAATCAACATTGAATAACATCCACTCCTATCCCGGAAACAAACTGAAGACTTTTAGGGGTTGAATTGACATAGTGTAATAGATATACTGTCAGAAATAAGAAAGACGGTAGTTCTAAAGTAGCTGGGAATTACAATACCGCCCGCGTCGCGCGGTCAAAAAGACGGTTTGCGACGGAAAAATCCGTCGCAAACCTCGCATGCTCGTAACTCCTTTAATTTCGAGTTGTTTCAGAAACTGTTGGATCCATTCGATTCGTCTCCTCGATATCTACAAAACCGTGTATAAAGCTTTGCCAGGCCACCTCGCTTTCGCCGTGGGTGGCCTAAAAAAGTAACTGCAACAGGCTTTTGCGATTAGAGCACCTTATTTTCCAGGACGTCCATGTGACGTGCAGTGTTTTCGGAGTATCTCAAGCATGGCGTGCGTTATTAGTGCTCCGCCATGCCTGGAATGTTGCGAGAGTGCGCCGTGCACAATGCATATAGGGTCGAACCTATCAATCGAATGGGCGGAAGCATGCCCACTGGGTTTCTATCTTCACTTAATGGCAAATGTAAAGCTTTCAAAAATATTTTGAAACGTTTGGAGAATTTTATAAGGAACTTCCGGCCGCTCTACTCCGGAATTGCTTCAATCGGTCTCGGCAGACTTTGGTGTGCACCGTGTGCATATGGAGACGAACCTATCAATTGGTGGGGTGACAGCTTGTAGAGTGTAGAGTACTTAGGATTTGCTCCAGACAGTCCGACGAGCCTTTGGAGTTTGCCGTATACAATGCATGTAGGATCGAACCTATCAAAATCGAGTGAGCGGAAGCGGTTCAAATGTCGTGTTAACCAGCAACGCTCACCCTCTTTAGGTGCTTTAGTGCACACACTGACAGCAGCTTATACAAATGAAGAGGTTTTAACAAGCGAGAAGAGAAAGTGCGCCGTGCAAAATGCATATACGATAGATCCTTTTGAAATTAGATTAGATTAAAAATTTCAGCCCACCCTACTCAGGCATTGCTGTATTCTGTTCCGGGGAGGCTTTAGAGTACGCTGTAAACAATGCATGTAGAATAGAACCTATCAATGGAGTTGGGCGACCGCTCGCAGTGCACGCGCGGGCGAGTTCGTAGCGCAGTAACTCTACCAAGATCAAATCGTTTCGGCTGCAGCTCGAGGACTTTGTAGGCAGTACAAAGTTCTTGACGTGTTTTAAAGCACAACGGTGTAGGTCATGAATGGACTACATCGCTCCGAAATGCAGGTGTGGCTTGTGCGACCCAATTTTTTTCCGATTTCGGACGATCACTGCGCAAAGACACGGCGAGCCAAGGGCATGCAAATGCGTAGGCGAGCAGAGCACCTAAGTTGGTTTAAGACGATGTGCTCGCAACCCCCTAGCTGCCTAAACTGCCTTAGCCCCACCTGCCATTTTAAGGCGGCGGAGTTGCGATTGAAGTTTCCTGCCCTCTTACTCGCCCATACTTGTGGTTTCGACAATCTCAATAACACCGTTTTGTTCACCATGAAAAGCTCTATCAAATGGTGTTACTCTCGACCAATTTCGAAGAAATCGATTATTTGACAATTTCCCATCAAGGACGTGGGTGCCAGTGGCCAAACCGGCGCGGACGGTGAGCTCATCGAAAACCGATATTTTCGAAATTGGCTAAATTTTCTCGAGCAAACTTCGTCCAAAATCATCTAGGCGGTTATTTGGGGTGCTAATTACTAATCCGGCATCCGTTTTTGAAAATTCCGCCGATTTCATTAGGTTACTTCCCGTTTGAGGGTGGTCGGGTCAGGACCCCAGTTAAAGGTATGGGCGGTCTCCTGCCGTAATCGTCCGAATGAATTTCGGCATCGTGTTCGGCACCCCGAATAAGTCCCCGCATCTACACGAAATTTGAGCAAAATCGGTGATCCTGACCCGACCACCTCCAATTATCCTGAAGAATATCCAAAACCTACCGAAATTGGGGAAATTTTAAAAAACGGGCCTTGGGTTTGTATTCAGCGCCCAAATAACCCCTAGATGATTTTGGACGAGAAAATTTGGCCAATTTCGAAAATGTCGATTTTCGATGACGTAATCGTCCGCGCAGGCTCGGCCTGGAGCGCCACCGTCCTCGATGGAAAATTGTCAAAAAATCTATGTTTCCAAAATCGGTCGAAATTGGTGCCATTCGATAGCGTTTTCCATGCTGAACAGAACACTGAGACTGTCGAACACTCAAACCTGGGCAATAACGGCGCAGGAAACTTCAACGCTAAAACTCCGCCGGTTTAAAATGGCAGCTGAGGCTAAGGCAGTTTAGAAAGCTGAGGAGTTCTGAGAACGTCATCGTGAAGTACCTTAAGCCGCTCTGTTAGCACACGCATTTCAAGACCGTTTGCTCGCCGAGTCTTCCCGCAGTGGTCCACCGAAATCGGAAGCGCTCCGAACACGCCCGCGCATGCAATTTGCAAGCGGTCCCCCCCCCTCTCGATTGAAAAGTTCGACTCTGTATGCATTGTTCACGACGCACTGCAAAGGCTACCTGGACAGCCTTAGAGCAATTCCTTAGTAGGGCGGCTGGAAATTTATGATAGAACTCCCCAAACGCTAACTATACTAGTTGTCGAACCCATTCGATTATTCGATTGATAGATTCATCTCTATACGCATTGCACACGGTGCACACTTAACGACTCGCCAGGACAGATTGGAGCAATTCCTTAGTAAGGCGTTTGGAAATTTCTGATGAAATTCTCCAAACGTTTCAAAATATTCTTGAAGGCTTTACATTTGCCATTAAGTGAAGATAGAAACCCAGTGGGCATGCTTCCGCCCATTCGATTGATAGGTTCGATCCTATATGCATTGTCCACGGCGCACTCTCGAAACATTCCAGGCATGACAGAGCACTGACAACGCACGCCATGCTTGAGATACTCCGAAAACACTGCACGTCACATGCACGTCCTGGAAAATAAGGTGCTCCAGTCGCAAAAGCCTGCTGCAGTTACTTTTTTAGGCCACCCACGGCGAAAACGCGATGGCCTGGTAAAGCTTTATACATGGTTTTGTAAATCTCGAGGAGACGAATCGAATGGATCCAACAGTTTCTGAAACAACTCAAAATTAAAGGAGTTACGAGAATGCGAGGTTTGCGACGGAGTTCTCCGAAAACCATCTCCTTGACAGCGCCACGCGGGCGGTATTGTGTATAACTCCACGATTTGATTGGCTGCCGATTCCTGTGAGATAATGAAATGAACAAATAGAGTGAACGTTTTTTTTTTCGCAAAAGCTTTGCACTTGGCATAGATGTTTTGCACATGTATTTCTGCAGGGAATTTTTGTAGGAAAAAAGCTCTCAGGTCTTGCCATCTTAACGAGGATTGCAAACGGTTCATAGCAGATATTGGATATCTCCATTATTATGCTTTTTTAAATTCAATTCTTTTGTTTTGTCTCTGGCGAATGTTGTCGTTGAACTTACTTTACCACACTTACTTGAACCTACACAATGCGCTTTTGAAGTGAGTAAACAACATCAAACGAAATTGGCTAACACAAAAATCGCATCGTCCTTATTAATACATCCCGGTGCAAATTATAGGTTCACCCCCGATTTGTCCATTAGTACCCGAAGGAACCGCTGCCTAGGTTTAGCGATGTTACCGTCATATTTCTCACTGTCGAGAGCCTAGTAGAATTTCAAGCAGGTTATCTTATCAGTGCAGGGTACCACGAACATTTATTGAAATTGAAAATTTAATGACAGGGGACCGGTGCAAAATATAAGTTCGCTTCATGAAAAACCTGATTAATCACAAAAGTACCTACAGACAAGGAAAGATTAGTATTTCGTCACATTACCTTTGTTGCAACCATATCGAAAATTCTATTTCGCATACTATTGATTAGGTTATCAATAACAGTTCGCTCAGCATTGGCTCATGGATGAAGTATGGCGTTCTTCAGATCAGAAACCGAAGCGTAAGCGGTTCCATTTTTGTACACTTTGTACAAAAATGCCCCACAAGTTCTCTATCGGGCTGAGATCTGGAGGACAACTAGGCCACACCAAAAGTTGAATTGTATTGGAGTTTAGCTAACTTCTTATAAACCTCATGGAAAAGGTACAGAATAACTACATTCGCAAGGTTCTTATCCGCATTGGCGGGTTCCTCAAAAAATGGTACCTAAAGCATCGATAAGGAACAAATACCTGGGGCTTCACACATTGGCTTCTCGCAGGAATTTCTTTGATATTTGTCGGGTTTATAATTAATCCATTTTGCGCGCTTTGGATGCTCCAAATTCTTTAATCTGCGTGCTCCTCAAACAAAGGGGGAGTCTGAGAAGATTCTCATCAGTCGGCCTAGGAGTAAACTGCAGGTGGCCCTTTCTCCTCATCGGGCAGCTAGCGCATACCTCAGGGCGACGAGATGTATGCCGTCCTCCTTTTCCCTGGGTCAGCTTGAGCGACCTGTTAAGAAGTCGCAGTTGAGTTATGAAGTTTAACATATTACAGCCTTGCCGACTTATTCGGTTCGGCCTAACAGACTTTTTATTTATGCCTTAATTAGTCACTGATCAGACATTGGTTTATCTCGCTCTATGTATGTCTTCGTGTTGTTGTTTGACATTGGTTTAACCCGCTCTAGGTGTGTCTTCATGTTGTTGTATTGTTTTAATGCTTTTTCCTAGCGCTTGCGCTCATCGCGAACGTATTGAATAAATAAATAAACCTGCAGTTGACTGCGATACGTAAATGGATGCAATATCTTGTTGGAAAATGAGGTTGAGTCTACGAAATCTTATGAAATATGGCAAAAGGTGGTCTTGTAGCAATTCCTGGTAGTCTTCACTGTTCATCTTACACGAGACGAACTTCCGAGACGAAGTCCGCATCCAGAAAACAACCAGAGACTTCCACCGTCAAAGTTACGCCTAGACGATACTCGACCTCTTTTCTCAGATCTCTACAGTAGTGTAAAAGAAGTGGAATCTTGATCGGCCCAACGGGTACAGACACTATTGGAGAGATTAGAAGGGAAATAAGCGAGTATTCTACTTGAGCAACTTTGTCGGTGCAAGTCTCACGGTTTGGGCCGCATTTTCTGGTTACGAACTTGTTGCCTTGGAGTTCGTCTCGTGTAGGATGAACAGTTAAGACTACCAGAAATTGCTCGGAGACTGCCTTCTGCCATATTTCAGAACATTTCCTAGGCATAGCCTTATTTTCCAACAATATAATGCATCCATACACGCATCGCATCAACTACAGGTTGGCTTAACTCCAACAGAATTCAACCTTTGAAGTGGCCTAGTTGTTCTTCAGACCTCAACCCGAAAACTAGAAAGCTTGTGGGACATTCTTGTACACAAAGTATTCAAAAATGGAACCAGTTACACTTCGGTCTCTGGTCTGAAGAACGCCATACTTGATGCATGGACCAATGTTAAGCAAACTCTTATTGATAATCTAATTAGTAATTAGATTATCAATAAGAGTAATTAGTGGTATACAAAATAGAATTTTCGATATTGTTTAAAACAGAGGTGATGTGAAGAAGTACTAATCCTACCTTGTCTGTAGGTACTTTTGTGATTAATCAGGTTTTCTATTAAACGAACTTATATTTTGCGCCGGTCTCCATTTGTTAAATTTTCAGTTAAAGTTCGTGGTATCCTGCACTGATAAGATGAACTGCTTAGAATTCTTCTATTGAAGTCTTCGATAGTGAGCAAAACGATGGTAAAATTACTGAGACTCGACAGCGGGTTGTTCGCGTACTAATAGGACAAATCGGGGGTGAACCTATTTTGCATCGTGGTATTTGAAGTTATAATAATGGTGCGGCCTCTAGAATGAAATTTTAGAAATTGCTCTAAGAACGTTTAGCTGGCCGTACCAAGCGAGCTTCCCCCATCTTGTCTGCTATCGGCGCGACACCGAACTTCCGCCGAATGACATCGTTTCGGAAGCGATCCCCGCGGGTAACTCCAGCCTTCCAGCGCAGCATCTTCTTCTCCGTGACGCTGAGGCGCGTTTCAACTTCCTTGGTCTCAGGCCAACACTTAGCGCCGTACATCGCTACCGGCCCGACGACGGCTCTGTAAATCTTCGGCAGAACCTTTGTGCACTCCAAAAGAGATGGGAAACTCCATCGAGGTTCTTACTGCAGCTTGAACTCGACTCTTTGGACGAGAATAGAGGATTCGTACCGACTGTTTAAGCTCTTAGGAACTCCATGACATCGCAGCGCGTACCGTGTCACTTCACGCTGTACGCGGTCAGAGACCTTCTCCAAGACGAGGAAGGCGATATGCACTGGCATCTCCTTCTCATTACGCTTATCTAGCAGTAGACGGACGGCATGAATGGCATCGATGGTGCGTGCAACAGCCAGCTACGAAGTCGCACTGATGGCAGGAATGTTGGACGATGTCACAAATTCGTCCGTCGACAATTCGCTCAAACAGCTTCACGCTGTGCGAAAGCAAGTGTATCGGACGCCAACTAGAACAGTCTGCGGGACTTCCCTTCTTCTCCCAAATCGGAATCATCGTTGAACAATTGTTCTTTAAAAAATTCTCAACAATTGCTTGCCGTTTGAGTTGACCGAACATCAGCAATCTCGTCATCTCGAGGTGTGTTCGTCTCCCCTTTTGCGCAACAAAAGCATTCCTTTTCTGGAACGTATTTTGACGCGTGACGAAAGTGGACTAAATTTTGT
This sequence comes from Heligmosomoides polygyrus polygyrus, assembly GCA_947396885.1. Lineage (NCBI taxonomy): Eukaryota > Metazoa > Nematoda > Chromadorea > Rhabditida > Heligmosomidae > Heligmosomoides > Heligmosomoides polygyrus. The sequence continues at coordinate 30,753,684 of OX377205.1, read as the reverse complement.
TAAACGTTCGACTCTGAAGAGTCGTTGTGCCCCTAAAAAGTTGCTCACGTGTTTGTGTCATAAAAGGAGCGAACCAGTGGAGCACTATCAGAAGAGAATTCTTCGAGAAGACCTTCTACAGTGAGCTCGCCAGCACTTAGGTGACGACGAGTCCCGCCGGCAACAAGACTGACCACCGACTCGTGCACCTACCATGGCACTGTGGATAAGACGATTCCGGCACATCGGTCCAAAGATGTTTTGCCCCAAATTTTCCAGATTCAAATGGGCAAATTTTGTTAAAAGTACGACTCTGGAGAGCGAAAAAACGCTTATAATTCGTTCTACCCTGTATAGCTGTAATTGCGCACCTTCTGCGTAAGCATGTTAAGGCGTGGCAAAGTTCATATCGGAAACTAATAAATGGAAGACGAATGAACGTCAACTTCGGAGCTCCATTATGCCCTTTTTAACCAGGGACCAGATTTACCAACCGCTTACCGCCCTCTAGCCGTGAAAACACCGCCAAACCCCCTGATATGACATTCATCAGCATCAGGTCTGTCAGTAATTTCACCGTTAGAGAGCGGTAAGCGGTTGATGAAAGTGGTCCCTAATGGGAATTTTACTTCGATTTCGCCATCTTCGTTTCAATTTGAGTAACTTACTGACAAGACTTCTCCTCTTGGTAATAATTATTAGTTCCGCTGTTCTATCACACGGCCACGTAGTTGGTACCAAGAACAGATCTGTTTGCTTAAAGTGTGAATTTACGTCATGGAAATGTAGCACAGCTGCAAAAATGAAAAACCGGAGCTTACAGAGTTGATCGTCACATTATAGTAAGAGCCAATAAGGGTACGGCAGTTAATAGCCCATCTTATTTGTCCACTCCAGTGAAGAGTGATTGCATAATCGTCGTAATATTTTTTTTCTCTCAGAGTGTAATCCGCTAAAGAGCGAACGATGTGCGTCACAGAATGAAATTGTTACACGTTGTATCACACAGCAAGCGCTCAACTTTCATCAAACAGTTGATTGCTCTAGGTTCGTTGAACAAAGGTATCAGCTGCTGCCAGACCTTTTCCCTACTTTTTGTCACATACCGTTGGTCAAATAGTTACTAAATTCATGCTCTGGTGCGGTTCATCTTATGGTTAGTACTAAAATTACTTCTTTACGTTAGGCAAAATGAGGACAACTCTCTGCAGTCCTAAAGAACTGTACGAACAACATTGCGTTATCAAAGGAATTACTTCTTAAACATAGTCTCTCCATCACATCAACCACCCACTTACAGGCAATTTTTTCTCTGACACTTTCCTCCATTAAAAGAAAGAAGGCCACTACTTAGACATACACACAGTACCGAAACCGTACTGTGTGTTATCTGTAGGTAGAAAATGTACATTTTAGAATGTTCGTTTTGTTTTCGCGGTTCATTTTCCTTTTAAAGAAAGACATTGTGAGCTGTTAAACTCTGTTGAAAGAAAGAGTTTCAAAAATTAAGGGTTTTTTGTAATATGATGTGGTTGACGTCCAAACCGGTTTTTTAAAACGTCCGGGAATAAGATGTCATACTAAAACCACCATCTTAAAACACCGCCTTCTAGAACCGGACACAAAAAAAACTAATTTGGGAGGATGTTTGTTAGCTAGAATACAGATCGGTTAGGGATGAAAGCAAATATTCACACTGTAGAATCCATTATGTTAGGTTGTCCCATAAGTCCTTGCAGTATTTTTCAACGATTCACTGCAAATTTCGCCGGCTGTCTCTTGCATAGCGCCGCATAGCTTTCGAAAGAGAATGATTTGTTCTATCAGAACATGTATTGCATTTCTTTTTTCATCACGAATTTTGGCAATTTTTAGGTCGTTAAAGTGAAAAGTGAAAAAGTGAAAAGTGGCCATTTGCGCACTTGTTCTCTTCACTTAGGTTTGAAATTTTTGCGCAGTTTTTTATAGCGTTCGGAAGACAATGTTTTCTACTACAAGAATCTGTGTTGGTCCTCACTTGCCCTTTATTGATTTTTAGATCATCAAATTGGGATGTACGAAGGAGGATGGTTATTTTTGCCAACAGCTCCTGCTCTGTGGTTGAGTTTTTGGGTTAGTCTTATATGTCATTCGAAAGAGAATGTCTTGCTCTATAAGAATATGTGTCGCGTTTATTGATTTCTATTGAATACCGACAAAATGCCAAAAAAGAGAAGAATCGCCTTCACCAACAACTCCTCCTCCTTCTTCAGTTGTTGATATTCGACAGAAATCAGCGTGAGCCGATAAACGCGACACAACTTCTTACTGAGCAAGACATCCTCTTCCAAACGACATATAACACCAAGCAAAAAAGTCCAACCACAGAACCGGAGGTTTGGTAAAAATTCGGACGGAAAAGTCGGAATTCCCAATTTACTTACTTACTTTGATACTTTGATGGTTCTTTTGTCGGCTGGAGGTCTTCTCAGCGGGGACCACAACTCTTCCAGACCGCTCGATCTCTGGCTGCTTGCATCCAGTGAGGCAGACTCCGCTCTCTGAAAGATCTTGAGAATGAGTCTGCCCATCGCGTTGGCGGTTGTCCCAGTGGTCTCTTATGGTCTATCGAGAGCCATTCTGTGACACGGAGACTCCATCTATCGTCCCTTCGTCGAAGCAGGTGTCCGGCGCAGCGATATTTGGACTTCTTCATGTACTGCAGCGGGTCTGCAAATTGCGACTTCTCCCGTAGCTCCGAGCTTCGTAGGCCTTCTTGCCATTGCTGACGAAGGCTTGTCCTCAGAAGCCATCTCTCCAGTGCACGATGCGTAGTTTGCATTGCTTAGGCGATTGTCTTGTTGTCGGGCTAGGTTTCCGTCGCGTAGCACATAGCAGGCAGTACGGATGCGTTGAATATCGAGGCCCTGAGACCAGCATCTTTGAGCTGATCAGTGACTGCGCGAATCGAACTTAAGGCTGCCCATGCTGCGCGTCTCCTGTAGGCGATTTCAGGAGCGAGGTCGTTATCCATGTTCAGCTCCCTTCCCAGCTCCCTAGGAGTCGACCTGTTGTAGAGCGACTCCATTTAACCTTACGAGTCCAATGTCACACCCACGAAGACAAGGACAAGTGGGAGGTGGTATTGGTGGCTCCTTTCGATGAGCTGTGAGACAGTCTGAATATGGTCCATGCAGGAGGAATCCTTGCGAAACCCTGCTTGCTCCACTGGCTGATACTCATCCAAGCAACGCTCCATACGATTGAGCAGTATTTTGGTGAAGATCTTGTAGACAACCGAGAGAAGACTGATGGGTCGATAGTTGTTGATATCCTCCTGCTGACCTTTTTTGAAGATTAAAACTGTTTTCGACTCCTTCCATGAGTCCGGAATCCTACCGAGTCGAAGGTAGTGGTTGAAGTGCGTGGCAAGAAGTGAGCAGACGGCACTGCCACCCGCACGAAGGAGATCAGCAGAAATGCCGTCCGGTCCGGGAGCAGTGCCTGGCTTCATCCTTCTGATGACATGAGCAACTTCTGATTCCAGAATGGGAGGCACTACCTCAGCTGGTGGCATCAACCATTTCGGGACAGTGCTGGAAGAACGAAACAGACCTGTGTAGAATTCTTGAACGATGGCTTCCATCGCTCTTCGAGACGTTTGCGTTGTTCCATCCTTATTCACAAGGGCTGACATTATTGCCTTCTGGTCGCAGAGATATGGTTTGCAGCGCTTTATGCTTGAACCTTTCCCAGCGGCTTCTAACAGCTTTAATGTTCTGTAGGCTTGAATGGACTCCTTCACTGCAATTCGACAGGCCTTCGAGATAGTGACTTTTTTCAGATGGGAAGCATTAGGATTCAGTTTGACGGCTCTTCTTTGCTCCAAGAGCTTAATCGCATGTGCGTTGAGTCTTGAAGCAGACGGTGATGTGGCTTCGCGAGAGCTGCTAGCACATTTCAACAGCCCTTTTGCAGAGAGGGTCGTAGTCTTCCGATGGATCTTTAAGAAGATTCCAATCATACGACTTTATTGCATATTCCAACTCCTCAGACTTGAATGTGGGGATCCTCACCGGTGCCGGTTTATGGGTGTCACGCTTGAACATCCTCTTTTTGAGAGTCAGCTTCGCACGGACACGACGGTGATCCAGCCAGTGTCAAATGAAGGCAGCACGGAGACGTCAAACAGACTCCAGCGTTTGTAAGAACATGATCGATCTCCGAACGTGTTTCTCCATTTGGGCTTTCCCAGGTCCATCGTCGGTTTGAAGGCTTCTTAAACACAGAATTTCCATGGTAGAGACGGCACGCGGATAGGAAGTCTATCAGGCGCTGTCCGTTTTCGTTCCTTGAGAAAGTTCCATGTGGTCCTAGCCTACATTCGTCGTGATCGTCCGTACCGACGATAGCGTTAAAGTCACCAACGACAGCTTTGTAGTAGCTCTTCTCGTAGTTGACAGTCCTTTCGAATAGCTTCTAGAATTCCTCCTTTTCTTCGTCTGTGGCCGCAGATGTTGGAGCATATCCATTTATGATGGAGATGGTTCCTTGGTCTTTGGTTTCCAGACGAAGAACAGCTACTCGCAGACTAATGATCTTGTAAGAGTCTACTAGGTGGTGCACTGTCGAATTGACGAGAAATCCAACTCCTCCAATATTCTTTCTGTCCACCTTTGCTCCGATAGTGAGAGGCTCGTTGTGGTCGGTCCTTCTTATGATTTCCGTTCTGCCTTTCGTTTCCTGCAAGGCGATAACGTCGTATTTGATGTTGCGGCTTCTGTAAAGATGTGTCCGAAGATCCTGCTAAGATGGGATCGAACGACAGTTATAAGTGCAGACGAATAGGCAGTTTCCGTGTCGTGGTGGGAGGGAGTTTCCGGTAGTCCGATTTCAATGACGTCTTGATAGTTTAACTCCGAGATTAGATGGCCCCTCGCCGGAGGTGGATGAAACCGACGTCGTAGAAGGCCACGTCCGGCGCGCGGAGGACTGGGGCGCGGGTTTAGCTGTTTGAGCCATGGCGGTAGTCTGGTTACTCACATGTTCCTGGCCAGGGATACATGAGAGCCGCTCATACACGACAAGGCATCGTGTACTGCGTGACCATTTGTGCCGTTAGCCATCACTAAGTGATGTTCATCCCTTCACCGCGATGAGGTGGTGCATGAAGGGGTTCCCAGTTTGATGGCCTAAAAATCAATAAAGGACAAGTGAGGGCCAACACAGACTTTTGTAGTAGAGAACATTGTCTTCCAAGTGCTATAGAAAACTGCGCGAAAAATTACAAAATTAAGCGGAGAGAACAAGTGCGCAAATGGCTACTTTTTCACTTTTCACTTCAACGACCTAAAAATTGACAAAATTCGTGATGAAAAAAGAAATGCAATACATGTTCTGATAGAACAAATCATTCTCCTTCGAAAGCTGTGCAGCGCTATGCAAGAGACCGCCTGCGAAATCTGCAGTGAATCGTTGAAAAAAAAACTGCAAGGGCTTATGGGACAACCTAATAGTTGTGTTCTCGCAAAAATTTCGAATATTCAAACTTGAATATATCCGAAAAACACAATTTTTTTAATATTCGAATTTGAATATTCAAAGTCGCATGAAAGTCATTCGAATACCTGTTCGAGGTCATTCGAGTACAACTATGAATCCATCTATGCTGGAACGCTAATGAGTCGAGATTTATCGAAAAGCCTTACGAGATTCTCCGGTGTGCAAGGTAGCGAACGTCCACAGCAGTTTGAAGAGCATCTGAATAGTGCACGCTGTTCAGACATAGTGAGCACAGCAACAGAAGGATTGAGTTAGGACCACCTCGGTGGCCGACTTTTCGTTAGTTGGTTGGTTTGGTTTTTGTTTTTGCCTTTTAGTGTTTTTTGTTCGGTTCTAGTGCAATTGAAGGGACGTTAAGTGCGCTTGATCACTTCAAACAAGTCACTAGCAGGATTGTGCGGATTTTCCGTTTTCGTGTTCCGAGCTCCGGTTTCCAGCCGTTCCGTTTCGAGCTCTGCATGTCTTGAACCGGGAGACGTAAACGTGAATGATCACTGTTCAACACCGGTTTCATAACGAACGTCAGTCACCTCACCAATTAGCATTAATTTCCACGCACAATTTTGTTTGACAATCACGGTATTATTATTACCAAAAAACCACGGTCCGTGCAAAATTAATACGTCAGTTTGGGGTAAGGAATGAGTGCTAAAAAGTGCATACAACGTTTGAATAATCATGAAGTTTTCGTTCTAATATCTACAGATAGCTTAATGTCTGATCTAGTGGCCATAAATATTTTACAAGGATATACTCCAGCGCCATGAAAGAAAATGTCCAGTGAAGATTGCGCCATGCGCTCTTCCGGTCGCCGATAAGGTGCATGTCGCGAATACGCGACGCGGGAGTTCGGGAACGTGCATCAGTTGCGTGGCAACGCGCCGCTGCTTCTAACATAACCGCGGCGGCCAGTCAGGTGGGTGGGTCATCATGTAGGACAGCCCCATACAACATCTTGTGCTTTACGAAACTAGAAATTCTATACAGCACGTGTGTTCCACCACTACGGCAAACTGAGGTAGGTCATTTCTGATGCAATTGAACATATGTGCCTTCTTACTATAGCGGAAACCCACTACGTATAACGTGACCCCCCCTCCGAGCCTTCTTGCGCCAAATTAAAACGTTTATTGCATATCTATTGGGCTGCAATTCTATGGTTATTAAAATCGCCCAAGAACCAAGAACACCAATCCGGTCAGCGGGGGGGGGGGGTGCGGGAACGCGCCGCCGGCATAACAGCGGCAGCCAATCAGGCGCCGGCTCAGCCGCGCAGGCAGAGCAGCTGACTGGCTGCAGCGATTACTTGGGAGAATCGTTGGCTTCTCGCACCCCAGTACCACGTTCCCGAACACCCGAGGTGCTTCTTCGCGACAGGTACCGATGGTCGCATTCGTGTTCTTGATTGTTGGAAAATTTCGCAGGCACAGAAATGCAATCCAATAGAAGTACAATAGAAGTTTTTTAAACGAGGCTTTGTCAAATGTCAAACTTGGACTGTTATATTGATCGAATGCTTCAAGGAGCACCTACTGTACCCGCTTAGGAATACCTTATCAGGAAGACGATTCTAGGCTCGTATACTCTGGGTATTTTTGCGCAGGTGTAAAGTAGAATAAAGCCACCATGGATAATTGATCATCCACAAATTTGACCCTGAAATGAAATCTGAGCACCAGTTTTGGGGATTGAAATATTTGCTAAGGTATAGGGTAAGGAGATGACTGTTTAGCCACGACGTTGTCCATGATCCAGCTCCTTGAAAACTTTGGGGCCATTCAAGCCAGGATCATGTGCGCTGAGTGAAAAATGATGAAAGCACCCGCTCCAGCTTTAACCCTCATCCGCTCCAATCAGTTTTCGTTTGAGGCTTTACGAAAAAAGTGGATAAGACTTCTCACCAGAAACAGATGCAGAAGAAGAGTCGGTGAGAAGGCTTTACTAGGAATTAGTTAAGGACAAAGCGAAGAGATTAGACGTTGTTGCAGTAAAACGAGACTTTGCATGTGTTCTACTTCACTGTGCCATTCTTTGCTTGAAGGATAACACAACATTACTAATAACTTCGGTGTACATGGCTGTACGTAATTGGATCGAGATAAGATGTCGCTGACGTGCAATTAACCACCGGGCTAGTTCTAGGCACTATAACTTATGGGAAACAGCTCTTCGGTACCCTTCAGTGGGTACCTAATATTTGTAATGGGCTTACGATGGGTTTATGGTGTCCTGATATACTTAGTGTATTAGTGTTTGTGTGTTCTTTGCGTTTGTAATTTTGTTTTCGTTTGATTTTTTGGCCAAACTGCGTCAATTCTTGCACTTGCGATTGATCCTTTCAATACTAATGTTTGAGCACACCTGCGGTGTTTTGAATAAATAAATAAATGAATAAACTGATGATTTATTACATCATGTTTTAATGAGGAAGTACATCAATCTGTGAAAGGCTTTCCTGCAGTGGAGGTTTTTTAGAAAACGTCTTTCGTCTTTCTTTTGCTTTTCAAGAGAAAATTCCGAACATCCCCGGTGACTTGGTTATTTTGAACCATTTGGAGAATTTTACAGAAAGTTCTAGGTGTCCTGCTAATAGCTCATGTCTTGTACGTGTTTGCAGCACGACTGCCTGTTTGCAGATGAAGATCGCAGTTGCATTTTGAGATGAGATGTACACCATGGGGCGCACTTTCGAACTTTGATTTTAAATATGAGTGAAATATCTGCAACGGACATCGACGGACTAACGGACCATTTCCTCATTGCCTTGATTGAGCTCTGTTGCAGTGGAACACAGTCATGGCTGTCGGTCGAGCGCGGGTGGCGTAGTGGATAGGGAAGCGGTGCGGTGAAGGCAAGTGTCTGCAGCTCGACTGTCTGGCCAAACAAATTTTTCTCACTTCGTAAGAAAAGATCCAAAACAAGTCGAGTCATCGGCACAACTTTACTATCACGAATCCAGAGGTCTAAACGAAACCATCACCTCTGCCTGGGAGGAGGGATTGCGGGGCTGATCACAAATAAGCACTTGCTTTTGAAGTTCAGTCGATCATGGTTGGTGACACCAGCAGGTGTGAGATAGTAAGGATGGAGAGCTACGGGTCACCAAATTTCGCCCGAGTGGACTATTTAGGGTGCTCATTGATCTGATATCAATGTAGGGATAGTGTGGCCAGGGTCATCGACTTCAGCCAAAACGTGACTTAATGTATGATTTAAGACGTTGATCACGAACATAATTTTGGCGCTGAGGAATCGAAGCTGTTCTGTCAACATGCCAAGCAACCCTTATTCATATATATCTACCGCAACATACTGCCAACGGGACAAATTATGATAACAAGAATCATATTCCTGCTCAGGACCAGAAACAACCTCATGATTTGGGTGAAGTTTTTGTCCCCCCCCCCAAACAGTAAAAACACAATAGCCTCCTTTCTGGTAAAGTTGATGTTGCTGTTTAATATGGAAGGTTTCGAATGGTCGTCGCAAGTGTCACATGTAACCTAACACCTGTCGTCCCGTTGAGGATATATGTAGTTGCTTGAATTGGCGTCAGAAAAACCTCTCCATTCGTCCCCTGTTTAGCCGTGTTCTATAGTAGTTCCTTCTCACTTCAGAGACACGAAGACCGCCATATCAGCACGTTCACGTTCAGTACTTTCACGGAGAAGCCCATCCAACGCGTCGGAGGGCGTCTTTGTGCTCTCTCGACATCCTGCGGAGTTGGTGGCGGCTCTCATCCAGCGGGTGTGCAAAACGCACTACGTGGCCGATTGACTTGATTTTGCTAGTCTCTGATGCCCGAACGTCCATGAAGCTGAGAATTCCGGCGGCCATCTTTTACATGTGTGAATCGTCTAGCTCAAAGCATCGTCCTCTCGATTCTCCGCTGCGCAATGCTGATCGCGTGTTCATCCTCCTTTTGTAAAGAACAGGTCTTTGAGAATAGTGTGACAGCACAGGGAGAACAGTAAAGTTGAATATGTAGGTGGCACGGATCGGACGTTCTTCGTCTTCTTCGCGAGTTCTTCGACGTTCTTGAAAGCTCCTCAAGCCGTTCATTTCCTCCTGCTCAGCTACGGCGTTAGATCGTTGGCCATATTGACTTCGCGACCCAGATAAGCGCAGCTGGAGCATTCGGAGATGTTCGTTCCGTTGAGCGAGAATGGGGCATCAGAAACTTGTCCGTTCCTCATGAAGATCGTATTCGCATAATTCAGCAAGAGTCCATGCTCCATCATACACGATCGAAGTTGGCCAGCCTTCGTTCCGCCTAACTAATGGTCTGTTTTATGAGCCCGACGTCGTCAGCGAAGCGAAGGTGGTGCAGTTGACGGCCTTCGGCCTTCACCCCATGTCTTCCCATTCCAGACCATGATGGTCTCGAGAGTGGCGCTTAGAAGCTTCAGGGATATGCTACCACCCTGGCTAACTCTTCTTTTCACGCTGTTGTAGAATGTGAGATCTTCATAACGATGTTTTATTGCGATCAAATCTTCTAGCGCCAGGCGGGACTCGAACCCGCACCTCCCTCTGACCGGGCGGGAATGCTCTACGCCATTACACCACCGGCGCCGTTTGATCGAACGCAACATCCACACCTCGTGGGACCGATCAGCACCCACCCGTATCCGGGATGCGCTGGCCGCTGATATCAGCATGGAACCAGTGAAGCTGATGGTCTTGATAGAAACAATTCAAATCAGTTTCTTTAAGCCTCAATTGGCTGGTACCGAGGATGTAAGCTGTTAAAACGATGTTTTGTTGTGATCAAATCTTCTAGCGCCAGGCGGCCTCGTGTTCCTACAGCGAGTATGATCCATTGAACCACCTTGGCACACGACGACGAGAAAGGATGAGGAAATTGCCGGCTCTCGCTGGAGCAACTCGATGATGACTCGCACACATGTTTGCCTGCATGCGCCCTTCGAAAATGAGGTCTGCAAGAATGCAAAAAACAAGCCCCACACAAGATCCAAACCCTCTCCCTTCCGCTCGTGAGTCTGCTACGTTATCCACTCGGCAGACCGGCCGACGCACGCTTCCGAGATAATAATGTGCTCGAGACTGATAAGCTCCAGGCCTTCTTGCTTGCTTCAACACTCTGCTTCAATGGTGCAGCCGTAGTTCTGCTCAAAGTTGTATTCGGGTCGAGATACTTGCAAACTGTTACATTAGAGAGGGAGGCGCTTTTGCACATATGCATCGCATCGGTGGTGTCCGAGTGTGTCATCGACGTCGTGAAAGCGAGCGTCCGAGTTCAGAAGAGGTGTCACCGACGTCCGTCGTTCATCAGGTGCCTTAGTTCAGAAGAGGTGTCACCAATATCGAAAAGACATGTCCGGATTCATACGATGTGTCACCGATGTCGCGCCAAGGGTTCCGGATTCACACAACGTGTCAACGATGAGGCGCAAAGGTCGTCCGGCTTGAGTAGACATGTCACCGACGTCGTTCATCAGGTGCCTGGGTCTAGAAGCGGTGTCACCAATGCCGCGCGAAAAGTCTTCCAGATTCAGATGACGTGTCACCGTTGTCGCGCAAAGCACGCTCGAGTTGAGAACACGCGTCCGGGTTCAGAAGAGGTGTCACCGACGTCGCCGCAGGGGTTCCGGATTCATACGACGTGTTACCGGTGAAGGTGGGACCACTAATGGGGGACCGGTAAAGGGTTGACCAATAAAGGAGGGACCAGTAAAATGGGGGCCGGTGAGGGAGGGGTCCAGTGAAGGGGGATCGGTGAGGAATGGACCAGTAATGGGGACCGGTGAAGGGGTGGGGTCCAGTAAAGGGAGGGGGACCGGTAGATGGTTGACCTGTGAAGAGGGGACAAGGTCAAGGGGGAACGGGTATGGAAGGGACCAGTAATGGGAACCGGTGAAGTGGGGGAAGGGTCCAGTGAAGGGGGACCGGGAAGGAATTGATGAATAAAAGGGATCCAGTGAGGATGGGACCAGAAATGGGGCCGGTGAGAAGGGTGTCCAGTGAAGGGGGACCGGTGAAGGAGGGAGGGAGGGGTCCAGTGAAGGGAGATCGGTGAGGAAGGGACCAGTAATGGTGACCGGTGAAGGAGGGGAGAAGGGGGGACCGGTGAAGGGATGAGGGGGCCAGTAAAGGGGGAACGGTAGATGGTTGACCAGTGAAGAGGAAACCGGGTGAAGGGGGACCGGTAAGAAAGGGACCAGTAATGGGGACCAGTGAAGGGGGACCAGGTGAAGGGGGACCGGTGAGGAAGGGACCAGTAATGGGACCAGTGAAATGGGGGAGGGGTCCAGTAAAGGGGGGGGGGGACCGGAAAAGGATTGATGAATAAAAGGGGAACCAGTGAGGGCGGGACAAGTCGGTGGGATCGGTGAAGGGTAGGGGGACCAGTGAAGGGTGAAGGGAGGTCCAGTAAAGTTAGCCCCAGTGAAGGTGAGAGCAGTAGCGGGGACCGACGAAGGGGGAGGGGGACCAATGAAAGGTGAACCGGAAAAGGGTAGACAATAGAGGGGAACCAGTGAAGAGGGACCAGAAATTGGGGACCAGTGAGGGAGGGGGAGGAGGTCCACTGAAGGGGACCTGTAAAGGGTTGACCAATAAAGACGAGAGCACTGAAGAGGGACCAGTAATGGGGAGCGGTGAAGGTGGTATGTCCATGAAGGGAGACCAATAAATGAGGTAGCAGTGAATTACCAGTCAAAAGAGGACCAGTAAGGGAGCTAATAGAGGGAAGACCAATTAGGGGAGTTCAGTAAAGAGTCCAGTAATGGAACCATTAAAGGGGGACCAGTAAAGGAAAGTAGTTAAGGGGATCAGTGAAAGGGACCAATAAGGGGACCAGTATTTTCTCTGTTCTTCCAACGTGGCGTCAGACAACGTGCGACGTGTGTCTGGGTGCAAAAGACGTGTAGTAGACGTCGTGACATATGCGTCCGGACTCAACAAATGTGTTACAAACGTTATCCAATGTGTATCCGGGTCCAGAAGACGTGCCACAGACAAGACTTTACACAGCATTCATGAGATATTCAGATGACTTTTTAAAGGCTTCGTGCAAGAAGGAGGGTGCGCATAGTTGGTTCTCACTTCCGCTTTCTGCCGGCACATGGGTAAGAGGTATTGATGGAGTGGGTTGGGGGGGGGGAGTAGGGAGAATGAGTAAAGGAATCAGAGTAATGTTATTCTCGTCGGAGTGTGAACTGCATCGGTCTACCAATACCATTTGATTTCATTTGTGCTTCCGCAGAATAAGCACTTCGGAGTAAGGCTCTCTATGCGTTCCTTGCTATGTACGTCACGAGTACTTCAGAGAATGAATGACGGACGTGCAATAGTGGGTGGGTAAGCCCCATAGGAGTAGTTTTGAAGATCCTGTCCTACCGTATCCCGCTATACTACTCTATATAGCAAAACCGATTTTTACTCTAATGAATGAGGAAACGACTAAAGAGGTCAGGAAGGCGGTCGGGGTGTTCTATTCTCCGGGTTTGGGGGCGAAGCCCCAACCAGACGTTTGGCGGCCAGTAGGCCACTGAACGTCTGGTTATAACATAAGTGAGATACGCCTCATCATCCACAGCGCGGGCAAAATTTGCTATTCAACGTAGGATGTTGCTGCAGCAGGGGAAGCGTAATCCTTTACTGCTTAGCATAACAGCACCTATGCGCGTTACTGAGCGTCCAGATTCAGAAGCCGACTTCGTGCCATTAGCATGAGAAGACCACAGAAGGGGTAAGAGTAGAAGAGGGACTTCGAGGGTGGAGAACCGACAGCGATCAGGAAGGAACGACCAGGAGGAGGCATCGGGATGGGGGAGGTCGTTAACGGAAACAATGAAGCAGGCCAGGAGGTGGCACCAAGAAATGTTTAGGCAATATGTATGGAGGGACTGGCGGGACTTACTAATCGGAGGAGTAAGGAGGTTCAGCAAGGGCATACATTACCCGGATGTACCCGGATACCGGAGACCGGATGTGTGGTGAGCGTGGGAAGGCTACTTTATTGGGGTAGAGTAGTAAGGATGATCCCGAAGGGGGGGAAGAATCTACCTGGAAGAAGTGGCCTGGAGGCGGGACCAGGACGCGCAACGAACAAGAAGGGAGCCGTAAGGAAATTCATACGGAGAACGAGGAATCTGCCATTTGCATAGCCTCCTCATGCTCAACACAACGGTGACTGCGCGCGCTTTCAAGCTTCTGGATTCGGAAGAGGGGTCTTCTGAGCTTCTGGATCCAGAAGACGGGCACCCTACGGGCGCAATACTATTATGAGGGTGCCAGTATATTTGAACGAGTTTTTACCTGTTTGACCTAGGCACCTCTCACTGCAGCTTGCATTACACGTATGTACGCGTCAGTATGCGTACAATGCGGGAAATTGCACGTCACCATATACGACTGCTACGCTTAAGCCAGTCGAAGCCCGTGGGCTGCCCCTTGTGGCATCATTGCGCCCCACTACATCGCGCAACAAGCGTCCTGATTCTGAATACGTTCACCGACGTCTGCCGTGAGCATGGGAGGAAACAAGGAAGTGGACCAGGAGTTGGAAACGGGAAGGTAGGCACTAAAGGGGAGGAGGGAAGACCAGTAAAGGCGGACCAGCAATTAGATTCAGTAAGAAGAAACGAGTAAGGGGAAACCTCGCTTCGGAAGACGTCAACTATTTCTGGAACGCTAGCTGTTGAGCATCAGAACGGTTGCGGAGCAGCAACCTGAGGGACAGAAGTACTGTGCAGCACAATCCAATGATGTTAATGGCCGGTCCGGAGAGAATGCCTATGATGAGGGTACTGAAGTGGTGAAGGGCTTGATGCTGATAAAGTCCGCACCAGGTCCTAGATGTTAGCGAATTTTAAGTTTTACAAAAACTACTTTCCATAGATCAGTGATGCTGCAAGATCGCGCGAAGAGCACAAGTGCGTCACTTGTTGAATCAAGAAACGCATAAAGCCGCATGCGCACTCGGCAGCGGCGGCAGCGGCAGCCGTAATTAAGCATAGGGCATCGATTCCCGCCAAATCGATGCTCCTATGCTTAATCACGGCTGCCGCTGCCGCCGTTGCCGAGTGTGCATGCGGCTTAAGGACATGGCTAGACAGCAAGCAATGTGCTGACGCGGAAGCGTCAAAGGATTTATTGATTTAACATATTGACACGCGACCTCCGCGTCTCTCGTGCGTGAGTCCGATCAACTGCTAGCAACGCCGAGGGTTTACTGATAATTGAAGCCTCTACTTATTGAGAAGCTCAATAAATCAATAGCCGGAAATTGGGCGCAATGCAAGGAAGAGGGGGCGGCCCATGTGTGAACGAGTTTTTACCCGTTTGACCCAGTACGCTCTCGCTGCAACTTGCATTACACGTAAGTATGCATCAGTCTGCGTACAATGTGGGACTTCCACGTCACCATATCCGACTGCAACGCTCAAGTCGGATGAAGCCCATGGGCTGACCTCCGTTCTGTCATTGCGCGGGAAATTGTTCTCGTGGACCACGCCTTTTACAACATTATCTACAGGTGAAGTACATATACCTGGAAAAATTTCTTTAAAAGATTTGAATCCAACCAGATCGATAAAATACAGAGTCGCTCGATAGAATATGACGCATGTCACAAGGTCCCACGTGGACGAAAAGGTGTGACCACATCGTGTCACAGAGACGTCAACTTGTTGAATGAGAGTATCAGATGGACCCGTTCCCCCAGTTGGACTCGCACCTCCACGTCTAGGAGGAGACAAAAATTGATCTAATGATTGATTCGAGAGACGGATTCGACTTTTGCATCTTACCATCAGAAATATGAGCTATGCGGGTTAGGGGGAGGGGAGGCAGCCTGCCTTTCCTATGTGATTTCTTCCATGACCGGTTTACGGAAGGATAGCATATTACATTTTACTTTCCATGGTCCACACCAACTCTAGGATTCCGCAACAATTTAAAAACATAGTGAGAAAAAGGAGTAAGAAAAGCCCTATCACATCATTGCACCCCTAACGCCCAAGAATGCGACTTATCATACACTTACGTAGGCCATTGTTTTCGCTTCAGAGCCGAAAGTGAACCACCCTACCCCATGTTTTGTAGCGATAAAATGATATCGGTATCACCTTCCTCTCATATCCATTGTAAAGCATTATCTTGGGATAGCTGAGGACGGGCCTATCCCGTTAGAGAGGGTCGCGGCTCTTCTTCCTCCTGTTCAAGGCCACGAGCCCTTCATTGCTATTATGGTATACTATACATGCCGTTGTCCGTAGTTCCCTGTAGTAGATTCAAATGTAAGCACGTGAGTCGTGGTAGGACCCACTGGAGCCGCGCGCCAAGCGAGAGCATAAATACCCCTTGCGAGCAACCCAAGCTGCGCACTGCCCATGAGCAGATTTCGCACTCTGTCGCAAAGATGCGTGAGAACAATCGTGCAGATACCAATTCGTTAAGGCCTTCGCACACTTTTGCCGCCACGCGGCGCGGCACCACGATTGCCATAGATATCGATTTGCCTCGCGAGGCGATTCTGCGTCTCTGCCCCATGCTTAAAGATAGGGCTGCCGCGTGGTGGCGAAAGTGTGCGAAGGCCTTTAGCCCAAATATTGCGGCAGGTGCGCGCGTGCGGTGAGAGCGGAGGAAGGATAACCGCGATAGTTAGAGAGCCCTCGAACCTTCTTGTTAAGAGGGATCTCGGTACGCCACATGACGCACCCGCGGGGGTGGATGAGGGAATAATTTGTGAACCAAATACGACCGCGTACTGCCCAGAGACGTAGTGGGGTGCATGGGATAGACCTCTTGCTTCTGCTGTCAGGACGGCTCCATCCTTGTACATATGTTGCGTGACATGTTTATGCATAGTATTGATGTGTTCACGTCGGCGCGGATTGTATTTGTGTCGACCTAGTCAAAAGCCTGCACGCGGTAGACTGGGAGTATACCGTAAGGGGGAAGAAAATTCGAGGCCACTTGAAAATTTTCGCCCGTCCCCTCGGGCAGTCTGGCTGGCTGCCCGAAGTTTGTCGCCCGAACGACGGAGCCTGACTAGCTGTGTATTGCAGTCGAACACAGTAGTCAAACATAGCAGCACTAAAGGGTCTTATTCCCTTGACCCCGAAAGAGCCCCCTGTAGCGATGGAAAGAACGACTACTGGGAGGCTGCTAAAATCTCAGGGCCTAACCAGGCTGCAGAAATTGGGAAGGACTAGGGTGTTGATCTGTACTTACAGCGCCCGCAAGCTCGCATCGGATACATCCGCCGAGGACCTGAGGATGCAAAGCAGGAAGACTACAACGTCACCGGACCGACCGAGACGAGAAGACACCACCCCCTACACGCCTCCTACGACTCCGGAGAACTGTTCCTCGGAATACGCGACAGCAGTTTAGTCAGTGGCGAAAAATTAAGCGCAAGTAAGTTGTTTTGGAGGTTTGAAGGCACAAGTAGTTAATTTACCCATAAACCGCAAGCGTTTTGCGTAAAATTTTCTAACTATGGCAGATTTGAAAAGTTACGGCAAATGTCGACCATAGTTTAAAAGACCTGAGACACTAGAGGAAGCCTTAAGCAGGAAGACTCATTCAAAAGCAGCAGAAAAATTTGGTGCAGACTCATATTACTCAATGGGTCTGTTGGAACTGTGAAGGCAAGATTGTTATCCACACTTCATTCGGCTGACATTTCGGCATAACTGCCCTCTTCAGAGC
The DNA here is from genome assembly GCA_947396885.1 of Heligmosomoides polygyrus polygyrus. Classification (NCBI taxonomy): domain Eukaryota; kingdom Metazoa; phylum Nematoda; class Chromadorea; order Rhabditida; family Heligmosomidae; genus Heligmosomoides; species Heligmosomoides polygyrus. The sequence continues at coordinate 30,736,482 of OX377205.1, read as the reverse complement.
ATCGAAACGTCAGGCAAGGTTTGAAAGGTTACTCGTACAAGGCCTAATTCAAGTCACAAGAGCTTCAGGAATTCATAGGAAAAGGAGAAGAAAGTGGAATGAAGCGGCCCAAGCGATCTTATGGAAGCAGGCGAGGGGCGGTGAGTCACACTCGGATGGAGTCAGCTTGGGTGAATGAGGCATCTTCCATCATGTAGGAACCTATGCGTGGTGAAGGGCTATGTATTTAAAAGAAGAGGGCCAGCTAAACGGAAATCCTCTGCTAAAAGGCAGGGTTCGTTGTATATAGTTTTTTGGTCTCGTATAAGGAGTGCAACTTGTGCGGTAAAATCAAGAGGATCGTCCGAGGTAGGCAGAAAACATGAAAGACGCGGGGAGTCTTGAATGGGTAATTGCGCGATAATGAGGGAAAGCGGACATTACTCTGATGCCTTCCGAATGGTGGCCAGCCTTTTTAGTCTGCTAGTGCTGGCTGTTAGTGTGAGTGCGGGTTTTAGACCACATTAGTGGTTGCCAGCGTAGCGAAGCCTCCTGTTGAGCCTGCGCCTAGTCGCCGATCTTCATTACTCTTTATTGTTGCCGTCGCCTGCTTGCAAAATTCCCTTGTTTATTGATTGTGTCAACAAATCATTTTAACCCATTAACGACCGCGCGGCAAATCGCGTGTCTGGCGCGTGGGACCGCACGGACGCTGGAATCTCCCCGAAACACTACTTCACGGTATTCCAATCGAAGCTCCCTCCCCAAAGGTTAGCCACATATTGGAGAAGGCCGGAACAGGTATGAAGCAAGCCATAAAAGATGTATTCGCTGCTCTAAGAAGGTCTGCAGAGAAAAAAGGCGCTCGTTTGCCACGAATGGTGAAAATAAGGTGGCCACATGATGTAGCAGGTGTTTGACGTACTTTCTTCTAAGCTGTTTTTAAAATTTTTACAGGAAATGTGACTAGTTATTATTCACCATGGCCATTCTTTCAAGACGTGAACAGCTGTTTGTGAATAGCGCCGGTCTTCGTGTAGCTTGAATAGAGTGTGTGCTGATTATTTGTTTTTATCAGTGCTTAGAGGTAAGAACTGCAGAACCACGGTGCAGTAGCATTGCTAGGATCCAACATATCTCATAATTACTCATAAACTACGAAAAAAGCGAAAAATGGGTCACAGCGAACAGTTTTATAACCGTGGGCAAAAATCCATCAGTCGTCAATGGGCTAACTATTGTTTTCGAAAACCCGCTAATTATTTATCAATGGACTAGCCGTCTAGGTCAGGTGCGCATTCTCGCATACCTCGGAATTGTACTTATTTATACGCTTCAAAAATGTTGGCTGTTTGGCCCTGACTGGCAGGAAGTTGTACATTTTTATTTAGATCAATAATTGTACAAAACATGACGCATAGGCTTTTTCAAAGGGAAGAAATTATCATCTTTAGATAGGTGCATGGTCAAGCTTGAGGTTCGGAAATCGAAGGGGGGGGGTCGTTCTGTGGCATCGTCTGAAGAGGGTGAAGTCGTACTCTCTAGATTTTGGCAGAGGATTCTCTTCAATTTCGGGTTTTTAGATCATGTTTGCATCTATTAATAAGTTATTTTTTTAGGTGTGGCTACTTCAAAGCGGAGACATACAGGCACTTGCGTTTCTTGAAGTTAAAAAATAGGATTGGATATCAAAAAATTTAATGTCGATTATTGTACAGTGAAAAATAAAGATTTCCTGTCCGCAGATTTAGAGTCAATGAGAGGTATTCAATTTTTCAGATCTTCCCAGGACGTCATGGAGACGGTAGCTTTCTGTATGGAGGAGCGGCATCTACTTCCCAATTGCTCTCTATACAATTTCAAGTGTTAATTACTGACGACGACCTAAGTGTTCCCACACAAGATTTTTGAAGCGCTCTTCGAATCGATGACGGGACGGAAACCGAAGGATGGATCGCATTTTCCCGAAGCCCCAAAAAATCTCCGAGTTACGGCAGTTTACATGCGGCTACAGCGTTCTCTGACATGATCGATCGCAACTGAAGGATGGATTGACTCCTCGCTGAACAAATTTTCTGCCTTCTGAAGGAAATAACGATAGAGAGTGGAACTATACCATATAAAATTTCAAGTCGTGTTTATTATACAGTTAAAAAAAAAACTAAGCTTCTCCGCTGCGGTGACGATATGATTAATATGGGTCGTGTACAAAATTCTCGTTTTTCATGAAAACAAATTTTTCTAACCGAAGCAGACTACCCATGCGGATAAAATTCTGCCACAAACATTAAAAAAATCCTGATATTTGGATTGAACAGGTTAAATCAACGTCTGGTCGAATTTGCACCAACGTCATCGGGGCATAAAATTGAACGTTCACAAAAAGGTTCATGACTCGGTAAATTTTTCGAATTTCGAAAATTCTTTTAGATTTGCAAAAACTAAAAGAAGAGCGCTTTCCCATTATGTAAGAACCATTTTCTAAAAAGAGTTCTTCATTCCTGCGCGGTGGACGGCTCAATTTTTAAGCGAAAAAAATTGCAGTTACTTCACAAAAATGCCCATATCTCGGTAAGCTTTTCTAAATTTCAAAATTTCTCTAGCTTTTCTGGAAGAAGATGAAATGCAATTTCTCGCAATGTAGGCAGCGATCTCTAAAAAAGGGATCTTCATGCGCAGCACGAAGGGTCCAATTTCTGGTCCATTTCGCGAAAATACGTGCCGTCGAACTACCCCCGCCGTGCATGAAGACCCTTTTGAGGTAAAATTTTTAGGAAATCGGTTCTTATATGGATATTTGCTCTTTTTTTCAAAGAGCGAGCAAAATTTTTAATTTTCGGAAAACAAGCCGAGTTATGAGCAATTTTGTGACGTTGTGAACTGAACCTCCGATCGACCCTTCACCGTCGCCATCGGAGTGATTGCACAAAAGTGTTCAGCTAATTTTTCGAATTCAAAAATTTCGCTCGTCCACCGAAAATAAAGGGAACATTCTTTCTTAAATATAAGAACCGATTTCCTAAAATGGGATCTTCATGCGCGGCGGGGATGGTTCGATTTTCGGCACATATTTTCGCGAAATGGAGCAGAAATTGGGCCCCTCCCGCCGCTCATGAAGACCCCTTTTTTAGAGATCGGTACCTACAAATTGAGGAAGCACTTTTCTTCTAGTTTGTGATAGGCTTGCGCAATTTTGAAACTTCGAAAAACTTACCGATTTATGAGTATTATTGCGAAGTCACTTCAATTTTTTTCAAAATGGATGGTTCCCTGAGCTTCATATTCTCTCTTCGATTTATGTGACTGCTTGAAACTCGAAGTTGATGTTTATGGTGACAACGTTTCGGGCATAAGCCCTTCTTCAGGTCTAAATACAATAATGCTACTTGACACATACACACAGTAAAGCGGCAAGAAATACGGACCTGGGATCCACGACGGATTAAATGGGTGAGGGAAGGACCAAGGTCTTCTTGGACGTTGGTTGGCCGGAAATGAAGTGCGGGGGTGCTCGGACTCTTTATATATGGTCGAGTCGTGACTAGTCATTTATATGTCACGATGGTCTTCAGCGGTCACGTCGCTAGCCCCTATAGAGTGATAAGACTCATCGCATACTTCATTTCTTCCCTATTGTTAATCGGTGGCTCCCAGTGTTTTATTTCTAGCGCTTCCTTGATCTTCCTCTCTACTGGGTCTGCCAGATTTTTGTGGAGGATGGAAATCCGCAATTGCGGCGGTGGCTCACGCGTGTGTCTCAGGGTGCGGTGCTTCGAGAATGGATTGTCCGGGTAGCTCTGAGGGTTGCGCAGAGCTCTCACGTGCTCATCCATTCTCTTCCATAGTGGTCTCGCTGTTTCACCTATATAAAATTCTTCGCAGGACACACAGACCACCTTGTAGACCACACACTTCATCTCACACACGTTGCTGTCTCCTTCGCAGATCATGCAATTCCTACACTTAGAGGGTAGCTCTGTGATGGAGTCATTTGATGTCACTTCGTTGTACACAAATGTCTCCAATGACGATGCTATGCAGGCTGTACACGAAATTATTGTGGAACACCAGGATCATATTGCGTTTTTTGGGCTAAGTATTGCTCAAGTAATGACGCTTGTAAATGAGTGTCTTCAATGCAATATCTTCAAGTGGTCCAACGAGTACTACAGGCAAGTCAGAGGACTAGCCATGGGTCAGCGTCTGGCTCCGGTGCTGGCCATAGCATTTATGACCAAAATAGAGAGACCCGTGCTGGAGCGCAGACCCTTACTGTACTGTCGGTATATAGACGACTGCTTCATCGTGTGCCCTACGCAAAATGAAATGGACACCTGTTTCGATTTGCTCAATCAACAAGCGGAGCACATTAAGCTAACAAGGGAGAAACCGACAGATCAGTGGTTGCCGTTCCTCAACGCAGAAGTTCGTCTCTCTCAGAGCACCTTCCAAACCAGGTGGTATCGGAAGCCCAGTAACAAGAACATCATCGTGCACTTCCGTTCAGCGCATCCACGCTATACTAAAAGGGCTACTGTTCGGAGCATGTTTCGTACTGCTGCCTTGGTATCTTCCAACGACGACTTGAAGTCCTCGTCAATGGCATTGGCATCCCACATTGCGTTATCAAATGGATATGTGGCGGAAAACATGCCTAGAAGAGGTCGTCGACCACCAGCAGCATCAATACACTCTGCTCAAGAAGAACGTAACAAAGTTCCCTTCTCGGTGCCCTTTATCACGGATGCACTAAGCACTCAAGTACGGGACTGTGTTCGCAGGGCGGAATTAGATGACCTTGTAAGGGTTATTGACATTCCCCCGGCTAACCTCAAGGCTCGACTTGTTAGGAACCGTCTCTATGATAACACCTGCACAACGCCGTCCTGCATGGTCTGCCCATACGGTAAGGAAGGTGATTGCAGAGTGTTTGGTACGGTGTATCTCATTACCTGTACCGAATGCAGGGAAGAATACATCGGTGAGACGGGCAGACCTCTTTGGGTCAGGGTGAAAGAGCACGCTGATGGGTTGAATAAGTGCAAGGTCTCTACTCCATTGGGGGAGCACAGACTCCGAATCCATAATGGCACGACGATTGGAATGGAGGTGACGATCTTAGCACGCGAATCCGATATTGCAGCGCGGAAGACCCTGGAGGCGTTGTGGATAGCGTTCAAGAACCCCACAATCAACAGGAAAGAGGAGCGGGTGGCCGTTATTCAGGAGCTGGCTCCATTTGCCGACCTCTGTGGGCTTCGCCCAGGAGGGCGCCAATCAGCAAGTCGCTGAGGATAGGACCCGAAGGGAGAGTCTCATTCATCCACGTCTTTCTCCATCCGAGGGTGACTTAGCAGTCTCTCTGCTGTCTTATAAGGTCAGTCGGGTTGCCTTACTCCTCTTTTCGTCTCATTCCATCACTTGCTTCTGAAGCTCCTGTAACTTGAAATCATCCTTGGGCGGGTAATTTTTCCAACTCCTTTTGTCTTCTCCAGGCTCTGAAGAAGGCGGTTACGCCGAAACGTAAGCCGAATAAAGGAGTATACCAATCTTGGCTCAACAGCTTTACATGAGATTCTACAACATGCAATTCCTTCTTTCACATTGATTCTCGTATGGACGTGACGTTGTGAGTAAGCGTCGCAAAGATGGTGGTGGTTGGAAAATGAGACTTATGGGAAGCCCCGATCGCTTCACGACACGGTTGACGTTCATTGCGAATGAATCCGAGATGAAGGGCATGATCAAAGGAGATCCACAGAGAGATCTGTGGGGTTTCCAACAACGGCACTCCTTTGAACCGTAGCCGTTTTGCCGCAGAATTTCGGTGATTTCATCATCCACTTCTTGATAATTCGTCGAGGTCAAGGCGGAAGATGTGGCAATCATATGATGAACGATGTTTCGTTTCACATATAGAGGATGGCAGCTCCGAGCGTGAACGATGATGTTCTTAGATGCCGGTTTCTTGTACCACATACTACTAACCTGACCTTCCAATATCCTGATCTTCGTATTCAAAAATGGCAGGAACCCATCTGGAGTAGGAGACTCTGATGTTAAGCTGATTGTAGGAAACGCAGAGTTCAGCCGCCTAAGGGTGTGCCTCAATGTTGCTCTCGTTTTTCCAACAACAAAAATGTCGTCAATATATCGGCCGAAGTATAGCACTCGAGAGGATAAGGCTGGTCGTTCAAGCTGATCCATGAATAAGATGGCGAGAAGCGGCGCCAACCTGCTCCCCATTGCAAGACCTCGAGTTTGTTTATAGAACACATTTCGGAACCGAAATGTGCTTACATTGACCACGTTTCGTAAAAGTTCTTCAACGTCTTGTGTAGATAACCCGAAAAGTTGGAGATTTTGGTAGTGCAGCTGCAATAGCTGTATGCAGGCCTCAATAGCTCTTCGAGTGTCTACATTCGTATACAGCGCAACCACATCGAAACTTTCATAATCGAGTCGTCGTTCTTCATTAAAATTGCACTGTCTCAACTGTTCGAGAAACTGCTGCACGTTTCTCAAGTGAGCCGGTATATACGAAAGTAGTGGTGATAGGAGGTGATGCAAAAACCAGCTGATTCGATCTGTCGGACCACCACAGGATGACACTATAGGTCTTGTTTTAATCGTAGCGTTATCATATCGAGTCGCGTTTCCCTCGTTCACCAGTTTGTGCGTCTTCACAAGCTGGTAATAAGTAGGTACGTTAGAGTGCTTCGGTAAGAATTGGTTGAGAAGAGGTCTCTCCAGTTTCGGACCCAAAATTCTCTTAATAACTTCCTTCAAGCGTTCACACTCTTCTCTGTATTGTTGATAGCTTGCTCTAACGTATGTGCTAGCGTCTAATAAAACAGCCTCGCTGAGGGCAATGTCGCGCTCCTGCGACATCACAACAAAGCCTCCGCATTTATCACCTACTGAAAAACGTAGGGAGTTTTTCAGCCGTATTGCTTTCCGAAGCCCCCTTCGCTCTGCTGTTGTCATGTTGTCAGGCAGACGTCGATTTTGGTGGTCCTCGAATATTCGAAGAAGCTCAACCTTCAATGCTGCAGCTTTGGAAGACAACTCAGGTGTACGTTGCGGGATTCTGACGCGAGTTCGAGGAAACGGTAACGATCTGTGGAGGGATTCTTGAAGTGTGGGGACGGTTGCTCCAATTTGGTCCTTCCAGCTTTGGGTGTACCAAAACTTGTGGACTGCAGTGATAACGTCGTTCTTTAGTTCGTCCGAAAATCTCGGTCTGGGGCAAAAGTTTGGTCCCAAATTTAAAACCGCTCGTATATCCTCGTCCACTAGATCACCGTCAATGATCGTACATCGTGATGGAGGTGTGGACTGTGGGATAATGAATGGAGATGGTGTTACGGTCCTGAGCTGGGAAAACTTCTGCTCCAATCTAAGTTTCACATTCCTTCGGAGAACATCGCAACTTATTCTATGGTAGTTGATGAGACGTCGCCAGCACTCTTCACTAATTGCTTGCCTTAGAATCGATTTGAACCAAACGATTTTCCGAATGCAACTGCTCCGTAGACGTTTCTTCTCTGCGATCGCAGCGTCAAGAAGACATCTTTGGAGATTCCTCACAGCACTGCGTACAGAGTCTTGACGATACCGCTCTAAACGAACCAACATGTAGCGAATGAACTTGGGTGTTAGTTCATTCGCTCGGCACCGAAGAAGGAAATCAAGGGAGAGTTCGGTCTCTAGTGCATGCTGATGGGAAGCAACATAATTGAGCATTACAACAAATGTGTTCCTACACAGATGGTACTGACTTTGCAGGAGCTGTTGTTGTTGAAGTAAGTTGATGAGTTATTGATGTTGATGTAAGTTAATAAGTTGCGATGTTCTCCGAAGGAATGTGAAACTTAGATTGGAGCAGAAGTTTTCCCAGCTCAGGACCGTAACACCATCTCCATTCATTATCCCACAGTCCACACCTCCATCACGATGTACGATCATTGACGGTGATCTAGTGGACGAGGATATACGAGCGGTTTTAAATTTG
>OX377205.1:30666334-30728289 GCA_947396885.1 Heligmosomoides polygyrus polygyrus | reverse complement strand
CGGAGAACATCGCAACTTATTCTATGGTAGTTGATGAGACGTCGCCAGCACTCTTCACTAATTGCTTGCCTTAGAATCGATTTGAACCAAACGATTTTCCGAATGCAACTGCTCCGTAGACGTTTCTTCTCTGCGATCGCAGCGTCAAGAAGACATCTTTGGAGATTCCTCACAGCACTGCGTACAGAGTCTTGACGATACCGCTCTAAACGAACCAACATGTAGCGAATGAACTTGGGTGTTAGTTCATTCGCTCGGCACCGAAGAAGGAAATCAAGGGAGAGTTCGGTCTCTAGTGCATGCTGATGGGAAGCAACATAATTGAGCATTACAACAAATGTGTTCCTACACAGATGGTACTGACTTTGCAGGAGCTGTTGTTGTTGATGTAAGTTGATGAGTTATTGATGTTGATGTAAGTTAATAAGTTGCGATGTTCTCCGAAGGAATGTGAAACTTAGATTGGAGCAGAAGTTTTCCCAGCTCAGGACCGTAACACCATCTCCATTCATTATCCCACAGTCCACACCTCCATCACGATGTACGATCATTGACGGTGATCTAGTGGACGAGGATATACGAGCGGTTTTAAATTTGGGACCAAACTTTTGCCCCAGACCGAGATTTTCGGACGAACTAAAGAACGACGTTATCACTGCAGTCCACAAGTTTTGGTACACCCAAAGCTGGAAGGACCAAATTGGAGCAACCGTCCCCACACTTCAAGAATCCCTCCACAGATCGTTACCGTTTCCTCGAACTCGCGTCAGAATCCCGCAACGTACACCTGAGTTTGTCTTCCAAAGCTGCAGCATTGAAGGTTGAGCTTCTTCGAATATTCGAGGACCACCAAAATCGACGTCTGCCTGACAACATGACAACAGCAGAGCGAAGGGGGCTTCGGAAAGCAATACGGCTGAAAAACTCCCTACGTTTTTCAGTAGGTGATAAATGCGGAGGCTTTGTTGTGATGTCGCAGGAGCGCGACATTGCCCTCAGCGAGGCTGTTTTATTAGACGCTAGCACATACGTTAGAGCAAGCTATCAACAATACAGAGAAGAGTGTGAACGCTTGAAGGAAGTTATTAAGAGAATTTTGGGTCCGAAACTGGAGAGACCTCTTCTCAACCAATTCTTACCGAAGCACTCTAACGTACCTACTTATTACCAGCTTGTGAAGGACGCACAAACTGGTGAACGAGGGAAACGCGACTCGATATGATAACGCTACGATTAAAACAAGACCTATAGTGTCATCCTGTGGTGGTCCGACAGATCGAATCAGCTGGTTTTTGCATCACCTCGTATCACCACTACTTTCGTATATACCGGCTCACTTGAGAAACGTGCAGCAGTTTTTCTCGAACAGTTGAGACAGTGCAATTTTAATGAAGAACGACGACTCGATTATGAAAGTTTCGATGTGGTTGCGCTGTATACGAATGTAGACACTCGAAGAGCTGTTGAGGCCTGCATGCAGCTATTGCAGCTGCACTACCAAAATCTCCAACTTTTCGGGTTATCTACACAAGACGTTGAAGAACTTTTACGAAACGTGGTCAATGTAAGCACATTTCGGTTCCGAAATGTGTTCTATAAACAAACTCGAGGTCTTGCAATGGGGAGCAGGTTGGCGCCGCTTCTCGCCATCTTATTCATGGATCAGCTTGAACGACCAGCCTTATCCTCTCGAGTGCTATACTTCGGCCGATATATTGACGACATTTTTTGTTGTTGGAAAAACGAGAGCAACATTGAGGCACACCCTTAGGCGGCTGAACTCTGCGTTTCCTACAATCAGCTTAACATCAGAGTCTCCTACTCCAGATGGGTTCCTGCCACTTTTGAATACGAAGATTAGGATATTGGAAGGTCAGGTTAGTAGTATGTGGTACAAGAAACCGGCATCTAAGAACATCATCGTTCACGCTCGGAGCTACCATCCTCTATATGTGAAACGAAACATCGTTCATCATATGATTGCCACATCTTCCGCCTTGACCTCGACGAATTATCAAGAAGTGGATGATGAAATCACCGAAATTCTGCGGCAAAACGGCTACGGTTCAAAGGAGTGCCGTTGTTGGAAACCCCACAGATCTCTCTGTGGATCTCCTTTGATCATGCCCTTCATCTCGGATTCATTCGCAATGGACGTCAACCGTGTCGTGAAGCGATCGGGGCTTCCCATAAGTCTCATTTTCCAACCACCACCATCTTTGCGACGCTTACTCACAACGTCACGTCCATACGAGAATCAATGTGAAAGAAGGAATTGCATGATCTGCGAAGGAGACAGCAACGTGTGTGAGATGAAGTGTGTGGTCTACAAGGTGGTCTGTGTGTCCTGCGAAGAATTTTATATAGGTGAAACAGCGAGACCACTATGGAAGAGAATGGATGAGCACGTGAGAGCTCTGCGCAACCCTCAGAGCTACCCGGACAATCCATTTTCGAAGCACCGCACCCTGAGACACACGCGTGAGCCACCGCCGCAATTGCGGATTTCCATCCTCCACAAAAATCTGGCAGACCCAGTAGAGAGGAAGATCAAGGAAGCGCTAGAAATAAAAACACTGGGAGCCACCGATTAACAATAGGGAAGAAATGAAGTATGCGATGAGTCTTATCACTCTATAGGGGCTAGCGACGTGACCGCTGAAGACCATCGTGACATATAAATGACTAGTCACGACTCGACCATATATAAAGAGTCCGAGCACCCCCTGAACTTCATTTCCGGCCAACCAACGTCCAAGAAGACCTTGGTCCTTCCCTCACCCATTTAATCCGTCGTGGATCCCAGGTCCGTATTTCTTGCCGCTTTACTGTGTGTATGTGTCAAGTAGCATTATTGTATTTAGACCTGAAGAAGGGCTTATGCCCGAAACGTTGTCACCATAAACATCAACTTCGAGTTTCAAGCAGTCACATAAATCAATTTTTTCACTCAAAATTGAACCATCAGACGCGTACATTCTTTAGAAAACAGTGGAAACAGAAATCAAAACAACAAAACAAAACAAAATAGTTCTTTAGAAAAACAACCTCTTTTTTTAGAAAATAGTGGAAAACCGCTTCTTCTAGTTTTTGAAAAGCTAGCCGAGTTTTCAAAATTCGAAAAACTTACCTAGTTGTGAACCTTTTTGTGAACGTTCAATGTTATGCTCCGATGTCATTGGTGCAAAGTCGACAGAGGTGGATTCAACCTATTTGATCCAGCAAATTATGATTTTTTCACTGTGCATTGACCAAGACTTGGGAATTTTTGTGGCAAAGTTTTATCCGTATGGGTGGATAAAAAATATTTTTTCATGAAAAACGACAATTTTGTGTACGATCCATCCTAATCATATTGTCATCGCAGCTCCGTCATCGTTGCGGAGAACTTGTTGTTTTTTTTTGCTGTACGATATACGGGCTTGGATTTTTGTAGGCTTCATTTTTATTTTTATGATATTTCCTTAGGATGTAGAACATTATTTCCATGGGAATTCCATCGTCCACCACTCGTTTGCCGCTCTGTAATCGATTCGATGAGCGCTTCAAAAAAAATTATAAGGAAAGCACTTAAGTCGTCGTCAAAAAGTAACACTCGAAGTTTTATATAACACTATTTCAGAAAACAGTTTCAGATGCAGACATCGCTCCTTCAGGTAGAAAATTGTGTCGTGTCTGACGTCCTAAAAAAACCTGCACAAATTGGACGGTGATGACTGTAAGACTGCAAGCAGAAAATCCTTATTTGAAGTGTCGAAAAATAACATCCAAAACTCCAAAGAATTTTATTGCGTTTTCATGTTCTCCTCGGTGTCGACGCTGCACCTGAAAAGAAGAACAAAGGGTTCGAAATGCACGTAAAACCTTGATGAAACCAAAACGTATGTAAGGAATAAAACAGTGGAAGAGTTGGTTGGTTTGCCTTGGTTTCGCCTGGTTTACCTTGGTTTTCCAGCCGCATTGTATGCGACAAACCCATGAAGCGTCGCCGAGAATATCGGGAACTTGCGCCGATGTGAAGCCCACGAGAGGATTAGCCTTGGATTAAGCATCCCTATCACCTGTATACGGTACGCGGAGACGACTCCTCGCACACAACCAGATGGTTCAATTCGCTCAATTAATCGGCCGAAACCGAACCACTATGACATCTTCCTACACTGGCTACGACAGGAGCGAATTCTTCGATCCGACCTATCTGAATCCGATTCCCATGGCAACATACGACTTCTATCCGCCACCGCAACCGATTGCCGAGCCTGTCGTCACTGGTGAACCTGTGTAAGTTGCGGTGTGGGTCAGGCTGCTTACATTGCAACAATAATTCCGTTTTCTAGCGAAGAATAGTGGGCTTCGCAGGCGTCCTGCAACGAAATCAGGGCTCTCCCCAAGTCGGACTTCCCCCTATCCTCAATATCGGGAATCACTGTGGGACAGCGATTCTCGAGGTCAAACCTCGCCTGAAAACCCCGAAAACGCATCCAAGGGCTGCTCATATTGCGTGATACGACTTCAGCGGTCGAGTGCTACTGCTTCCTTTGCTCGCTGGCTGTGCGGCTCACTTCTTTCTCTGTAAAAGTAACAAGTGCTCCTTTATTTAAAAGAGTAGACAACGCGAAGACGATGGAGACTTTCTTTCTGATCTAGTGGTAACATCGCCAATCGCTCCAAGGACGCATTCGCCCTCTCTGCTTCATTTATTTGATTTTATTCACGGAAATACTTGCCCGTTTAAAAATTTTCTCGCTGGACTACTGAAAGACAGAGTTTTCCTGACCATAGCTAAAGACTAGAAATATTGCGTTTTTGCGTATAAATACGTTTTTGCCTTCTTATTCCTGTATCCGTTTCTTTTCTTTTTTAACCGAAGACTGCCATGAACAGGCTCGAGTTTAGGTTTAGGAGCTGGCCGTTTCTCATCGCTTACGCCTAGTTGTTGAGCTACTTTTTTTAATTTTCGTAAAACAGTTTACGATGCAGTTTATGAAATTTTCAAGGCTGCAAATTTTGAGAATTGAGCGAAACCCCTTCAGTCGATGTATGTGGAAAGCTATTGATCTGTAAATTCCTTGTGAAATACTCTCCTCCTTAAAATGACGGTCGCTTCTTGCAGTAATCGATTCAATTCGTTCAGAATACCGTATGGATGGCGGCCAGACTGGTCTCGTCCGACCGAATGGATGCCGCCCGCGCAGATTCTGCATGCGCTTCCACAGGAGCACCGAACCTATGGGTATGAAAACGATGTGGCCGTATACCTGATATACATATAGCGGCTTTTCTATGAATTTAGATGCCCTGTTTGCCCGATTCAAACGCTTTCAGCATCATTTTGCAAAAATAAGGAGAAGTGGTTGTCTCAGGATGATTTTCACAAGACCACAGCATTCATACCCCTCCATCTGCGGTGAATTTCTATAGCTTGCCCTTACGAGCGGGAAGGCGAAGGACTTCTAGCTGTTGAGTGTTGAAATCGAGCCACCCACGTTCTGTGCATTGCAGTTTTATTTGAATGACAGCGATAGTGTTATGTAGACGGAATTCTGCAATCTAACAAATTTCCAACCGTCTGTCCCTTCTATCGCTTATCCTCTATTTGACCTGGGTCACTTTGAAATTTTGAACCAAAGCTACATATTGTCTTCAGGTGTGCCTAAAATTTGGAAGTGACTTTATTTCCTCTTCAAAATTGTACTTGTTGAATGGAAGAGTAGAGATTCATGAATAATGCCACAGTCTGCTTTTCGGCACAACGTCTACCATCGGTTGTATCCTCCGCACTCGAATCTTCGCCACTAAGACCGTAATGGGTAATGGTCAAAATGCGAATTGTTGGTCAGCGGTAGTTCCACAAATATTTGGACGTTATTTTTGTAAAGAAACCCACTTTTTATAAGACAGCAGCTTATCTGGCCAATTTTTTTATGCTGAGGACAAAGCAAAGGATCTGATATTTCGTAGGCAACCTCAAAATTCTTACCTGCATCTACGGCAAATTTCCATGCGTGCCAATAGTGCTCACACCATCGTTCGCGTAGACGTTTGCGATACACCGGAACTGGTGAGTGGCGCAGTTCCAACACTTCACACATTTAGAATAGAATGAAATAGTTGCAATGTCTCTAATATGCAATTTTAAAGGTGTTATAGAGCATTGCTCTAGCTGATAGCGTCACTAATCGTAAGTGGCCATTCAAATCGGACTACCATTTTCCATCTAAGCTGTAGATTTAAATCGTCGCAAAAATATGCGCCTCTTTTGTTTTTTGTAGATGACTCTGTATCCATTTTATTTAGCATTCCAACATTTCGCAGTGCTCTAGAGGTTCTTTACATTCACGTATTTTCGTTGAATGCGATAAAATATTTTTAAAAAATTCTCTCTATTCTCTGTTGACTGTCAAGTAAAATAATTGTAACTAAGCAACCGTGAAAACGTAGAATATTTGCTACTAAATAGTTTGATTGAAAGTACTAAAATAACACAACGCTTCGTAAACAACCCTAGGAAACGGTGACACTTCATTATTTACAGGTGGGGAGCCCTAAATTAAATTCACATAAAATGAATGGCTCCCTTCGAATATTCCACCACATTTGAGTGAAATCGTTTGCCTTGTTGCAAACGTGTATCATACCAAACGTTCAGGCTGTTGAAAGGAAATTTTAGGGAGGCTTCGATGTACCTCGAGCGCACTTTTAAAAAAGAAAAACTAGCACGAAAGAGTAACGGAGGTGCGAACAGACATCTGTCTTGCTAAACCTTCCGTTTTTACTAGTTTTCTGCTACATGATGATTCCTAATAAATAGATCAATTTATTCACAAATGTTGTTATCGATTAGAATACTTATATACCGGATTGGACATTTCAAATCAAATTGAACACTTTCACCTCAAATTTGACACTCCTCTAAGCTAGCGTGAGACTTTTGAAACCAAAGCAAACTCTTCCAAATCGAAATGAGCTTCTTCTACATTAAACTGGGACTTTCCAAAAGCGTTAGAAAAAAATTTTGTACAGGAAACATTTTAGTATGGTTTCTTCGATTTTTAATTCACTTACCCAACAAGCGAACATTTTGTTTGAAATTTTATAAAATTCTCATTTCCTGTAGAACAATAATGGATTATACTTTTTTGGAGAGCGGGGAAGCGGCAATTTTTTGGTACTAAAAGGAAAATTGTGCCCAGACTTAGCGATTCATATTCGATTGATATCAAAATTGCTTTTTGCATAGAGTTTCCCGCGGGTAAACGGTAGAACAAAAACAACTGTAAAGAACACACATAATCTTACGTTGGCACTTCATGTAAGCAGCATTTACACCATCAATCAAGTGATGAGCTTTTCGAATGCCTTGTGCAATCTGGTTTCTTAATGCACTAAATGATTGCTGCCTTGTTGCAAGTTGCAACAAGTTTAATCTTTATTTCCTTTAACAACAAAAATGTTATAAAATTATTACACTTACACAGCTAGACTAAAAATTTCAAAGGTTCTGCCAAATTTTCCTTGTACAAAAAATTATTCTAACCCTCTTGGAAAGTCCGTAGTTTAACCTGTTAGAAGCTCGTTCCGATTTGATAGACGTTCAATTTGATTTCAAAATTCTTAGCTGGCTTAGAAGAGAGCCTAATTTGATTTGAAAAGTGACCAATTCGACGTGAAAGTGCATTTCTCCCGATCTTCCTGGTTGAATGCTCATTGCTTGCATTAAAACAGTTGTTGTCCGGGTGTCGGCCATAAATAATATCATGAGAAAATTGCTTTTTGCATAGAGGAAGAAACACCGTGAACTCACGTTTGTAGCTCTAGTTTAGGCTGTGTCATTCCGCCAGAGTTTGAGCTGTGTACGTGTACGTATCGCTCAGCGACAGAATCATTTCCAGAATTGATATTGGGGCAAAAGTCGACACAAGCAATGAAGAGATCTCTGGTACCATTGACTTCAAACGCACTTTTCACGCTATTAAATTTCGCCTTGAATTTCAGCTAGAGGTCGACCTAAACAGTCATATTCTTTCTTTCTTTCTTTATTACATGAACATGCTATGTGAACCAGTAAGGCAAAAAAGAAAAATCAATAAAACTAACAACTCGACAGTGCAAAAAAAACTGTGACCTAACACAGAAACACAACAATTCAAGGATTCAAATAACTGCCCAACAATTTAATGAAACCTTTGGTATCATAAGTAACACGTGATTTCCTGCTTATCTTTACAAAGTCGTATCCCGCACGGTGCGCAAAAAATGGTAGTTCTTTTTGTTCTAGTTCTGGCTTTAGGAAGCACTAATTTGCGTGAACTACCGCGAGTAGTGGAATCCCTTTCCTCTCCAAGGTGAGATAAAGACAGATCACACTTGCCATAGAAGATTTTATGAAAAAATATAAGGTCATACTTCTTCCTTCTATATTCCATGGTCTCCAAGCCCAGAATGATATTACGATCCTTAGAAGAGGGGATTTGATCATACGAGCAACCAAGACTACGAATCATTACTTTCCTAGTAAAACTATTCTGGACTGATTCAATATTCTTTATAAGTTTTCCCTTGTGTGGGTTAAAGACAGCTGTTCCATATTCAAACAATGGCCGGACATAGGTTTCAAAAGTACGAACTAGGATACGGGAATCCTGTGTTATCAAGGCTCTGAAGAGATTGTAGACCAACCTAGAAGCTTTCAGAGCTATCATTTCACAATGCTTGTCAAACGTAAGATCTTGGTCTACTAAGAAGCCCAGATCTTGAACGCTATCAATTTTATCGATCGAAAACCCATCAAGAACGTAATTGCATTCTAGTCTAGGTTCTAGGTGAGCTTCTACACGTCATATTCTGACGTGTAGAAGCTCACCTACATAGAATCGTGAACTTCGAACAGATTGATCAAGCCGGCGGCATGACTGCTTTTTGTGAACCTTTTTGTCTCATGGCAACGGAGAAAATAGCGCCCAAACTGTGGAATCATAGAGCGAGCCATTAGTTTGACAATGAATTAATGTAGGACTCCTAGGTTGGTCGAGCTGTCCCTCTTGTCACAGGATTTTTGAAGAAGTGCTGAACTGCATTAGTATTTTCCTTGTTAGTGGTTCTTCGTTTCACAAAGATGCAATAGACCTGTAATTATCCGAAGTTCACATTAAATAAGGTCAATTTTGCAAATAAGGTCATCGTTTTTCGCGTCACATTTCATCAACGGAAGTAAGTCAACTGTAAAAAATGTTTAGCGTTAAGGTCTGCGATAAGCACAAACAGCGTTATGAAGAGTTCCCAAAGCGACACTTAAAAGGAAATAGGGTATATATTTTTGTCCACAACTCTGCTATTGCGATTGCAACACTTATTTGTTCCGCTAGAGCTGTTAGTGCTTGCGGAATCTGGAGCGATTTTTTCATGACGGCGATTTCGCACTCTAAAACGTGTCAGAGAAATGTGACAGCCGAAGTGCCACAACTGTACGCTTAGAGTTTACGGGAGGAGTTGTGCAGTTTTAGGTACGCGGGCATGGTCAATCACATCGAGATGAAGCCGCAGTTGTTGAAGCCGCTAGCGCGTGAAATACCTGCGAACAAGCCTTTCAGATGCCAGGTGTGCGATCGGAACCATTTTTTCGCGATTTTTCCGCGACCTCGAGCATTTTCACGGCCGATTATTTACGCAATTATTTTCAGCTGTGCGGCAAGTCTTTCTCACAAGCGGCAAATCTCACCGCACACAAGAGAGTTCACACGGGTAAAGGAACCACTATTCATAATTTTTTATATAATATTAAGGAAGCGGCTCTCCATGAACATTGTATCAGATTGTATGACAATAGTATATTCGATATTTTCGAAGGAGGAATACTATTGTCATACAATCTGATTGCCTTGCTCTCACATACGTTCAGGAAGATTTTTCTTCGATATTAACACTCGTTGTCCAAATGCTGATACTGTATCACCGTGCGAAGGGGGGGGGGGGGGGGTGGGAACGTCGAGTTTTGCCTCTTTATCATTTTCTAAGATTACGCTAACCAAGCGCTTCCATCCATCCGTGCGCGTTGAACAGGTGCCGTGTATTCCTTGAAGGAAAGTACATTGACTCCTCTATCGGGTGGCCATCTTTCGTCATTATATAAGTCGTAATGTAAAGAATAAGGATAAAGGACGGCGTTACACAACCCTTTTGGGTTGCGACACACACTCTATTTCTACGGGATATCGTGGAGGCGGTTTGGATGCGTATTTGGCTACGACTGACTTGCGGTGACCAGACAATGAACAAGTCAGCGCTTTATCCTTCCTAGACAGGTCTGGTACCAATTCTCCGAGCCCGAAGGGATGGAAGGCGGGAAATCCGAACCAGGAACCTGATATCTGGTGCACGCGACTGTCAGCTCCTCCTTCGACTGCGCTGCACGTGCCCATAAAATGTGTTTTCTCCACGTTAACTAGTATTTTTCCCACGTCATCTAAGCATTTCCCCCACGTTGTCTAGTAGAAGCAGAGTACGAGGGTTACTAAAAGATGATTTGGTCATAAACTCTGCTCTTTATTGCAAGAAAATGCGACATATAAACTTCATATAGAAAACGCGGAGTACCAATAGGCTTTGATCAAAACTGAATCAAATATTTTTTTCTTCGAAGGTTTCGTACATCCTGATGTTGAAACGATAAGCTTGAAATGAGCTACGGTTTTTCACACATGCTTATATAAGCGCTTAAGACTTTAACAAAAAGGTAGTTCGCAAATATTGATCGAAAACGCTTCAGGTGAGAGGCCGTTCACTTGTCCTGTGTGCAACCGACGATTTTCCCAAAGCTCTTCCCTTGTCACTCACAGAAGGTTAGTGAGTAGAACGCTGATTAATTAACTGTTCAAGATCTGAGAATTCGCGAGTACTCCTTATTCTACTTTCAAACCGAAAACTAAGATCAGAATTCGTCATGGAGTGTGCAAATTTAGACATACAGAGGATAGGGAGGGCCAAGTTAATAATGGATCTTAAAATGAAGTCGACACATGTTTGCTCATATTGTGCCACTGAACTTGTCCACAATCGTAGATTATGCTGTTCTAAGACTGGAAGCTGCAAGTGATTTTGTAGGCCAAATGCGCCTCCTAGATGTCCTGTACAAGTGGAATGCGTGGCGCATCCCAAAAAGGATCGAACGCCGCCCTATATCCCTATCTTTTGCATCTATTCTTTATTACGCTTATTACTACGCTTCTTGATTCGCAGAATGAGCATTCTTTTCAGTACAACTGACCTCAGAAAAAAACCATATGATACATATGAAGCCACATCCCTTGAGTCAATTCGTCAGATTTCCATCGTCGGTTTGTCCTCATCAGCACATGTCACGACCCCCTTACCCTTGGTGAATGCAGTATTCTCTTTGAAATGCTCAGTAAAACAATTTCACTGCCTATTTGTTGGATTCTTTCGGGTAAATCTTCATATCATCGAGTTCATGACTAGGTTCGAGCGCCTACTATACTTGCTTTGAGGCATCGCATCGCGCATCCGCACTTTGCACTTCAGCGAAAATAAAGGACAAAGGACAAACGTCGGCGTTAGTCAATCCCTTCACGGAATGCGCCACGCATTCCACTTCTGTGGGATGTCGAAAGCAATTTGAACGCGCCGTTGGCCTATGCAATGTCAGGTGGTCAGCCGATGAACAAGTCAGTGTTTTATCCTTCCCAGACAAGTCTGACACCAATTCACAAAACCCGTAGGGAAGGAAGGCTTGGTTGACCTGTTTTTCGAATTTCTAATCAGAAACTGGATACCTGGTGCACGCGACAGTCTTCATTCCTTGTGAATATCATCTAGGCTCACTGAAAGCAAACCTGCTCCTTCAGAATTTTGAGAATTTCCACGGTTCAAGCATATTCATTGACAAAGCTTGCATTTGCTAACTCTTTAGTAACTAAAAACAGTGTTCGTTGATGCGACGATGGATTTCACGAACTTTTTTTGCACTTTACATAAACTCTGCTTAAACGAAACTTTAAATTTTGCATGAATTTCATATAAATGCACTTTCATTGACAGCAGCATCACTATAACCAGTATAACGGTACTGATCGTCGAACCCTCACGGGCTGTCAACCAAACTTTTATGAACTCCAAAATCCACGAGATGTGCAAGGTAATAGGGCTACTGCAAGCGCTCTTTGCTGTAGAAATCGCCGAACGCTGTGAGGACCACACAAGGAGTGGGGATGTGCAGACAACATTGCTAGATATTAACCTTGAGACAACCACAGTATCAGATTCTCCAAAATTCGATTGTACGCCAAATCGTGATCTCCTGTCCTATGCGTTGAGCAGTTGGCTCCAGAGTTAACTGATTCTCCAAATTAGGCTCCTGTATCGATTCTTGGACGGAAGCAAGGCGCTCTCGTCGACAGGTATACGGTAGCCCTGCGGTTCTCGTAACTATGACGACCGGCCAACAGGCGCACCCGGCTAAAACAAACAATTACCGTATTCAGACGGATAGGATTATCCTTTAAAGATTCAGCAAATCAGGCAGATCCACTTAATCCTTTAAGGACGCCCACTTATGAAGTCCAGAAATGGTGAGCGAAGCACCAGCTTAGCTAGACATCCCACCTGGACAACGCAAAGAGAGAAAAAGCCTCTAGGTTCTCCTGGACGATTTACGGTGGCATTCATATGCTTGTGATTGCTTGCATTTTTTCATATATCAGCCAAAATTATTCCTATTTATTTCTATTTGACAATAGTTGAATATGTTGTGTAGTTTTATGAGCTGTTAACCACCATAGGCTTCATTCTCAACAAATTTCAAGTTCATAATATTGCAAAGCGGTCATAGAGGCTTTCCACGCAGAAGTACTGCCACTAAGCCTTATGCTGATAACCACGAACAAACTGAAAACAACTAGTAATGGATAGCCCTGTTCTTCTATAGCATTTCATCGATAGCGGTTGAGTAGACATTTCTGATGACCGTCTGGTTCCTCAACGGGATCAACTCTAGAGTATAGCTACAGCTGTCGAACAGTTTGCTTCCGTTTTTGCTAAGACAGACTAAATGTTCTATCTACCGCAGATCCTTCTGTTCTCCGTGTGGCTTGGGATGCGCTAGGTCTGGAAATTGTGGAAGCACGAGAATTCTTGTTTCCTTCGAGAGCATTCAATCCCGGACCGCTATGTGCTGAGTTTAGCATTGCTCTCATGCTTTAATCAATCCAATACAGATTGAATGCTCTGCTTGGTGGTGTATCATAGGTTGCCTTCGCATAACATTTGCCGTAACTATGGAGTTAATAAGTAGGTTCAGTAACACAAGTATGCTATAGCACCGCTAATAAGTAAAGGACAAAAGGATGAAGAGCGGCATTACTCAATCCCTTTTGCGCCACGCATTCTAGTTCTACGAGATGTCGACGAGGCAGCTGAGTGAGTGTTTGACCTACTCCATGAACGTCACGTGGCCATTAGATAAACAAGTCGGTGTTTTGTCCTTCTCAGGCAAGTCTGGTGCCCACTCACTGCCACCGAAGGGATGGAAGGCTTAGTTGGGAGGGGCTGGAAATTCGAACCAACAGCCTGGTATCGCGACAGCCGGCATCTCCTTCGACTGCACTCCATGCTAATAAATAAGTATAAAAAACAGGCAACCTTGTAAGGAGACACTATAATCGCATTGAACCATACAAAAACCACTATGTAGAATATCTTGAGTACTGTGCTCTGCAATTACCAAGGTTGTACCTCCTCTTATTAGCATTCCAGGGTTCTCAGTTAACACGACCAACCATTTTTTCCTGGTGTCCTCGTTGGAGCACCTTCGTTTCGAAGTCGACTTCAGAGCACTCTAAGGCCTTCTGCCTGCGAATCGAATACCCGGCTATCGGAGCTGTGATTCAACGACGGTGACAATTTACCGACCACCTGTAATCATTGAATTATAGGAAATCCACTATGTGGCCGTCTACGTGATGTTCATTACTAGTGTGAAGATTTTTTAAACCCTAGGGAGAGCTCTACATTGATATGAGCGAGGCGAGAACTCAGCTATGAACAACAGAGAGAGGGGAGGAAAAGTGTTATAGTGCAACTGAAGCAGGTTGCGTATTCAGTCACCGTTTTCTTTCTTTAATAGCTTCTCATAGTTGAGCCGTTCTGGAAAAGTCAAAGTGTCAGGGTGCTTACCAGGAAACTACCCGAACGGTAGGTCGGAACGGCCTATATGTTGTAAGCGGGCAGAATCGCCTCTCTCTGGGAAACAACAAAACGCAAATATCTCGACCCCAATACAACTCTGCGCAGAGTTAGGGACGACAGAAGTTGGGCCGTTGGCGGCGTTAGCCCCATGCCTGCAGGCGGAGGGCGGGCTTAAGATGGCTAGAAACAGCGATGACGAGCGAACGATGGTGGCGCAGTGAGTAGAGGGGCGGCACAATCCACATAATCGCTGTTTCCAACCAACTTGAGCTCGCCCTCCGCATGCTGGCAAAAGGCTAACGCCGCCAACGGCCCAACTTCTGTCGTCCCTAACTCTGCGCAAAGATGTATTGGGGTCAAGATATCTGCATTTTGTTGTTTCCCAGAGAGAGGCGATCCTGCCCATATACATCACTTGGACCGATCCAACCTACCGTTGAGATAGTCCCCTGGGTAGACCTATTTCTAACACGAGAACGAAAGATTGATCGCGCGTTGTGATTGTCCGTCTTCCACGATTTTCTAGACGTGCCCCCTGTAGGTTTTCGAAGAAAAAGAGTGAGAATCCTATGAACGCTCGTTATAAAGGCTTAGAAACATGACACCATCTTTTCTTAACTTCATATAGCTATTCATGAATAAAATAGACATTCCGAAGCGACTATTTTAACAGCATGAAGAAAAAAGACTTGGTAACGGTTTCCTGTCCATCTGCGCAATGTCGTATCTGCAAAAGAGCAATTCTAAAATTCTCTAACCTCAATTTCTTAATTTTCCGTTATTTTAAGATTTAATACAACCACTCCGATCTCCCTAGTATAGAAAAAAGGAGTCTGATAACGTGTTTGGAACGAATGTGAAATAACATTCCGTAAGATGTTGTGGATACCCAACTAGGGACTACATTTATGAATGTATATTGTAGTATAATAGAGGCCAAATAGGAATGAATGATAAGACTTAGCATACTTAAGTGAACACTATAAGATAAGTACCATTGAATAACATCCACAGGCATAACTTAGGGGTACCGCAAGTAGGTAATAGAGATAGCGCTCAAGTTGTCCACTCTAGGCGCGGTGCCCCCTTTCAAGACCAGAGGTAGTTGGCCCCATTGGCTAACTATTGGAGATATTTGTAGCTCCGCCTCCGCATATTGTCTATATAACCTGCTGTGATGTGATATTCGTGTTGTGCTCTGAGAGTTATAAAGTAATAAATCACTTATTACAATTGACTACAGACGCATCCGTTGGTGAACCACCAAATTGGTGCATCGGCCGGGAAGTCAAACCCACGCAAAAGTCTGCGCTAGTTCTCCTCAGTGAGAAACAGACGAAAAGCTTTCTTTGCGAGTTCTCTTCGGAGAGACCAGAAAGCAACCCTTTGTCCTTAGCGCGTTCTCTCCGGAGAAACCAGGACTACCGTCAGCTGTGCTAGTTCTCTTCGTGAGAAGCAGCAGACAAATCCAAATTTCCTTTGCGAGTCCTCTCACGAGGAACCAGGAAACCAGCTTTCTTTGCGAGTTCTCTTCGGAGAAACCAGAAAGCATCTCTAAGTCCTTCGCGAGTTCTCTTCGGAGAAACCAGGACTTGATTGTCAGCTGTGCTAGTTCTCTTCGTGAGAAGCAGCCGACAATCCTAAATTTTCCTCTGCGAGTCCTCTCACGAGGAACCAGGAAAATATAAAAGCTTTCCTTGCGAGTTCTCTTCGGAGAAACCAGAGAGCGAACGAATTTCCCTTCCGATCAAGGAAAGGAAATCGAAAGAATACCTTCTTCGCGAGTCCTCTACCAAGGAACTGGAAGGAAATTCTAAATTTCATAGCAAATTCTCACCGAGGATCCTAAGAAAGAAGAAAAAGACCCGCGTGGCAGGAAAACACTTCTACTTCGAACCTATCGAAGTAAAATTCTCAGTTTGAACTGAGAAACTTTTTCGAAGACGTGCCAGAAGCAATAGAGATGGCAGAAATACAGGTTTTCAAGACAAAGATCACCAACGCTTGCGCACTTATCAAGTCAAGCGAGCCGGAAGTCAATCGACTTGACCAGCCGTTCGCCTTCCCGGAAGAAAGGAAGGAATGCGAAGCATATATCAGGGAGAAAACGGCACAGCTGAACCACCTGATGAGGATCGTAATGAGCAACAAGCAGTACCACGACAACTGCTTAAAGGAAGCTATTGAAATAATTAGTTCACGCCCCGATGAGAAAAAGCGTGAGAAGCTCATGACGGATTTAAATGACCACTTGCAAGCAGAATCAAACGAGCTTGACATCACGGTCATCCGTTGGCAGAACAAGGTGGACTTCAGAAAGGATGAACTGTCTCAACAAACAGTTTTAATTGCCAGCTGTCAAGAAGGTAGCAACGGTAACCGTAGTGTAGCTGGCAATAGTGGCAGTAATCACACATCGACTAATGGAGTCGCACCTTCACAGGAGCGCACTGGCACGCTCAGACGTCCGCTTCTTGAGGTTCCAACATTCACAGGGAGCTTCAGAGAATTCTCCACTTTCTGGTCGGTGTTGGAGTCGCTTATACATAACGACGTAGATCTAAGTGACCAAGAGAAATTCCTGTTTTTAAAGCAGGCTCTTAAAGGGAAAGCCGCAGCTTCCATTAGCTGTGTCCCTGTAATTGGGGACAAGTACTACGTAGCCGTCAGTATCCTCAAAAAACAATACGACAGATCGGGAAGTATAGCCGATATTCTCATTAGCGAGATCGAAAAAATTCCGCGGGCTCACGATACACCCAGAAGTTGTCGCGACACCCTATCCGCCATAACCTCAAGAATCATACACCTCGAGCAGACCGGTGTATCACTTAATGCGGATCGAGTATTGCGCCGCCTGATCCTCTCTAAATTTACAGAACACATCTGTAGCACCGTAATAAGGAAGGAAAGCGTTGCCGCTATATCCTTCGAAGTAAAGGATATCACTGAGGCCATAGACGAGATCATCACTCTCCAAGAAACTACGGAACTCACAACGAAGACTATATTTGGAAACGAAACCCAAAGAACAAGCAACTTCAGAGAACCGACTGAGAATCAAAGGACAAGCAACTTCAGAAGGCCACACGATAGGCCAACACAATCTAAAGCTTCCACCACTCAGAGAATTTCGAACAAATGTTTGTGTGGAGATTTGCACCCAGCTCAACGCTGCGCAAGCTTCACTAGGCCTCAGGCTCGACGGATGGAAGCAAAGCGACAGCGTGTATGCTGGAGATGCTTCGACAATTCGCACAGTTCAAAATACTGTACCAAAGTCGGAAGATGTCCGAAGTGTGGTGAAGATCACCACTCCTCACTCTGCACTCAGTCTTTTAAAGAGTCTGAACATGCCAATCATTCAAGGAGACCAAACGAACCGCAACATTCGGGTAACCAATCGACACGCACTTCGCAACCATGGAATGCCAGCAGATACAGGCCTCAACAAGGAAGTGATCGACCAGTACGTGATAACAGTCATGTGCAAGCACTTCAGAATTCTACTCCGTTAGATGATACGGCTACATCGAGTCGACCGCTCCAAGGGCAGTGTGTGCTACAAATGGCTTCAGCACTGATCTTCAACGAAGCTCAAATGGATTACCAGCCTATCACAATCCTTCTCGATTCAGGAGCTCAAAGAAGTTTCATCAAAGCACAAATTGGAGCGACGTTGAAGTTGTCAGTAGTGAGTTCAACTTCCTTCACTACAATAGCAATGGGAGAGCTACACGAAACCTTCAACTCCAACGAAGTCTGTGTGACACTGAAAAGTCGACATGGTCCTAAGAAACTGCAACGCCTCTCCCTCTTCACAAAGGATAAGTTAACGTCATCAACGAAAACCGCAGAACTATCAGATGCAGATAGGAAGTTCAGCAAAGCGAGGCGAATAACGGTTGCTCAAGCCAACTTGTCATCTTCGGAGGTATCTCCTGACCTACTTATTGGACAAGATCTTCTGAATCAAGTGATCGAACACGACGTACCAATTATCAAGCTGCCGTCTGGATTGATTCTCACCTCTACCATTTTCGGCTACACCGTTTCCGGTACTAGTGAAACCTATGCCTCAGGAACAAATAGCAAAAATCCTCAGTGCAGCTCACTTATCGTCGCAACACCGGTCACGTCATCCAGAGACGACTACAAGAAGGAAGTAAAGCACCTCTACGAACTGGAATCACTCGGTATCAACACCAACAATGAAACCGACGAAGCAGCTGTTATCAGCTTTATGGATGAATACAGAAAGTCGATTTCTATCAAAAATGGAAACATTGTCGCCGGATTTCCATTCACTGATGAAGTTACTAATCTAAAAGACAACTTCAACGTAGCCTTTCGCAGACTTCAAAGCCTTCTGCGCAGCCTGCAGGGAGATAAAGAGAAGTACAGTATGTACAATGAGACATTCCTCAGCTATCTGCGTGAAGGGATAATAGAAGAAGTGAAGGACAATTCGAACAGAGTAGCGACATTCTACCTACCCCATAGGCACGTGTGGACACCATCAAAGTCTACTCGACTCCGCGTGGTTTTCGATGCTTCATCGCATGCAAAAGACGAACTCAGTCTCAATGATGTGATTTATGAAGGACACTCACTAACGCCTCTCATACATGAGGTATTGCTGCAGTTCCGAACACATCTCTACACAATGGTAGCTGATATACAGAAAGCCTTTCTGCAAATCAGATTGCCAGAGAGCCACCGTGACGTCACAAGGTTTCTATGGGTGAACGACGCCTCAAAACCAGCAATAGGAAGTAACCTAAAGCACTTTCGGTTCTGTAGAGTGCCTTTTGGTATCAACGCCAGTCCTGCAATCCTAAACCAGTGCATTCTGAAATACATAGAAGGGTCACAATCCGGGATTTCCCAAGAACTATCTAACTCACTCTACGTAGATAACGTGTTCTTGGAAGGAAAAAGTCCCGATGACCTTTTGCGCAAGTACAGCGAATCGAAGAGACTTTTCTCCTCTATAGGAATGAATCTCAGAGACTACCTCTCGAATTCGGCTCATGTGAACATGGAGGTACCAGAACCGGATAGGGCCAGCTCGACGGAGATCAAAGTGCTTGGAATACTGTGGAATGCTATGGAGGACACTATATCTCTGAAATGTAGCGAAAAACCAGCGAACAAAATCTCTAAAAGGACAATACTAAGTCAGATAAATGGCTGTTGTTTCGATCCTCTTGGGCTACTGACGCCGCTTATAACGCCTGCAAAAATCTTTCTTCAAGATCTTCACAAAAAGAAGTATGGATGGGATTCTGCTCTTTCTGAAGAAGACGAATTGTTATGGAAAGCCATAAAGTCGAAAATAATCGGCTTTCAGGTTACGCTGCCGAGAAAAGTAGTGGAAAACAACAGTTCCATATCTCATGCACTGTCAGTGTTCGTCGATAGCTCCAAACGAGCGTATGCATGTAGCATATACGTGACAACTACATCATGTCATGGTGTTAAGGAATCGCGCTTGTTCACTGCGAAATCCAAGATAGCACCTATAAACAAGGAGCAAACAATACCTCGTCTCGAGCTGTTATCTATCTTCATTGGACTAGGCCTTGTTGAGTCAACTATCCAGAAGGTAAACGTGACGTTCGAAAAAATCAGCATATTCAGCGACTCCACCATTGCTCTGTGCTGGATACAAGGAAACAGGCGTCTACCACCTATTGTTTCTACGCTTGTGCAGAAGATCTCCCTTATCACAAAGAGACTTCGAGAATTCATCGACGTCACATTCTTCCATGTGCCCACGCAGGAAAACGTGGCCGATTGCGCAACAAGAGGGGTCGGAAAAAGCGACTTCATCAACCATCGATGGTGGAGCGGCCCGATTTGGCTAAACATCCCATGCGAAAATTGGCCGGTCAAGGATGCAAGTATCTTATGCAGGCAGAATACTGATTCAGAAGTCGAAGAAGTTGATTCCTACGCCTCAAATATTGCTGAGGTTGCAGCTAACCCAATCTGGCCTACTGACAAAGTGAGCAACTATTCGAAGCTGCTCCGGATTGTGGCATACAGTGCACGTTTCATTCGAAAAACGAGCAATGACAAATACCTTCCTTTGAAAGAAGAGCTGCAAACCATGACACCCTCAGCCAGAGAGGTTATGTACGCCGAAGTCCTCGTCGAACAGCAAGCGATTTTCAAGTCTCAAATCCTAATGCAAAACAAGCAGCTGAATGTCAAAACTGACATAAACGGATTATACAGAAGGTTTGGAAGGCTACAGAATTCCGACCTCGACTTCTCTACAATTAATCCAATTCATATACCTAAGCACAGCAAGCTAGGGCTATTAATCGCATGCCACCTCCACCAAAGTTTTGCGCACTGCGGAATGAACCAACTGCTTTACAATGTCAGGCGAAGGTTTTGGATACCATCAGATAGGGCACTTTGCAAACGTACGCTCAAGCATTGTACAGTGTGCAAAAGATTCAACGGAGCACCGTACAAGTACCCCAATATAGGACCGCTACCGTCCGAAAGGGTTAAGGAATCGCCTCCATTTGCAAACACAGGAGTGGATTTTATGGGACCGATTACCGTCAAATCTGCTTCAGGAGAAGACTGCAAGCGATATGTCGCTTTATTTACATGTCTAGTGACAAGACTGACACATTTGGAGGCAGCGATGGATTTGTCGGCTAAAAGCTTTGTCTTCACATTGAAGCGATTCATTGCAAGAAGAGGAGTACCGCAGAAAATACTGAGCGATAACGGATCGAACTTCCACCTCACAGAAAGCCTCTTACGCAGCAATCAAGCGACTAAAGAAGACCCTCACTTATCGTTGTTCCTCGCTGAGCATCGCATTATCTGGAGCTTCATCCCACCTTCATCGCCATGGATGGGTGGTGTTTGGGAAAGAATGGTTGGCACCGTCAAAAGAGCGCTGCAGAAGACAATCGGTCGACGCAAACTCGCCGATGAGCTTCTTCACACAACATTATGTGAGATAGAAAGCATTGTCAACTCGAGACCGATAACTGTGGTCGGTGACCATGATTCACCCTGTGACACGCTTCGTCCAATAGACTTCGTCTACAAGGACGTTCGCCACGGGACAACTCAACTGACTGTGGACGACAACAGTGAGGACCCCGAATTCCAGCCGCTCCCTATCCCGTTTTCTCAAAAATCAGCAAAACAGGCTATATCAGAGTCGGAAAAGCTAACAAGGAAGTTCTGGACTATCTGGCGAAATGAATATCTGCTGGAGCTGAGAGACCGCCACAAATTAGTGGGAAAGAACTCTAAGTCAGCCGTCCAGATTCCGCGGACGAGAGACGTTGTGCTTCTCGACGAGGAGTCTCAGCAGCCAAGGGGACAATGGCCGATGGCTATCATATTGGACCTGGTCACCAGCAGAGACAAAGAAATTCGAAGTGCAATGCTGCAAACCGCATCAGGAAGGATCATTCAGAGACCGATAAATCGTCTGATTCCGCTGGAAATTCATTCCAACATAACAGAGCCTGATCAACCACTCGTTGATTCACATAATCGCGACAACATCGACATCGCCTCTGGAGAAGCTACAAGAATGGCAGAACCTGCTGAAAACACAGTTAGGCGACAACCACCTCGTGCTGTGAAAAACACTGTGTCATACAACGAGAACATCGTGAACGCAAGGAGTTCAAGGCCAACAACGAGCTCGTCGAATCATCTTCTCATGGCGCTGTGCGTAATAGCATTACTAGGATCTAG
Source organism: Heligmosomoides polygyrus polygyrus (assembly GCA_947396885.1). Classification (NCBI taxonomy): domain Eukaryota; kingdom Metazoa; phylum Nematoda; class Chromadorea; order Rhabditida; family Heligmosomidae; genus Heligmosomoides; species Heligmosomoides polygyrus. Next base: position 30,706,344 of record OX377205.1, on the reverse strand, counting down.
CGCAGTTTCTGCTGCCGCAGTATCCTGCTCAAGCAAAGGAATAACAATCAACGAATATCGACCTACCAATGTCGAAATTTGTGTTAACTACAAGGAATGCATCGTTGTCGAACCTAAGGACCACGCGAAAGAAATCGCTTTGCCATTCCAGTATCGTATAAGTCGTCATACAGTAGTTTGGCGCACAATCGCCGATACAAGGCAACATTTCGAGACAATAGTTTGTCCAGCTCAAGAAATTTGTGCCAGCATTGACTGCACATTCTGTATAGAGTTGCTCGCTAACACCCATTGCAGTCCACAGCTAGCAATTGCAGTACTAGCAGTGATTCTCTCACTTATTCTTGCTCCCCTCGCCATGGCCTGTTATTTGGCTACACAATGTGGAGTACCAAAATTATTCTGCTAACTACGGAAAAAAGGAAGAAAACAGCAGACAATGGAACGCCCAGGAGGAAGCAACATTGCGCTGACAAGTTTACTACCACAACTTCCAAGCTCGAAGATGGTAACTTTCAACGCTGTACTTGTATGCCTTATTGCAACGTCGAGCGCATGCCAATATACGCACACAATCACGGTAAACAACACTGTTTGCACGCGCTCAAATCGCCTAACCGAATGCCGAGAAGTTCTAGAAAGCACGCTAACTCTGAGTGAAAGGAGAGCACAAGCCTGCATCCGTATTCGAAGCGGAAACATTACTGTAGGAACAATGGAAGTGCAGCTCCAACAAGTATTGGTGACTTGCAATCCGGTTGTATTGTACTATACAAAGGACGTGGAGATCAACACCGAGTCAACAAAAAGGTGCGATTTAGCCGGATCCCGCAACTCCCAAACCTGCTCTCATATAGGAAGAAATTCGGAAATTCCCGAATTAAGAGACACCTACGACTTTCCTGGAGTTTCTCGATGCACGACGTCATGTGGAGGAATCGGATGCGGTTGCCTGCTACCCATGCCAGGTTGCCTATTTTCCCGCACTTTTGCTAAGCCAAAGAATAAGAAGGTCTTCAGAGTTTTCCACTGTCCAACATGGATGGATTCAGCTCTAATCAAATACACCTATACTGACTTCAAAGGAAACAAGACTTCGCAGATAGTAAGGGCAATTACGCAAAGCACACAAGAATTAAGTACTGCTAACGTAACCCTGGAGTTCGTTACTAAGCCAGCCATTCCACTGCTGGGCTCAACATTTGTAGAGGCAGTGAATGACCACCATTCTGAGGTGGCCATTGTTGGAAAAGACGACTTCTTCGCATTGCGATGTCCTACATACTCAAGTTCTGCAAATATAATGACCTGCAGTGTTGAGGATAACTGCATCTGCTCACCGACCGACATCGATGTCAACTGCGAATGTCAGAACGTTGATCTGACCGCAAAAATGAACTCTATGGAAGATCGCCTTCCTCTATCATCCTCAGTCCTGCACCTTCGAGACGCCCATGGAAGAATCTACGGTGTCATTCACGATGCAGTGATAGAAATTACCATCAGTACAATTGGAGGATACCACACAGCTTCAATTGTAGATAATGAAGTCTGCGACATAAAGGCTTCACCGGTGAAAGGCTGCTACAACTGCCTATCTGGAGCAGACGTCATCTTTAGCTGTTACGCTATGCGATCCATCATGGTGGAAATACACTGTCAAGAAAGAATGTTTGCCGTCATATGTAACCAATCCGCAACACAAACAACGATAACAATCCATGCGACAGTACCAAAATACAAGGAAACCTGTTTGGTCAAATGTGAAAAGCCGCAAAATATCACGCTGTCAGGTGCACTCGCATTTCATACTCTGTGGAGAAAGCCACCTCAACAGCACTCAGCAGGAGCCGCGAACTACATCGACATGTTCAACTATCCTGATGTAGGACATTATCTTGAAGTAGTAGTGGAGCACTGGATGGCGTCAACGATCGCTTTTATTGCCGTAGTCTTGGTTGTCATTTCTACGGTTTCGATAATACCGAAATTATTCGTCAGAATTATGTGCTAGAGAATACGCAATGCATCGTGTCCTAGATCTGTCATGTATCATAAATTGTAAATCATCCGTTAACGTGTGTGTTTTTATGTATGTTTATGTATTGATAATTGCTTGTAATCATGAACTGTTACTTCAGCTACCGCTAACTGCCCGCCCCCCAGTGTTGTGGATACCCAACTAGGGACTACATTTATGAATGTATATTGTAGTATAATAGAGGCCAAATAGGAATGAATGATAAGACTTAGCATACTTAAGTGAACACTATAAGATAAGTACCATTGAATAACATCCACAGGCATAACTTAGGGGTACCGCAAGTAGGTAATAGAGATAGCGCTCAAGTTGTCCACTCTAGGCGCGGTGCCCCCTTTCAAGACCAGAGGTAGTTGGCCCCATTGGCTAACTATTGGAGATATTTGTAGCTCCGCCTCCGCATATTGTCTATATAACCTGCTGTGATGTGATATTCGTGTTGTGCTCTGAGAGTTATAAAGTAATAAATCACTTATTACAATTGACTACAGACGCATCCGTTGGTGAACCACCAAACTAAATAACCCTTTCGAATTCGCCCTTCGGAATTCGGAAGGTCGTAATTTTTTTTGTTATAGCAGTGCTTCGCTTCTCAACTTATACTCGCAACGACACTAAAAGTGCGACCGCGTTTATTTTTAATGTAGGAGGGTGACATAAAGTCACCCTCCTACATTAAAAATAAGATAAAAAGTTTAATTCACCTCATCGCGATGGAAGAGTGGGGTTATGATTTTGAGACTTATTTGCTTCGTAGATGAGTGGTCCTCCCCATGCGAGAAAGCATCTTGCCATCTTGTTTCTTGCTTCCTTTTCTTAACGGTTTTATTAGCTACCAGTCGTTCGGCGGACTAGCGGCCGCCTACGACTGGTTGGGGGCTTCGCCCCCAAACCCCGAGAATAGGACGCCATGGCCCCTACGGGTTTCCTATTCTTTCCTAGGCCTTCTGACCATTATGTTAATCGAGATGGATCGGCTGATCTTCCTCGACGTGATCCTCAAAAAATCGATAATATCGATCGATATCGATTGGTAGACTTCGGATTCGTGTTAAGCGACCTCGATTACTCCCAAGGCCGAAGTTTCGCGCCACTTAAACGCCATCCTCAAAAAATCGATAATATCGATCGATATCGATTGATCCGACTTCAGATTCGTGTTCAGCGACCTCGATTACCCCCAAGGCCGAAGTTTCGTGCCGCTTGAACGCCATCCTCAAAAAATCGATAATATCGATCGATATCGACTGATCCGACTTCAGATTCGTGTTCAGCGACCTCGATCACTCCCAAGGCCGAAGTTTCGCGCCACTTAAACGCCATCCTCAAAAAATCGATAATGTCGATCGATATCGATTGATCCGACTTCAGATTCGTGTTCAGCGACCTCGATCACTCCCAAGGCCGAAGTTTCGCGCCACTTAAACGCCATCCTCAAAAAATCGATAATATCGATCGATATCGATTGATCCGACTTCAGATTCGTGTTCAGCGACCTCGGTTACCCCCAGGGCCGAAGTTTCGTGCCGCTTGAACGCCATCCTCAAAAAATCGATAATATCGATCGATATCGATTGATCCGACTTCAGATTCGTGTTCAGCGACCTCGATTACCCCCAAGGCCGAAGTTTCGCGCCACTTGGACGCCATCCTCAAAAAATCGATAATATCGATCGATATCGATTGATCCGACTTCAGATTCGTGTTCAGCGACCTCGGTTACCCCAGGGCCGAAGTTTCGTGCCGCTTGAACGTCATCCTCAAAAAATCGATAATATCGATCGATATCGATTGATCCGACTTCAGATTCGTGTTCAGCGACCACGATTACCCCCAAGGCCGAAGTTTCGCGCCACTTGAACGCCATCCTCAAAAAATCGATAATATCGATCGATATCGATTGGTCGACTTCAGATTCGTGTTCAGCGACCTCGATTACCCCCAAGGCCGAAGTTTTGTACCGCCGACGTGTTCGGCACGTCTGCGGCTCGCCATGCACGGTCGCCGACGTGTTCGGCACGTCTACGGCTCGCCATGCACGGTTGCCGACGTGTTCGGTACGTCTACGGCTCGCCATGCATGGTTGCCGACGTGTTCGGCACGTCTACGGCTCGCCATGCATGGTTGCCGACGTGTTCGGCACGTCTACGGCTCGCCATGCACGGTCGCCGACGTGTTCGGCACGTCTACGGCTCGCCATGCACGGTTGCCGACGTGTTCGGTACGTCTACGGCTCGCCATGCATGGTTGCCGACGTGTTCGGCACGTCTACGGCTCGCCATGCACGGTCGCCGACGTGCTCGGCACGTCTACGGCTCGCCATGCAGGGTTGCCGACGTGTTCGGCACGTCTGCGGCTCGCCATGCGCGGTCGCCGACGTGTTCGGCACGTCTGCGGCTCGCCATGCGCGGTCGCCGACGTGTTCGGCTGCCGCGCCCCAACTCAAAGTGGGACGGACGGACGGTGTGACACACACAGTGACACACACAGTGACACACACACACACGCTTGCTCCTTTATATATAGTAGGATTCTCTATTTTTGTTTATAGCCAATCTTGTTTCTGTTCCCACCTAGTTGATTACTGTTATTGGCAAGCACAATAAACAATAAATAAACAATAAAGATATAAGTATTCCTCAAATTTCTCATGTGATATAGCGAAAAACGCGGTCCTTCACTAAACGATGTCTTACTTTTCTATCAAGCCCTTCCGCCTGTTTCCATGCCGATGTCAGCGGCCGGCTCATCTCGATAGCAGGAGGTGCGGGTTCGAGTCCCGCCTAGCGCTGGAGTTTTGATCGCATCAAACTATGAAATCTGTTTTGTTATTTCGGCTCTTGTTTCAGGACACACACAAATGAACGGCCATATCAATGCAGCCACTGCGACAAAAAGTTCACGGACAGTTCCACTCTAACAAAACACCTTCGAACGCATACAGGTGCACCCGTTTGAAACATCGCACATCTCTTTTCTTGCGTTTTATTTCTACCCTTTAGGGGGTATAAATTTGAAAAAAATGCGCAAAATCGTTTTTAAAAGATCATTTTCTAAAGCGTAAAATTTTTTACATGTTTAGGTCAGAAGCCTTATGGATGTGATGTGTGCTTCATGCGGTTCACGCAGTCTGGCAACCTTCATCGACATATGAAGACACACAAAAATCTTTAATCGTGATCCCTCCGTGTTATTAAATGTCTTTTATAAAAATGTCACTGTCACAGAAGTCTTTCAGAACAGTACGTAGTGCAACGAGTCTCTCGAGAGGGTGATTTATCAAGAATCCAGTGCCGCAAACTTTCTGCGCCCCTACTAGGACACTGGGTCACCACGGGCCGCACAACCAGTTGCTATTGGGGTGAAAACCTGTTGCTACGTATATACATATATATACATATACATACATATGTATTTATATGTAAATACGTAGTATATACCTACTTATATACGTATGCACATATATATGTAGGTACGAGCTGGATATACGTGGATATATGGCTTCACAAGAATCGGGGGTGCGAAGGCGACTATCCTGCAACACTCTAGCAACAGGAGCCGACCCTTAAACCCACCCACAGGAGTGTCAACGGAGTGCAGGTAATCGCACTTTGCCCCCTCACCTGGCCAATCGGCGCAGCCCGCCACTCCCACTGCAACAGGTTTGCACCCCAATAGCAAGTGGTTGTTCGGCCCGGGTTCAGCGAGTGCCAGAGTATGTACCACATATCTAACGCAAGATGTCCAGCGCTTCAGTCACAAATTTGGAGTCCTTGTCACGAGACCATGTAGTTGTTTTAAACCACATAATAACTGCTTTTGGCCAAAGCTTAACTTGTGAACACGTCGATCAAATCCTTCTTTCTTGGGACTTGTAAGCCGCCTTTCAAAAAAGACCGGTTATCCTCTCCAGGGTGTTCTTCTCTACAGTGAACAAAATTGTGAAATTTGCTATTCATTCCCTATTATAAAAACTTGTAGCCCTACTCTGGTATTATTCTGGTAAACCAATAAATGCACTTTTGAGTGTCAATCAATCGTCACATAAAGCAAGACAGACTGAACAAGGCGAATGAGTTGTTGGTGAAGATGATTTTTCTCTTTTTGGCATTTTGTTGATATTCGACAGAACCTAGCACGAGCCAATAATCGCGACATGAACTCTTATAGAGCAAGACATTCTCTTCCAAACGACATATAACACCAAGCAAAAAGTCCTACAACAGAGTAGGAGCTGTCGGTAAAAATAAATCCTCTCGTTCGCGCGCTCAATTTGATGGCCTAAAAATCAATAAAGAACAAATGAGCAAATAGGACCGACACAAACTCTTGCAGTTGAGAACATTGTCTTCCAAATGCTATTAAAACCTGCGCAAAAAATTCCAAGCCTAAGCGGAGAGAAGGAACTGTCGGCCACTTTTCAATTTTTCACTTTTCACTTTAACGACCTGAAAATTGACAAAATTCAGGATAAAAAAGAAATGCAATACGTGTTCTGATAGAGGAAGTCAATCTCTTTCGAAAGCTATGCAGCGCTATGCAAGAGACTGCCGGCGAAATCTGCAGTGAATCGTTGAAAAAACGGCGGGGACTTATGGGACAACCTAATACATATTTACATATCACTGCACCTGATGTCGCCTTCCTTAACACTATAAATGTGTGACGACGGCACACTACGACTCCGCTACCAGTGCTACTGACACTAAGTAGCAGCGTAACGGTTAAATTATGTTTAGGGTCCTGACACAGAGAATTTCAGTTGAGCTTTATTCGGTGCTCTACTAACGATGTCTAGGGGTGGAAAGCTCAGACTTTGTATTCCTTCTGCTAAATCCTCCAAATTTCCTTACCCATAGAAGCCTACGGGAGTTCAGCAAATTAAAATTAGTGAAAATGAGTGTATCACGAGTGTGAGAATGGCCGACTGTGCGTTCATGCCTTTCAAAATCTTAATATTCGCAAAGTGTCTGGATTAGTTTGATTGTTTTACTGTTTAGATTTGGAATTCAATGAGCTTCTGTTCTTTCCTTTGTATTTTAAGTTTCGGATTTGCCACAGAGCCGACTCAAGCCTTCCATCCCTCCACGATCTGTGAATTGGTACCAGACTTGACTGGGAAGGTTAAAGTGCTGAATTGCTCATCAGCTGACCATTGTATGGTGAAATGCGCATTCAAATCGCCTCCATGACTACCCGTAGAGGCAGAATGCGTGGCGCAGCCCGAAAGGGATTGAACAACGCCATACTACCCTTTTATCCTTTTATCGTTTGGCTTACGATTTCGTTTCTCAAATCCCTTTTTGATTTCCATGTGTGCCTATGTTGCAGATTAAAGATTTCTTCTTGAAGCATCAACTTCCGTTTGGAGCTCGTGAGAGAAGAGAGACCTCGCTTTCTGCGAAAAAAGAATCGTGTTCTACGCAATCGTGAAACTTGAAAAGGAATCTCAAAATTAGTGGTTGTCGATGCAACACTGATACAGGACGTTACATTATAAGGACTATTGGGCTCTGGCAGAACTCTCCGAGTTCTAGGAAAACCAAGAGTCACCTGTCAAATCTGGTCCACCAAAATCTGTCATTATCGTTGAACTCAACACGCCAATGTTACCAGCATCTCGTTCACAACTGACGACGAGACCAAGACGAAAATGTACGCGATCGATGTTCGAAACGTAGTTGAGCTCGGACGGAGAGAATTTCTCAAGTCACCGCTGAAGCGCGGTCCTACTGCACTCTGGGCGAAAACCGTCACTCTTACAAAGCTTCCATTATGGAAAAATTCTTCTCGTCTTCTCCGCTCACAACAGCGCCTCAACGTTGATGTGCTCAATGTAGCCTGCTCCACAGACACTATAGCGTTCTTCGCTCTTGACACCCTTGCGCGCCGATTGTCCAGCACTCTGAAATTGCATTAAAACCCCTGTAGGACAGAGTGTACACTACGTTCGTCGCGCACTGAATGTAATTAATTATCAGGGTGTCCGAAGTACAAAATCCTTTATCGATTCTTCTTATTTACTATCTGATGCGATTCAACTTGGAGTCGAAAATGCTAGCGCGGGTGAAGCACTTGGTGAAATAGCTCTCAAATCTATTGCCTTGAGCCATGTTTAGGCCCTTGAAGACGAAGATATGGTCGAAGTGTCAGACCTTCAACAAATTTCCACCTGTCAACCCCACCGATGTTGATCGAAAAGTCTTTCAACACTTTATGCTACTGCCTGTTAAATTTGTTAAAGCTCTTGCAGTATCGATCTTGTGTGGTGACGTCACAGTACGTTCTCGAAGCTTTCTCAAGCATACTACATAAGGCCGCGTACGAATACAGCAGCAATGCCAACTATAGGCAGTATACTTGTGCTTTTCCAAAAATTTTCGAATGAACGAATAATCGAATAACCTCATTTTTTTCGGTTATTCGAATTTCCGAATAATCGAATAACCTCATTTTTCGAAAATTCGAATGAACGAGTAATCGAATAACCCCAATTTTTCAGTTATTCGAATTTCCGAATAATCGAATAACCCCATTTTTCGCTTATTCGAATTTCCGAATAATCGAATAACCCAATTTTTCGGTTATTCGAATTTCCGAATAATCGAATAACCCAATTTTTCGGTTATTCGAACGAACGAATAATCGAATATTCGAATAACTCGAATAATCGAATAAACTGCACACATAATAAGGACGCTGTGATTTTTCGTTTAACTAAGATGTCTCCAACGTGGGTCGAGGTTCAACAGATAGGCCGAAAACGTCATCCAACGTTGGTTGGGTTCAGCAGACATGCCGAAGACGTCGTCCAAGGGTGGTCGGAGTTCAGCTGACGCGCCGAAGACGTCGTCCAACGTGCTTGGCAATTTGGAAGAGTAAGTGAGACCCGTAAAAGAGGAACCACTAACCGCGGAATGCCTTCAGCTTCCTATGGAACTTCGGACAGATACCTACGTCTTGTGAAAGAGGTCGAAACGCTGATTACAAATATTAAGACCAAATTTGCCAAATGGATTTCATAAGCAAGTTTTAGCTGGCCAAAGTCTGCGGACTGTGTGCCGCGCGCGTTGATGGACGCAGTGTTGCGTAATCAGCATTGTCGTTAGCGGCTTGGCCAGAGGCCACCTTAGGCCTGAGTTATACTCCCGCGGGAGCATCCGCGGAAGGGCGGGAATCGCGCCGAGACTCCTCACCTAGCCAATCGCCGCGCCTCGCCACGCCCGCCTCCGCCGTGCACCATTGGTCCGCGGACGTTCCGCGGACGCTCCCGCGGGAGTATAAAGCCCCTTTCATACTCGTGGCGGCGGCGGCGGCCCAATGGTTTAGCATAGGAAGGCGGCGGCGATGACGTGCCCGAGCGGCGGCCACGGCGGTGGAGGGGTTTTCATACTGGCAGCGGCGACGTCGCCGCGGCCACGCCCCGCCACGCCCCTGGCGGCGCCGCCGCCGGGGCCGCTGCCCGAGATGGCTGGGGCCATTTCGGGCGGCGGCCACGAGGGGCAGCGAGAGCGGCGGCACAGACGAGACCGCTGCGCGTACGCGCGCGCCAAACGCAATTAGCGCTGGCGGCGGCCGCCGCCACCCCTAGGCGGCGAGAACGGGCACCGCCCCAGTGTTATGGCGTTTTGCGATTTATCGTTAGTGAGACCGTTTATCGCCATTTCCAACACATTTTTGAACAAAAGCATGCCAACAAATGTCATTTATGTTCATCGAGCTCCTTGTAAGTGGAAAGGTGAGCATTTCTGATTTCCCGGTTAAGCAAGCCAAAAGCTGTATTCATTCGGCGCGCGAGAAAAACACGCGTGTCGTTAAAGGGTTAACCTGCCATAAAAAACCGGATATTCAGAAACCGATGTCTGATTTGTGATGAGCAACCCAATCCGCATCGATGTATGAATAACTATTTTTTCGATCTCGGTAGTACAGTGCATGGGCCCTTTTTATTTTCGAACAGCCAAGCTGTTTCAAGATGAAGAGGTGTTGTAGACAAATTATATTCTTTACACGAATTGAATCAAAAATGTGCTAACCAACTGGTAAGTATAGCTAATGATGCAACAGCCTTTTTCAGCAGTGATGGAGGAATGCAAAAAGCTGTGCTTTACAGCGAGTAAAAGGTTTTTTTGAGGTCAATATCGATCGATATTGTTGATTGTAGCTTGAAAGTGACGTTTCTTTGTTTGTATGTCGATGACAGTTAAGCAGTCCGTCCCTGACGTAGCGGCCCCATGTGGAAAAAATTTTCTGTTCAACTTAGCACTATTAGATTGGTGCCAAAGGAGTGCAGGTTTTCTGTCTTATTGGTTTCATCACAATTTTTCAATAAAGTAAGACTTTTCATAATCCAGCTTTCATCCAGCTTGCTCCTCCCGCAGTTGATCATCAATTGCATCTCGAAGCCTTCTTAACAATACGGTGCAGAATACTTTGCCTGGCACTGACAACAGGGTGATACCTCTCCAGTTCCCGCAATCCGATAAGCTTCCTTTCTTCGGCAGTTTGACTACTAGGCCTTTTTTCCAGTCTTCTGGCACGTTTTGTTGGTGCCAGCAGTTGTTGAAAAGCGTCGTCAGTTGTTTTGCTAACGGTGTGCCTCCAGCTTTTAACATTTCCGCTGCAATTTCGTCAAGACCAGGGGCTTTTCCGTTTTTGAGAACTCGTATTGCTGTCTTTGTTTCCTCTACCGTTATGTAGCCGGTATTGACGTTTAGCTCTCCCAGGGCGTTTTCATCATCGAACGTAGGCGTTGCGGATGGCTGGGGCTGGTTGTACACATATGGAGCAGGGGTTGAATTTTTGAAGCCTTCAAAGGAAAACAATATACCAAACACCCAAAGGCAATTTGAAAGGCTGCTTGACGGGTATCACTAGAAAACTTTGTAGTTTGCTGTTGTTTTTGAGGTTTTTGTGCAAGCCACAAGTCACTTATTTAGTCACCTGTTGTCTTGTGTTTGAATCATATTTGAACTCATTTTGTCCGTCCGCTTATAAAAGTAAATAAATAAATACATATTTGAATGTATTTGCGTAACGGCGAGAACCTCGACGCTGTGCTATCGAAAACAATCGTCACCGGAATGAACTCGCTTACAAGAATCATTATTATGTCACATTCGAAACAACCACGTATTCGAAATTCGAATAATATTCGAATTTTCGAATCCCAAATAATCGAATTCGAATAATTATTCGAATTTTCGAACCTCGAATAATCGAATTCGAATAATTATTCGAATTTTCGAAACTCGAATAATCGAATTCGAATAATTATTCGAATTTTTGAAACTCGAATAATCGAATAATCGAAAATCGAATTCGAATAAATTATTCGAATAATTATTCGAATTCGATTATTCGAGCACAAGTATAATAGGCAGCAGCATCTACTACGAATTTCTGCAAGGCCATTCCGCAAGGACTGCAGCCTCCATCTGCGCTGCATTCAAGGAGGAAGTCATTCACTATTCCACAGTGGCCCATTGGTATCAGCGCTTCAAGGCTGGAGATATCTCTCGAAGACCGACCTCATTCCGGACGCTTCTCTGTTCTGGATGAAGACAGCTTCCGCGAAGCCTTCAAGGTGAATTTCAACCACTCGCGAATCGGCGGCGACACTTGGATGTACGCAAAGCACCGTTGCGAGGCAGCTGGAGATCCTTGGGTGCCGCAAAGTTTTGTCGTCTTGGGTACCACATGAGCTGACTCTTACAAGGCATGTCGAGTCAGTGTTGCTGACCCGCTGCTTCTTCGCCGCACACGAAGGACTTTCTGAAGGACATTGTTACTGGTGACGAAAGCTGGGTACTTTATGTTAACCACACCCGCAAAAGCCAATGGCTCTCAAGCGGAGAACCGGCTCCAAGACATCTGAAACGTGGAAACCACGAGAAGAAGGTTCTTCCGTGTGGCTGGTGGGACTCAGAAGGCGTGCTTTACAGAGAGTGGCTGGGTAGTGAGACCACAGTCACAGCATCTGTTTACGCCACCCAGCTCCAGAGCTTGGCCGACGCCATGTGCCAAAAACGTCGAGAACGGGAAAGCGTCTACTTACAGCACGACAACGCGCATCTGCATGTCGCAAAAGTGAGTCGCGAGAAAATCCAGGAGTTAGACTGGGAAGTTCTGCCCATCCACCGTTCTCTCCAGACCTCACTCCTGATTAACACCTGTTCAGAGCTCTGAAGCAACACCTTCGAGGTTGAGAGCTTGATGATCGACGTCAAGTGGAAATGGAGGTTTCTGAATCCTATTCCTCACAACCCTCGGAATTCTGACGGAAAGGAATTGAAAGGCTGCCAGAAAGATGGAGCAGGACCTTAGACTTGGATGGAGAATATATCGTGGACTGAGTTTTGTATACTGTATTATATTGCATTGTATTGTAATATTGTTGTGCTAGTGTTGCAAGACTTTTCGATCAATCCAATAATAGGAGCAACTCTAGCATTAATGCCGGGTGTCAAAGGTGAGCAATTGCAGGCATCATTACCCCGCACCAGTCGGCTGCTCGCTGGTGGAGCTCCACACCACCATTGTCATCGATCTGACGAGACTGATCCCTCTAATAGTGAGTGATCGCAATATGATGCCGACGCACTTAATTGCTGTCGAATTTTCAGAAACTAGCCTTTTATAGCGACAAATTCTCTGTAGAGGAGTCCAATCAACACCAAGACGGCTACTTTTTAGTGTTTATTATGGCATTATTACGACGAGATCATACCAATAAATTTACATTCACTGAGTGATTCAAATGCAATAACGCCGCATTTTAAGCCCACAATAAGGAATATTAACGAGAATCAATAGCCGTTTGGAATACTTCACAACAACCAATGAGCGTGTTCATCTTTCACAATAGGTAGATATCTCAACCAATGAAGTTCTCCTTAAAGGAGCCATGTGAAGACGAGGGATAATTTTTCCTGCGAGGTTCTATGAAGTGCGCCCACCCAGATGTCCCACAAAATTCTCACATATTCGACATGTTATCCATATATCCGGTACATCAAGCCATCACTTCCGAACGCTGAGCAGTTACAGAGGAAACTTGGTTGGTTCCAAATAATTCAAGAGATCCTAGTAACAGCAAAATATCGCTAACAATAGCCAACCCAATAATTTCACAATAAAATCAGTCTGCACCTAGAACGACCACACGAATCAGCTATACTTTGCCATGCACAATGAAAGGCACCACGCGCATCCACTTGAAGACGTCGTCGCTCGAGTCGTTCACGTGCATGGAGCATCCCTCGTGGTCGAATTCTACCAAACTGCACTTGTCGTCGTGGAACAGCACATCGCTGAACAGAACAGTTGGCGAGGCGGCCGTCGGTCGTGCTGGATCTACACCAACATACCTCTCCTCGATATCTTCTCGCACTAGCTCGTCGTAGCCTCGAATGAAAATGAACATCCGTTGACCGGAATGGCGAGCCTCCTTGGGTGGGAAGGTCTGAAGCACCCATTCCTAATTTTGTCTGCGAGTGTCTCCGCCAAAGAGACGGAAACGGAACCCACCATGAACAACTGCCGATTGATGCGTCGCTTCTCCACGTCCGACAACACAGAACATGGCGAACCGCAGTTTTCGTCATGCGAGTCTTCCGCGTCACATATGGACACCGGCATTTCTACAACATCGACATCTATCTCAAAAAGAACAAAACCGTTGCCTTACTGACTCATAAATAGTAAGCGCTTTATTTCTGAGAGACGTGCACTTATGCACTTTGGAAGCGGTCTTCGGTGGAGAAACATGGTCACTGTGATGGATTTTCTCCTTCCGAATATTCAATTCTACACGACGATCCTCCAGACAAATGAACTACGCAGTAAAGAACGGGTGTTTCAATCAATTGCTCCTCCCTGATCGAAACTCCTGCGGCAGGAAGAACACGAACCAGCAACCCTTCCTCACAGGGCTTCACCGTTGCACTGTCTGCGCTGTTTGCAGTGGCCACCGCATCACAATAGAGCTTGCCTCGGGCCAGTGCAAACAGTGTGCTTTCGGACGACCTTTACCGTCAGTCTCAGAAACAATTAACTGCGACGTACTATAAGTGTGATTGATGCGATGAGGATTCGGTCCGACGCATATGGCCACCTCTCGTATAGATCGCCTGTACTTGGAACGGAAAACGCCTCGCAAAACCTCTCGAACCTGCAAAGCGAAGCCTCAGACTTGAACCACTACTTTGAGATACTTATATGAAAACAGAAAAGCTACAGATGGAGAAGTATATTCCTACTAGCGAATGCGATGCACGCGAATATATTCCTTAAAAGTTGAGTTCTAAGGCATTTTAAAACGTCTGGATTAGTGGAGACTCGAGCGAAGAAATCTCCACGACCGGTACAGGTAACCAGCTTCAGGCATACCATTTCTAACACAGCTTTCTATGACCTTCATGACAATGACTGGCAGATCTGACAATACTACACAGTAAGCTAGAGCCACCGAAAGTACGCTTTCATCCCGCACTTTTCCCATATGCTTAAAGCAAAACGCTGAGGGACTTTGTCAATCCCGGCAACGCCATGTTCGGTACATGGTTTCGATACTCAACCTACTCAATGTCTTCATAAGCTACCGTTTTTGCAGCAGTATGTAAGGAAGTTTTTTTATTTCCACATGATAAAATAAACCGGACGACGTTAAACAATGCGCTACACTGTCTACTTCTACAGGATGTCGTGCATCCAGTTCGAATGCGAATTTGGTCTATACGAAGACATGCAGTGGCCAGGGCCAACATTTTATCCATCCGAGACGAGTCTGGCTCCAATTCGCCGAGCAGGAGGGATAGTAGGCTTGGTTGGCTTGGTCCATACCCGAACCATGAAGAATGAACAGGGCCACGCGAAATGGACGCCTCCTCTTCACCATCACGCGCCCAGCTTCCCATAACAAACACTATTTCAGGATTTCAGGATTTGAGCGTAAGACAGGCTGCTAGTATGTCACCGCCGATCGTTCTTTAAGCGACAACACTGCAAAACAGTTCATTCAACCAATGAAAAGAAGAGGAATCACCAGAGAATGATCGTATGGCGGTCATGGGCGCGTGGAGAGCAGTCGGAGATGTCGGCGATCGCGTGCACTCGATACCAGGTTCCTGCTTCGTATTCCCCACCCCGGCCAACCAAGCCCTACACCCCACCGGCATCGCCGAATCGGAACCCGACATGTCTGGGCAGGATTAAACACTGAATTGTCCTCCGGCTGGCCAACGCAAGTGGCTAGGCCAAACACAAACAGGCCAAATGCACATTCAGATTACCTCCACGACACTCCGTAGAAGCAGAATGCGTAGCGCATCCCAAAAGTGACTGATAACCGCTGCCCCTCATCCTTTATCCTTCATGGTGGTCTAACTCGTCACGGCGCCACAAGATGCACCATCGCCTAGCTGCTTTCCGAAAAGTACTCGAAGCAAGTTCGACGTCAGCCTAGCCGCCTCGAAGGTGACAATAAATAAATAAGAAGACTTACTGCGCACTCGTTGTTTCCGAGAGGAGCACTTTGACTAAAGCGGTTGCCTAATCAAACCCTACGGATTCCTATTCGCTCTTTCTACTTCAATTTTTGACCGCTCTCATCCTATGAGCGATGTGTTCCACCGGAGAACAAACCGAAAATATGAAAGCGTGCGGCGGATGCGACTGCTGTGAAAAGCGCGACGTCTACACAGCGTGTGTCTGCATAAACCTCTTTTGCTCCCTCTGCTCAGCTATTTAGGAGTCATCCGGTGCACTTAATCGGAAAAAATGGATATTTCGAGAGAGATGCCCTAATAGAAGACAAATGCTTCCACTGTGAAAAAATTAGGGCACCTTGTGACAAGAAGCTTCATTTTTAAAAGCCACATATCTAGGATGCAATACATAGAGCATAACTCGGGAAATTCTTAGAGCTCAATTTTCATATAACAGCACGCTTAAAAGCTCTGAGTCGGTGGGGGTTCTTCTCACTGGGCGAAAAATCGTATGTTCGTACTACCAGCCATGTTCCACCTTACTACGTCCGCGTACTATATATAAACGGACAGCCCCTTAACAAATGGAGCAATAAATTACCTGCATCATTTCACTTATTAGGCAACTCCCACAAATTTCGCCTTAGCAGCTAACGGGAAGGCGTGAAATACACTGAGCAGGCTCACCTTTTCGATGCCGCTTAATGTCTTGACGAGACCAGGTGGAGGTGACTCCGGCATTAGGGACAGTGGAAATGGCAAGAGTCCGTGGTTCAGCAGAAGCGACTGCATCGCAAGGTCGAGGAACTGTAAGGACGAATGGATGCACAAACACCGTCCGGTGTGCAGCCGATGATTCGCACAGGACATTCTGGAACACAGATTAAACGGAAGTCACACAACTTCACGACCCTATCCAATCAACGATATACATCGACCAGACGAGTCCAAGTGCACCAACTAACGGCCGCAAAGCGTGAAAGAAGACTTTATTTGTGTAAGACCCATTTTAAGACGGCACAACAGAGCACAAACAATCAAACCAACAACACTCATTGGATGGGACTTAAGCCCAAACGGCATAACTAAGCAACGGCAGTGCCGCCAACGTCATTTACAGGACACATAGATGAGCAACCATAGAATCTTTGACATCATTTCTTGTCCCGCAGAGCCTTTATGAACTCCTCCATCTCCCGCAGCTTTGCTCGGTTATCATGCAGCTCGCGCTTCCGCTCCCTTTCCTCTTCCTGCATACGTCGTCGCTTCTTCTTCTCTTCTTCAATCTCATCCCGATGCGTGTTCTTTCTCGTTCTTGATTTATCCCGCTGATCTTCCACTAAAACACTCAATTGGAGCAGACGTATAGGAGGAAATGGGTTGGAACACATCTAATTGCAACACACTAAGATTTTACCTTTATGCTAAAAAAGGTCACCTCTAAACGAATCGTTTTTGCAGTATATTTTTGAAAGTGTTGCTGTGACCCTGTCATATGTTCGGTTTCTTCTAAAATATTTCTTCTGCCATACATTTTAGGCAGAATCTCACATCGTTTGTTTCGGCAAACAACAAGAGAGAACATTACTTTCATAAATTTAAGAGAACTATTAATAAAACTTTGAAAACGAGAACGAGATGAGCTATCTCATGCTCACCAATCCCTTCTCTACAGTGCTTTTCAATGTGAAAGGACAACAAACAGGGGTAACTCTCGCAAAAGATGCAAACCGCCTCTCCAGAGAAATCTTGACCTGCTCGAAAATTCTTTTCACTTTTTTTTAGCCTACAACGGTTGTTATACAATTTAATAAAAACCACAAAATGTGTTCAAAGCAGAATAAAACTCTTGCAGCAAGAGGGACTAGAACAAGCAGTCGTGGTCTTCGAGCTTGGATGCTTCCATCTCCACGGCATGGCCTTCAGATATCGCTTGAATTTCTGTGATTTAATTAATTTTCGTTTCCCAATCGCAACACTACTGCATTTACAAAATCTAATTACGATTTCGTCGCTTCAAAAACACCGTCCTTAGCTTCACATAGCGTTGGGAGCTAGTGGAATGAGTGCGGAAGGGTCCTGGCACGAAAAGCAAGAAGTCCAGGTTCGAGCTACGTCTGATGCAGGATTTTTGATCAAAAACAAACGTTTTCAGGCGCGCAGCAGACGCTCTTTCCTCCATAGGAGTACTGTACCGTAATTGAGTGAGAGAAACAAGAGATAGGGAATGTGTGCGGAGAAAGGAAGACAGGTGATGTTAAACGACCGTACTTCACGCGGATCTCTTCAGTATGAGCGATGCGTTATTACATTTGCCTTCGATCTCGATGACGTGCAGCCTCCACCGCACAATTTTCACTGTGATAGTCAGTTATCATTTTAGTGATCAATTAAATCACAGAAATTCAAGCAATATCTGAAGGCCAACGGCTCTCTTAACCCAAATGGAACTACACATGCACTCAATGTAATCAAAACCTACATATTTCAACGGAAGGACTCCGCTTCTTCTTGTCCAGCTTCGCGAGAGCAGCTCTTGCCCGCCGGTCCTCTTTCAATTGTAGAACCTTCTCGAACTTTATCCTCGCATTCTCCACGTCTCCTTGCACTTCCAGCCTCAAGCGTGAAGCAATAGAATTCGATGGCCAGATTTTCGGCGTAGAGAAAAATATAGTTGGAGAGCACTGTGGAGAGACAAACTCAAAAACTCACAAGGAGGCGTATTTCACAAGCGTTTCCACCATGTAGTTGCGAGCATTCGTATGCGTCGGCTCCAGCAATAGTGCTCGATCAAAGTCGGCCTCAGCGAGAACATAGTGCCCGTTTGTTGAATATCTGCGTAATACAACGTAAAGTGATTTCGCAGTTCAAAAAGTGCTACCACCATGACTTCAACTCCACCCGCAGATTCTAAGCCGCTTGCTGCTCCACTAATCAAGGCCTAGTGAGAAAACCTAGACTCAGGGGTAAAATAGACTATTAATACGCCGAAAGCTGGAGTGAACATCAGTTTTGCTTTGAACCACATTGCCAGAAAGGAATTAATAGTAGGCGCATGAATTTGAGCCGAAATCTTGGATAAGGAAAGCTGGATATATCTCTCCTTCTGCTGATGCCTCGGCGCTATGCTTTCTTTAATGTAGAGAGTCTAAAAAATTGAGCTGCCACTCAGATCGGCAGTGTCTGTCTCACAGCCTTTTCGCTTCCTGAATGTGGAATAGCGCCCGCATCGGGATTCGACATGCTCGCCGACCAATCACAAAACACGGTCTCTGTGCTCCTTTCCTCCATCTACGAGGAGGAAAACAGATAACAGGGCGAGGACAGGAATTGCGGGTTATGGCTGCTCGAATTCACCCATTTTAGAGGCGCTGCCTAAATAAATAATTGCAATGGCAAGGATAAGGACGGCGTTACTCAATTCCTTTTGGGATCCCCTACGCATTCTATATCTAGGGGATACCGTAGAGGCGATTTTAATGCATATTTGGACTTCACAATGGCTTGTGGCGGCTAACCGATGACCAAGTCAGTGCTTTTTCCCTACCAGACAAGTCCGGTACCAACTCGCCGACCGTAAAGGCTTGGTTGGTCTGGTCGAGAAATCCGAATCAAGTACCTTGTATCAGATGCATGCGACAGCCGGCACCTCTTCCAGTTGCCCCATGTGCAAATAAATAAGAATTAATAAATTATTCAGCGCATTGTTATAAGAGATTCAGCGCATTGTTATAAGAGATGTGCTATAATTTATAGAGTCGCACGCGTTATGTCTCCTTGGAATGACTTAGAAGTTCAATGAAAGCTTCGCCAATACTAAGCTCCGCAGCTCTCCCAAAGGGTCCTCGCTAACCCATACCTATTAGATTTCACCTTCAGTATGACTACCAAAACAGCACGACGCAGAATCCTATGCGATGGCAGACGTTGAGCAAGACGGCGTTAACGCTACTGTTAGGAGTATTTTACTCACGCGGCTCCTCTCGCAACGAGAGCTTCAACACATTTCGAATTGATGTCGAGGGCTTGGTTCAGCACAACAATGGCCGCTTCTCGATTGCCAGATCGCATGTGTTCCACTCCTCGAACCACGTATTCATCGGCAAGCATTTCATTCTGTTTCTTGCGAAGCACCCACGCCGGCTCTGATCGATCCTGCAATTGCAAAATTGCATATGGTTTGAAGCTGATCAGGCCACAAATCAAGGATATCTAGTGAGGAGAGTAGAAGACTAGACGTCTCTTAAAAAAACGCATTAGGGACTTGACTTTTGGGAACAGAAGACGAAGATTTGAGAGTCAGACTTTCAAAGATCTTTAGACCATTTCAGGCAAGCAGAAATCATGTGTCCTGGTCCTTCTGTAGTGCATTTATCAGCAGAAGCGTCGAAAAGAAAAAAGAGCGCAATGTCGTTTGCCACAAATGAATCACGTGGTATCGTTGCTCAGATCAGTAAATGACGTGACAGCGGTGCCATGTCAACACATTGCATTTCAACAAAACTAAAATTTTGCTTGAATGGAGGACCACTGACCTTCTCTATCCCATCCAAGTCTAGAAAAGAGTACTCCGATATAGTGGGAAGGTGGAGAGTCTCCGCTAAGTATGGATTCCGCAACATCCCACTCTCCTCGACGTAGTTCCGAAAATGTGAATGGCGTGGCATTTCACGGCCATTCCTGAAACATTCACTATTTGTGGGTGCACCTCCTAAAACACTGAATAGCATTTAATATTTACGTAAAAGGTCTACATCTAGAGAACGAAACTTTACGAGCAGATCTAGTGCAATAGACAGAAACTAAGGTGATGAGCGGTAAAGTCAGCGAACCAGAAATAACTGTAACAATGATCTATTGCGATAAGAAATAGACAACTAACCTGAAATACTCGGGGAGTTCACTAGACGACAACGGCGGAGCCTCAATAGTCATAAGTGTAAAAAGCGATAATCAAAGGCAAAAAAGTCCAATAAAAAAACTCCTTAATAAATAAGAAAGCCAAACTGTATCTCGCTCTCTGAATAAGAAATATCGATAACTAGAATCTTTTATCAATCGGACTTACTTCAAGGAGCTCAACTTTTACTGGACTGACGCTTGATATCCGCGCTTCAAGATACTCTCCCACGGCGACTCGTCGCGAAAGCGCTGACACGGGAGCAAGGAGCTGGAAACATGAACAATGCTGACTTCACACGCTCCTTTCACGGAAGCGAAGCGCAAAGCTGTTCTGGGCTGATCACGTTCTTAGCACAACTATTCAATCCGTGTCTCCTTCCACAGGTACGCATAACTTACCGACCTGCTGAAAAGCCCAATTTTGATTGACACTTACAAGGGACGTCCTTGATGTTAAACCAACAAATCTCAACAACACCTCATGGTCTTGTTCGGCATCTAATAAGGAGCACAGCGATTGAGTTCGTTTTTGCTGCGGTTCAAAAAGCGGCAAAGAATTGCCACCTAGTAAACCTATTTCGACTTGCAGCCAGCTCGAGAGAAACAGAAACCACCTAATTAACCCATGTGCTAAAGAAATTCTTATCCACCTTTGGGTTAAATTTGGAAAAACCCAAATTTGGAAAGCTTAAACGAATTCGTTTTAATGTGAGCGCTGCAAAATGACCAGTACAAGCCATGGGGAGGAAATTCACCCCAACTTTCCGTCCGTGAGTTACTAGGCGACAAATCTTTGCCATTTTGGAACCATACAGTAGCCCCTAGCAAGAAGAACTTCGCCGCTCTTTCTTAGATGCCGTACAAGGCCATATAGGCCTTGTTGAGAATCATTGAAGAAATTCCACAGACGTCTCTTCTTAGCCTTGCCTTTATTCAAAATAACCACCACTCCATTGAGTTAAAAATGATGCACAACAAAAAATGATGTTATGCGAGGAATCCACTTTATATAACGAGGTAAAAGAAAGTTTCTCGAAGAGCACAATAATTCAGAAAAATCCTAACAACAATTCAAAAATATTGATTTAGCCTCATAGTCTTGCGCCCGGCGCTTACCTTGGGCGATCGTGCTCTCTCAGACTCCGCTTCCTTACTAGTGAGTTGCTCTCATGAGATTATATGGCAAACGCTTCGACCCACCTAGCAGTGACTATCGTGAGTTGAACGCTAAAATGTGAGAGCGCGAACTGTACATGTTCACTTTCCCCTTGAGTGATAGCAAGTGCGGAGTAATTGGCTGACATAGAGATTGAGGTGGAGAAAGTTCTGACGTTGTCCACATGCCAGAAACGAAAACTTCCGGTCCAGGTGAGCTACGTCGCGATGGACCCAACGGAAGAGGTCCTGTTGTCTCGTGCACTCGATTCCAGGTTCTTGGTTCGGATTTCCCTCTAGACCAACCAAGCCTTCCATTCTCCAAGGTCGGTATATTGCTAATGGACTTATCTAGGAAGGTTAAAACACTGACATCTTTACCGAGTGGCTACCTTGAATGCGTATTTTTCCTATACAATAAAATCCCACCATATATAATAGAGGATCATTGTATAGGACAAATACGCATTCAAATTCTCCACGACATCCCGCAGAAGTAGGATGGCGCATCCCAAAAGAGATTAGCCGTCATTTATCCTTTTACCCATAAGAGGTGAGCCAGGGCACCGGACTGGATACATAACGTTCCACTTCCGCGGTCTCTGTGCAGAACAAACTGTGAATACCTAAGCCCGAATCGCATTGCACGACATCGCAAATGCTTCGTAATGGTCGCATCATCCAAATGATAAAAAGAATGAAAGCCAACAAAACTTTGCATCATTCAAGAACATTGTTCAAGGGCACACACCTCGTCCGAGTTACGAAAGCGAAGACGTTGGAAATTTTGTGGACGATCTTAGCAACCTAACTGACCTACGTAGATGATGACATCTTATAGCCGGTGCTACATCAGGTGCAAAACGTTTAGATGGTATCACAAGATGCAAAGTGACAAGGACAAACGAAGCCATGAGAAATTGGATTGTGTTTATGGATGGAAGTCGGCGCAAAACGTTGAAATCTTCATAAGTGAGGTACTGGATACTTATTTATGTAGTTGCGATGAAAGATGAAAGAGATATGATAAATAAATAGACGAAATTTAGCCTCATAAAACGCAGTACGTGAACAAGGCCTTGTTTAGTGTGGGCGCCACGCGCGACGCGATGCGTAGTGGCTGAATTGATCAATCGCGTCGCTCGATCAATTTGGCCGCTACACCTGCATCGCGTCGCGCGTCGGGTGCACACTAAACAAGGCCTAAAGTACAATTATGTGAGCGGTAAGGAGCGAAATAGAACTAGAGCTAAACAGAAGCTGGAAGGCATAACCAACAACTGCTTGTTATTCATTTTCTAAAAAATTTCACACTCACTTGCAAATCCAACCACTCCAGGTCTCGTTTCAGGCGCGTAGCGAAGCATAACGGCTTCACGTATGCGCCAACGATGTCACATCTTTTTACTTTTACGATAAGAATGTCACCAACTCGGGCGTCGCTTTCAAACTTCTCCGCAGCACTGAAAGATGCAGAGAATAAGCACACAAGAACAGCCTCAGGAAGAACGAAGCAAACAATTTCAAATGCAATTTTCCGTAAAACAGATAAACATGTACTATCGTAAGATAACTCCACAATTTTCCTTCCTTCCTATATTTAATAGCAATCCTTTTTATAATTTTGGCACATGGAGCGCAGTCAGAGGTGCTGGCTATCGCTTGCATCGATACCAGATTCCTGGTTCAGATTTCTCGTCCAGGCCAACCAAGCCTCCCATCACTTCCGGGTGAATTGGTACTAGACTTATTCCTCAATTGTCCACTGCAAGTCACTGTATAGGCCAATTCAAATCGCTTCCACGACATCCTGTAGAGGTAAAACACGTAGCGCATCCCAAGGATCTGGTTAACATCGTCCCTTATTCTTTATCGTTGATCCGTTTTTATAAACTATTAAGCAGAAATCTCAGATAATCTCATCTCCCTCTCTAAAACGCGCCACACATTCCAGCACTCCTTGATATTGTGGAGGTACTGCTGAATGTGTTTGGTTTATATAATAACTTAACCCGGTCAGTTGATAGATAATTCAGTGTTCTAAACCTACCTCACAACTGCTACCTTCTTAGCACAATCAATGGAAGAAATTTGAATAATTTACATATTGATTTCTTCATTCAATAAACTAATGACGAGGTCTGACCTCCTGCCGACTGTTTGTGACTAATTTCGATGGTCTTCGAAAATGCACAAGACATAAGAACGAAGATGGAGAATACCGTTGATTAAACCGCCCAACTGAGTGACCACTAAAATCGGTTGTGTTTCTTCACCTACGAATAGATCCAATAAGGCGAAAAAACGTCCATCTCTACAGAATCTGTTAAATGAAGCTCCAATCAAAAGGAGAAAACAAAAAAGGACAGGTTAATTTTGATTGGAATCTGCCACGCACTTATGTTCTATTCGATATAGTGAAGGCAATTTGAATACGCCCTTAGCTAGCGCAGTCGGAAGAGGTTCCGGCTGTCGCACACCCCAGTGCGGAACGGAACATCCAGTATCAAATAAGATACTACTTGGGTACCATGGCCAACTGTTACCGATAACACTTTTTCTTACAGCCTTCGTTTTTAGCAACCATCAGGACAACCAGCTTCTATCGTTTTTTTCGGTACTAAGCGGGATGGTACCCGTTGCACACCGGCGAGGCATCTTAAAACAGGTAAATTGGATCAGCCAGACCCCGGAGTCTCCTTCCCCTTGCCTAGTTCTGTGCTCTTCTCCGCGTCAGCGCATGAGGGCACGAAACCGTGTTATGTGAATGTTCTACGACCATGTAGACTCTCGGAGTGAGCACGTACCGTCATCGCCTTGCAATAGGAGCACCTTGAGCCACTTTTTCTTTAAAAAGGGCAAAACCCCTGATATCATACGAACTCTCCAGAAGCATATTTAAAGGTGTTCATTTAGAAAAAACCTACTTCAAAGTTCACCACTTTAAGGATTCCTCAATGGGACTTATAATTACAATACCACAAAAAAGTCACAAGAGGTTACAAACACTAGAAGTCTACATTTTATCAACAAAATGTGTACTGAGGTTCTTCTGCACGAAGGTATGAAGATTTAAATAAAGGGACTAAAAACTTTGAAAGAAGTTTAGTACTGTCTATATTTTTTGACCCATAATTGTAACGCACGCTGCACAATATTGACAAACGAATGCTGATAGTGCTTGTCTGGCATAAAATTAGAATGCGTGGCACATTGAAAAGCGATTAACCACCATCGACATTTATAGTTTTCTAGACCTTATACCGCCAAGAGCGACACTCAGAAATGGAGTGTTGCCCTCACTACATTGAGGGCTACCTGTTTAATTAACTTGCCTGATCTTCATTTATTAATTATAGAATAGAAAGGACGCAGAAATTACCATCTCGAGCGGTTTTAAGCCCATTTATGTCCTAGCCACTGTACGCAT
Source organism: Heligmosomoides polygyrus polygyrus (assembly GCA_947396885.1). Taxonomy (NCBI): domain Eukaryota; kingdom Metazoa; phylum Nematoda; class Chromadorea; order Rhabditida; family Heligmosomidae; genus Heligmosomoides; species Heligmosomoides polygyrus. Next base: position 30,681,329 of record OX377205.1, on the reverse strand, counting down.
AACGACAGGATGAGAACAGAAGAGGAAGACGTTGGGAAACGCAGATCTCAAAAAAGAAGAGAAAACCGAGCTACAACCAAAACAAGGAAACAACTGCGCTGAGAATCCTATTGACACTACTTGACGGCTCAGACAATGGAATCTTCTGCCGAGGTCGTCATCATGTAATTATAAGGCTAGCTCGGTGACCTCAGCACACAGCATGGACGCTGGTGGCTATCTCATTTGAATATGTTTACACAGGGTGCGATAGGCAGGCACACCTCTCCCATAAGAGGCACCAGTTAATCGTCTTATGACAGGAAGGAACAGTAAAAAGTCAACAAGAAGTGAAGTAGAGTCCTGTCATGAAAACGTATCATTGGCACGACTGCGCTGAGAGGTCCTAGAACCGATAAATCACTAGCGTAAAGGAAATTTGAACTTCTCTTCAGATTTATTGGGAAGGCTATTTTCCGCTGAACAGTAGTTGAAACTTCATCATTGGATGCAGTGTTTTCATGAACACTATGAAGAATTATGCGAAGAACAAGTCGATTCATGGCGCACTTCCCAGAAAGGTGAACAATCTTTCCGTGTCTGGGGTCGGCTAGTTGTTACTAGACGTGCGTGGGAAGAAACGAACAAAAATAGGAGAGCCTCACCATAGACTGGTAACGACAAGACATTGAAGAGGTGCAATACGCATTCAAATTGTTTCCTTCAATTTTGTTAGGGCCAGAGACTATCCACATTCTTTTTAGTCAGAGCGCTAGCTCTCTTTCCCGTTGTCTTCTATTGTTATTCGCACACAGTAGACCGTATGAAAAACGATATCAGTCGCATGCCCTTCTGTGGAGCTTCGCGACCGGTGCCGAGATGGGATTCCAATTTGATGCTAGTTCTTTGCGAGTGGGAATTTTACTTCAGAGATAAAGCCGCGAAAAACGGATCCCAAAGCAAATGCACTGTTCGCGGTGCCATACCGCTAAAGACCACTGAAGCGACTATAAAGCCAAAATGAGGATAAAACAACAAAGGACGGCGTTAGTCAGTGCCCTTGGCATAAAATTAAGTAATGCGCTACGCATTCGAGATTGTTCATAATTCGCGATAGCAGTGACAAGAGCGGCGAGAGCGCGGCTCTCGCAGCGTGCGCAGTGCGTAAGTATGAACACTGTTCGGCGGCGCGCGATCGACTTGCATGTTTTGCACGGGCGACGGGATCGACGACAGCGCAGCGCGCTGAAGTATGAACAGGCCACAGCAGCGACTGGAGCGACTAGAGCAACAACAGCGACAGCGCGAGCGTCCGAGTATGACGCCGGCGGCGCGCGCTCGGTTTTGATCGATATGCATGTTCTGCACGGGCGACGAGTCGCTCTTGTCGCGAAATATGAACAGGCCCTTATACTTCTACACAGCAGAGGGAATCTTAATGCGTATTTGGCCTATTTTAAAACCTGCGATGGCCAGCCGGTGGACAACTCAGTGTTTTATCCTTTCCAGACGGGTTTACCCATTATCGACCCCGGAGGGATGTAAGGCTTGGGTGACCCAGGAAGGAAATCCGAACCATAAACGTGGTATCGGTAGCACACTCCGGCGTCTCCGATTGCGCCTCCAAAACCAAAAATGCTACCCCAAAATATGCATTTAGCAAGCAGATAATTAGACGAGCCCATTAAAATTTGACTGCAAACGCAAAAGAGAACCTTGAAAATCCAGTTTTGAGAAACAAAAAGAAAAAACTGTAGAATACAAATACAACTGTAGAATATGGATCAACTCTACAAGATATCAGTTGGAGAAGTATATATTTTAGGCCAGAATTCGTTCATGAACGTTTGCGTTAATAGTTTAGAAAGCGGAGATTATTTATTAGGTAGCAAAGTATGGCAATAAATTGTTGGGTATCCCACCGAGCGGTTCTCACCAATGGCTTTTACGTAAAGAAACACATTAAGAACCCACATAAGATAACCGAATGATTGTAGATCAAACTCGAAACGGTGGCTACTCCTAGATCATCATGGCTCGTAGATTAACTCGAAACGGTGTTTACCCCTAGATCATCATGGCTTGTACGTGACTTTTGTTTGAGCCTTCAACGAGCGCTATGAACAGGACCAAGGAAAGCTCTTCTCACGCAGATTTCATTATTTCTTTCGGCGCAATGATACCACGGAGGGCAGCCCATGAGCTTCGACCGACTTAAGCGTAGCGTAGGATATGGTGACGTGGAATTTCCCACATTGTACGCAAACTGGCGCGTACATACGTGTAATGCAAGTTGCAGCGAGAGGGGCCTAGGTCAAACGGGTAAAAACTCGTTCAAATGTGGGCTGGCCCTCATGGTAGCATATCTTTCTTTTCTTATATCATTTCCTAGATTATAATCACGTGAATTTAGGGAAGATCAGAGCAGACATCGATAGCCATTAGAACTAACCACTTGCTCCGCTGGCAATATGCCAGCTCCCGCTGGAATACCACGCAAACTTGCACATCAATCCGTGCCGAGACTGCTTTCGTCGCTGAGGGGGACATCGGAGATGGGTTGTGCGCTCTTCGAGCGCACAACTCGGCTAGGGAAGGGACTCCGGGGTGTGGGCCATCCAGGTGGCTCGTGCCAAGAATGCTTTCGTCGCTGAGGGGGACATCGGAGATGGGTTGACTCGGCTAGGGAAGGGACTCCAGGGTGTAGTGCGTCCAAGGTGCTCGCGCAGGAACTGCTCCCGTCTCCCAGTGCTCTCCTGTAGCGGCGGCGGAAGAGCCGCGATCCGCCACCGACCGCTCAACGACCCTCCTCCATATCGACTGACCATGGTGTCGGTGGATATCGAAAATGGCCACGTCGATATGACGCGACATCAGGAGAATCTGGTTAGATCTAAGTAAGACCGCAGACATCTCTTGAAGCAAATAGTGACGATTTAAGCAGAATAATTGCGAAACAAGTTCAACAACCACCTTCTAAGGACAACCCACAAACCTTGCAAGCCATCAAATGACTAACCAGGAAACTATCTCAACGGTAGGTCGGAACGGCCTAAGTGTTGTATATGGGCAGAATCGCCTCTCTCTGGGAAACAACAAAATGCAAATGTTTCGACCCCAATACAACACCGCACAGAGTTAGGGACGACGGAAGTTGTGCAGTTGGCTACATTAGCCCTATGCCTGGAGGCGGAGGGCGGGCTCAAGTTGGCTGGAAACAGCGATGACGAGCGAGCGATGGTGGCGCAGTGCGTAGAGGGTCGGCGTAGTCCCCATAATCGCCGTTTTCAGCCAACTTGAGCTCGCCCTCCGCGTGCAAGCATATGGCTAACACCGCCAACGGCCCAACTTCTGTCGTCCCTAACTCTACGCAGAGTTGTATTGGGGTCGAGATATTTGCGCTTTGTTGCTTCCCACAGAGAGGCGATTCTGCCTATATACAACACTTGGGCCGTTCCGACCTACCCTTGAGATAGTTTCCTGGTAAGTCGTTCATGATGTAAGAGTTAAAAAGACAAATAACCGTTCAAATTAAGATAATTGCTGATGGCTATCCATGGAATCTTGTATAGCGTATATGAGTATTTACCTCGACTCCGAAATTCTCTCGGCAAAACACTCGTACGCAGGCACCGACGAAACAGACGGCAAGTCGAGTAACTGCTCATCTCCAGAGTTCGGCATTCCACTAACGATTTGGCGTGCGGCATTGCGTATGCTTCGCCTCTTCTCTCTGCTGCTGCTCATAGGAATAAAACTGGAAATTATCTTTGAACAAGCCGATTATGGAAATTTACAAGCTCTAATCTGGGACTCGATTAGTGCTAACCAAGACTAATAGCTTTAAACAAGCAGTTTTGAACTATCGCATCATCAGCACACCTTAATTTACCTCCAAATTCCCCAAATCGTAAAAAGGAGTATTCTACAACGATTTTAGACTAAGCATGTGGAAGACGTGTTTTGCAATTCTACTCGAAAGACGAGACCTTGTATACGCACCTTTTCTCTCGTATGCTGACCTCCACCCCCACCCTCACTAGGATAGCAAACACAGCCTAGTCCTCGGAACAAATAGCTCGAAAAAGGAAAATCAGGTCACAATAAAATTGAGTTGGTCCCTTGTGAACTGAAACGCTACCTGAGTCTTACCCTCCTTTTAGACTTGATAGAACCTCACAGAACACATGGCACATCGATTGATCCAAATATTCAAAGGAACATCCTTTAATATCATCAGTAACTAGCATACGTAGTTTGTACCTTTATGCCAATTTCATTAAAACTTTACAAGCAAGACAACCGATATATGCAACTCAACTATGTTGGGCTAGAAAAAATGGGCCAAGTACCCTTGGGCAAACACATGAGACTAGCGTTAAAGAGAGCACAGAAAGACTAAGAAAAACAAAGCGTGGTCAATAAATGTGATTAAATGTGAAGAGACCATGTATTCCTATATAAAAAGGGGAAAGGGTAGCGCCGAATTTCTAAACAACCCTATTCAAATGCACATTTCGACCCGCAATGTGCAGGTAGTGAAGAAGTACGAGTAAGCATGTAATGCCATCCACTTAATGAAAAAACAACACTCTTGACAAAAACCTATGTTTGTAGTACAACATAAATGGTTAACATCTCACAAATGAGATTAGTCAATAAAGGGCGAAGTTGCGCTCAAATACAACGAATTTAGATATTATGGCAGATATAATTCCATTAAAAGCAATATAGAATGCCTTAACACATTCAGTAGAAGGGGAGGTATGAAAGTGACGGAACCTGAATAAATAGATCAAGACGAACACTCACAACGCTCTCGAACCCGTTACGAACTAAATCTAGAGAAGTGGATCCATTGGTTTGATCAACATCACATAGAAAGAGTACTGAAATGCAGTGAAGTTGAGACGAGGCGCACACATATATGGCTATGCTCAGGTTTTGGCATTTTTCTTCTGTGCGAACGGATACAGCGAATCCGGTAGAGCCTGAGGGAAAATCGGACGGATGCCTTCCATTTTGAGAACGCCCATCGCTCGAAGCAGCTGGTACGTGCCGAATTCGGCCTTCATCGGAAGCGTCCACGCTTTGCTCTTGCCGCGCCATTCCCCACCCTGCAACAGTACATTACTATCTCAGAAAGGTTCGGTTAAGTAGGCCGGCGATGCGAGATTTGAGAAAGCCAACACCATTACTCTCTAAGGTGTTTGACTGGCCCACTCATAGAAGTAGATCCGCTCTCTTAGTAGACACACGTTCGGCTGTGACGGCACACGAGCACATTGAAAAAGAAGCACAAAATAGTGGACTGTAGCTGAATGAATTACTATAGTTGTGCGTGGTAGAGCATTAGGAGGTGGCGCAGGCTGTAGTGTGCACCCTGACTCGACACTCTTGGTTTGGACTCCGCACAAATCTATTAAGCCTTACTCCCTTCGGGGTCGGTGAACTGGTACCAAGCTCGTCTGTAAGGTGCAAACGCTAACTTATTGATTTCCTGGACATCGTAAGACGATGCACACGTCAAATAAGCGCTCCAGTCCTCAAAACGATATCCCACGGAAGTAGGATGCGAGGGGCACCCCAGATGATATATTTTGATCCCTCATCGAAAAAAAAAACAAGCTGCACTAAATTGTAATACAAAATAAGTGGCTCGTCGCCAGGTCAATATCAATCAATATCATAAGGTTCCTTGATTACCAATGTTGTCACCAGTGTTTCCTCAGGTTTCTCAAACCCTCGTTACGCACATACTAATCAATATAATAATTTTTCGGCCACCTTGCTTGTTTCAAAAAAAGGATACGGAAATTGAAAAAATAAAAAATAAACCGCAATCACCTTCACGTTAGTCAGGTTTTCCAGCTTGATCGCTTCTATAAGTGCGGCCTCCCTCACAAAGGCTTCGTCGTCGGAAACGTTATGATTGATTTGAAGGCAAAGCACACCTCGACCATGTTCCCAAATGGAATCTATGCGTTGCAGCTTTGGATTTGACACCTGAAATGTGGAACAGATCGCAACAAGAACGAATAAAGCGAGAAGCCAACTTTTCGTATAATGTGACTACATCGCAAAGAACTTCTTCGTGTGAAAACCAACAAAAAACACCATCACCAGCCCTCCGTACCTTAATAAAACACACCCAGCAATTTTATTCATCCCTAGGCCGAGACACCCAAATAAGAAAAAGTGCTTCACTATTGCTTAAAACTGTGCACTAGATTTACTAGCCTCGGAGTTCTCAACAACAAAATCCTTTTACCAACTATTAGGAGAGTTTTGCATCAATCGGTTACGCATTTCTATGGGAAAAGGTTTAGGATACTAGCGAGGGTAGCAAAATGGTAAGAAGGGCTTATAGCTCAGGAATGCTCTTACCGTTTTTGGCGATTTAATTGCTTTTTCTCTCTTCGCTTCTATAAGGTGGGCTAGCGGACGTGCCTGAACAACTCAGATGAACAAGCAAGATATGGAGCAAGTGATCTTCTAAAAATTCAAAACATACCAAACCAAATAGAACTGAAAAGACCACTCGCCTTTGTTCCTTTGCCAACATAAAAAATCGCTGGAACAAAGCTCTTCAAGTCTAATGATTCCACATCGTCGCAGATCCTCCTCGGGTCAAGGAGTAAGTAGCAGAAAGCGCTCACGCCGTCGAGTTTGAATTCCTCGCGTACCTAATACAGCAGTAAGTGGTGCGAATTTCGATGGCGTCTTGCAAAAACTAATCAGAAACCAAATGGAAAGGTTTTCTCTGGACATGACTACTAGCAGGGTGTTCCAAATAGCAGCAATTATCCACAAAAAAAAAACAACGTATAAGCTGTAATCAAACTTCGCTGTTGTGCAGCCATTCTCCAGTGACCAAAGTGATAAGAAATAAGAGAGTCAAGCGCTAAGTGAGTCGTAGAGGTCACCTTGTTACAGTGCTTGTTGATGACGTTGAATAGACAAAGCGACTTCCATACCCGCCTAAGCGACATAATTTGATGACCTCGTGAAGGATGTTTGGACGTCGCTGCACACCCTCTTCTGAATGTTCTCGAAAGCCAATAGCTGTCACATGTTGCGAGGACTTTCAGGCAACTTCAAGTGAAAAGGTGCTGGGCCAGAAAGCGAAACAACTGCCCCTAATTGGGTTGGGCTCAATACAGTTTGAGGGGAAGGGCACTCACCAGCAGTCGAGTTTAGTTAGCACTTTTCCAGCGGTGGCCCACGCCGAGGTCATAAGAATTTCCGCTGGTAGGGGTGAACATGTAAGGCAGCCCCAAATGGTACGTTGGGCGCACGAAATTGAAATTTTTATGCACAACTGGCGTGTTCTAAACATGCACTGGACTGCTGTGCTGAACCATTTCCTACTTCGATGGGTATTCATTTCTCTTCTAGCAACGGTGTATGACCACTTACAAGTTAGCACCCACTTCGACCGTAATCATGCCAGAACAGCAAATACTGGTTAAACCCCGAGGAACGAAAAAATCGAGGCCGCCAACCCGCGCTGCGCTGGAGATGGTTCCACGAACTCTTTTGTACCTAGGATATATACAGGTGACACCCTTCTTGACCTCCGGGGCCGCCGCAATCCTTTTGGAACACCATCCATTTCGAAAATTTCGCTAGAATAATTTAACGCTCAGAACTTCGTGTGCAGCCCTGGACGATACGACGTCCCCAAGATTGAACGTCAAGACATGATGGAATCCACATTGCACCGACAAAACCATAACTGTGGACTTGGAGTTTACGTGTGAGGACATGACCTGAGCTGGAATACTTGTAAGGACATGTATGGCCATGGTTTACAGCCAAGTGGCATAACTGACATCATGAAGTTCGCGCGTAAAAATGTGTGTTGGACGTGGATACAACATGCCAGAAAAGAGACCAGGGGCCGTATGCTATTCTCTCCCCAACCGTCCCCGGCCGGGTATGAGGCGGTCTCCGCTCACATCCCCGGTATGCACATCATGCGCCATCGATTTTTCGCGCCGTCCCCGTCCCCGAGTCGGGCGAGAATAGTATACGGCCCCAGGGGCCAGAGTCTTCAACCGCTTACCGCCCTCTAACGGTAAAAATACCGCCAAACCACCTGACATGACATTCATCAGCATTCACTGGCCCAGGCGAAGGAGATGTCTAATTGAACTTAACCCAATGCTAGTGGTTAGGGATGCCCCAAAGTAAGATTTGTGTCGCTCTTACCACAGCATCCAAACTCTTTATTGAAGACGAGCGCTTGATACCATAGCCGTCAACTGCAGCTCATGGACCAATCATTAAGATAGGGTGGTGACGCAAAACACGCTATTATTACCCGGCTACGACTTATCCGTCACGCTACGATACTCGTTCAGTAGTTTGGTTACTTTGGTGGTTCTTCATGTTTAGTGGTGCCTGATGCCTAGATTCATAGACACACATGTCACGCACCTGTTCATCCAATGGCTTGCCACGTTCTGCCGTAGACTCGTCCAACATGGCTCTCTCTAGCTGGTGTGAATACCGAATTCCTTTAACATCTGCAGCTTCACGTCTCATCGCCACCAACTTCTTCTCATACATTCCTCGTGTCCTAATTAAGCAAGCAATCAGTGAGATAAACTGGAGATGTCTAGGCGAGGGGAAGCGACGTCTACATTGTGAGGTTAATCTCCTATGGGAGCTAACAACCTCTAAGTCATTGTAGCTTCGGGCATCTATTCTGGTCGTCTCTTCAACTAGAAAAACAGGTATCTATCTTTGATCGGAGAGAGGTACCGCTAGAATAGCGAGAGGAACACAAACAGGGTGAGGTGGAATTCTAGTTTGTTTGGAAAGGACGCCTTTTAGCAATGTCAACGTAGGTGAACGTTTTCAGTACAGCCAAATATCAAACACTCTCATGCCAAAGAAAACAACTACATCAGCGAATTCTAAATAAATTATGTGAAAATGGTTGAGAACGCATGGGATCGGAGGCTTGAGTCCAAAAGAAGTGTTTTTCCAGTAGTACGAAGCTTAGATCTCCTCTAAAAAGCTAATTGATTTCAGGCGTTTTGGCCTAAATTTCGGCTGTAATTGACTGATTTACACTTGATTACCTGCTAAAGAAACCACTTTCTTGCTTTTTTAAATGCTACTTACACATCACCCAGTATACTATGCTGTTACATAGCAAGTTTGCTTGGATAAAGAGCGAATGTTAGGATGTTTCTCCTACCACAAATTCGGACACTGCCAGCATCTCGGCGAAAAGGTTGGGGAGTTTACTTATTTCGATGTGCTGTTGCTTATTTACTGCATTTTCTTTCGTTATAACGCCGTGAACATGCATCCACTCCAACTAGGACTGCACCCAATGTGGCCGTTCTTGGCTATGATATTGTCAAGAAAGGCTTTCTGATAGCTAGGCTCAATGTGCCATCCTTATGAAATGGTTTACGTTCACTTATTCCGTAACAGGCAGGATGAAGTACCTCCTACCTCCACTAGGGTAGATCCGAGAAACGCTTAAATGTACAGGCACGGATAAGACATAACGAACTGAAAATGAATAGGAGTCTATGCATACGAAATTCGAAACAGGGTGCGCGTTAAAGAAGAAAAAACTTGTGTCCGCATGACGACCATAAGGAAAACCGAGTTGGAATTAGTACGGGTTAAAATGAATGAACACTCTACCGCTACAGTGATAGGACTGACTATCATTCAATACGCTAATACTCCCTATTACATTTGAACAACAGACAGATGACGCAACTATTTCGAGTCGTCTCTGAACGAAAATAAATCCCGTTATGGTAGTTGGAAGACCACCTACCTTGCACACATAGGTCCCGCCACAATGCCGACTTTCCGAAGCTCTGCTTTCAATTGGGTGTCAGTTAGACGACGAATCTTCCTCATCTGGCCATCGTCCACATGCGGTGAGAGTATATTGCCACCTATCTTCATCTGAAAGAAAGCCTCTAATGATGGCTCTACGTTCTGAAAAAAGTCAGATCGAATGCTACCTGCTCCACTCGTCTTTGCAGTTCAGTCATGTCAAAGCTTTCATCTGCTGTTAGATACGGACTCTGTGTGTCTGAGAAAGAACTTGTCACACGATATAAGTGAAGGAGCACTCCAATGTGGAGGTACAGAACGCACCTTGACTGCTATCCTTCTCGCTGAGCCATCTAGACAAATCGTCAGCTGGCATCTCTTCAATAGGTGGCGCAGACGGCTCACACCTAGCCTTTACAACATTAGGACTTCTCGCAGGTGTTCGCCTGAAAGCTTTCCATATTTCATAGGAAAATAGCTTGACAGTAGAATGACCACAGACCTTGGCTCAGCCAAAACAGCCACGGCGCGTTTAGTAGACCTAGCAGGTGCAGTTGAGCGATATGTCGGCGGAGTTCGGAAATCACTGGCTTGAGCAGGAACTGTGCCGACGGACGGATACTCTATACCGCCACCTTGAACCTCTGGATTGCTGTGAGATCTCCGTTGTCTTGAATTTGCAGCTCCGCTGGCATCTGGGGTCTTAGCACAGCGCGTCTTCGGAGCCAATCCTTGTGGTGTTTTCAATGCTGTAATAAATCATGCGTGACTGCTATTCTCCTCTGCGTTTAATCCTACGACTGAATGAAATCAGTTGACCGCAAAACATTTTTCCGATACTTGCTTTAATATCGCTCTAATACATGGCTGACGAATCGCTAAGAGTCCCCGCTCTAGCTGGATGCTTCTACAGTAGGAGTTATGCAGCCGAGATATTTGGTACTACTGCATTTTTACGACCCGAGAGATAAAAATGTCAAAGTTTAGAAGAGGTTTTTGCAGTGCTGGTCACGAATCCTCCTCGGTTCAATTTAAAAATTATGCTAGGCTAGGCCACGGTAGTCTAGCATACGACGTCAGTTTACAAGACCAAAACGGACCCCACTCTCAGGCGAAGTCGCTGAAAGCTTTTTTCGATCTTTGCAGTCGCGCTTGTCGAATTCCGAACCGACCGAAACAACAAAAATACGGAAACTGCATCGCTATTAGAATCAGTACTTGACAACTTGTCTGCTGCCGTGAGATCGCAGTCCCCAAACCGCCGAATGATGTCGTTAAAGAACGTACCAGTTGACCAGATCGGCCTCGATGTAGACGGCTGAGGCATAAGATCCACAGTTGGGTAACCGGGACGAACACCGCGATCCTTCGAAAACGTCCAAACCGAATGTTCTTGAACACTGGATCGTGTTGGAAACGTTGGAACAATGTTCGTGAAAGCGTTTGTTGCAATGCCGTCCACTGGAGCGGCCACCTGCAAAGCAAATGTTGAAATGCTCTAACCCAAATGTGATCAGCTCCCATGCAGTGAACGACATTTCCGCCCAGCCCGTTTTATCAATAGTGTTCACCATCACAAATTATAGATAAGAAACGTACGTGTCGCGACCTCCTGCGTACAATATTGAGCGATCTCCGCACCTTCTTCCGAATAGTGTGCATTAAGCTGCTGTTGTTAGTAGTGGCAGCAGCGGTGTGGCACGAAAACAATCGCCGAATAATGCCTCGCTGTTCCTTAGTGCTTTTTGCGAGCATTCGTTGTAGAAAGCTATTTCAGAAATGATATTTGAAAGTTATACGCAGTAAAAGATCGACAGAGTCACTCTACCGTTGCGTATTTCCGGTCGCCATGCTCTGAGGGGTACGCCCATGATTATCCTCTGCCAGCGGATCAGCTCCATAGTGCATCAATAACTGGACCATTGCTAGGCAGTCATATGCACACGCCACGTGCAACGGCGTAAGGCCTTCGTCCGACCTGGCACACGCATTGGCGCCTTTCGCTAAACACCACAATTCATTTTACATTTTTGCATGAGCCTAGGACAACCTTTGAAGGGGTTATATGTTCATTTGCACCCAACACTGTGGCAGGCGGAACTCGTCTATTTATGTCGTCATTATTGTATGGTGCTAGTGGTTTTTACAATCGGCCTGCTTTCCCAGCCCTCAAAGCACGCCTATATTATTGCCCTGCGCTGCCTGGAATTCAGAAGGCTTCACTGCTCAGTGTTCTACTACTGCCTTGCAAAAGGTGACGTGAGGCTACCGATTAGCAAAAGCTCGGTTTTTAGGGGCGTTAATGATAGATTATACAGCGTAAGAATACAGAACAAGAGGGTTAGAAGGGAGCATTTTCTATTATTTTTAAAATTCGTTCATTCACAGCGAGATGGATTAGTAAATTACCAGCTGAAGCTTTCCAAGGGCTTCAAAGGATTTTAAAATGAACATAATGAGGTTAGGTCTTTCCCGATTGTTCATGGATAATCATTTTTACTAGCATTCGAGTGTTACAGAGTTCCCAGGACGTCCTTAAACAACTACGGGATGTGCTATGTCCTACTTTTTTCGCTACTTTTTGATTCACATTTGTTAAGATCACTGATTTGTTCGCCTTTGTTTTAATAATAGCGGAATATTGTGCATTAAAAGATAAATATCGACCGGCCAGTGATTTCAGTATGGCGCTGGTTATGTTACAGGCTCTACTAGAAGGGCACCTAAATTTTAGATAGGCTTCCGGTTTACCCAGTTCCATGCCGCTATCAGCAGCAGGCTCCCCTGATATCACGGGTGGATGCCAACAAGGCATTGCTACGGGGATATTGTAGAAGTTTCGTTCGATAAAATAGCGTTCGTGGTGTAATGAGCTACTGTCCTGTCCTGAAATCAGAGGGTGAAGATTAGATACCGTCTAGCGCAAGAGTTTTGATCGAATCTAAACATCCTTCTAACAGTGCATGTCGGTTGACCAACCCGGAATACCTGCGCCAATACTATAAACAATGAGGTATTCAAAACGGCTCAAAGGGGGAAAGAAGAAATGTTACTGCTTATCCACTATAAACTGCATTTCTAGAAGCACATACTGTCTTCAACTGAGAACACATAGTCGTAAGAGCCGAGGAAAGAAAAGATTACGTTGAAACGCACTACGTTGAAATTTCAAAGATAGAGGAAAATACAACGCGAGATAAATATGGAAATATGAAGACAAATGGTCACAAGACAGATAAAGTGGGTTGTCGATGAATTGTAAATGGACGGCAGACGATAAAGGATAACGGATAAAGGACGGCGTTATTCAATCCCCTTTGGGATGCGCCACGCATTCTACTCCTACGGGATGTCGTGGAGGCGACATGAATGCGTATTTGGCCATACAATGACTTGCGGTGGCCAGCCGATGAAAAAGTCAGCGCTCTATCCTTCCCAGACATGTCTGGTGCCAATTCATCGACCCCGTGTTGTGAATACCCAACTAGGGTCTACATATATGAATGTATATATTAGTTATATATTAGTATATAGGCCAAACAGGAATGAATGATAAGGCTTAGCATACTTAGGTGAACACTGTAAGTTAAGCACCATTGAGCAGTATCCATAGGCATAACTTAGGGGTACCGCAAGTAGGTAATAGAGATTGCGCTCAATAGTCCACTCTATGCGCGGTGCCCCCTTTCAAGACCAGAGGTAGTTGGCCCCATTGGCCAACTATTGGAGATATTTGTAGCTCCGCCTCTCCATATTGTCTATATAACCTGCCGTGATGTGATATTCGTCTTGTGCTCTGAGAGTTATAAGGTAATAAATCACTTATTACAATTGACTACAGACGCATCCGTTGGTGAGCCACCAAATTGTGTTGTGAATACCCAACTAGGGTCTACATTGATGAATGCATATTGTAGTATAATATAGCCCAAATAGGAATGAATGATATGACTTAGCATACTTAGGTAAGCACTATAGGATAAGTATCATTCAGTAACATCCACAGGCATAACTTAGGGGTAGCGCAAGTATGTAGTAGAGATTGCGCTCAAGCAGTCCACTCTAGGCGCGGTGCCCCTTTTCAAGAGCAGAGGTAGTTGGCCCCATTGGCTAACCATCGGAGATATTTGTAGCTCCGCCCCTGCATATTGTCTATATAACCTGCCGTGATGTGATATTCGTCTTGTGCTCTGAGAGTTATAAAGTAATAAATCACTTATTACAATTGACTACAGACGCATCCGTTGGTGAACCACCAAACCCGGAGGGATGGAAGACTTGTTTGGCCTGGGCGGGAAATCCGAACTAGGAACCTGGTATCGGGTGCAGGCGACAGCCGGCGCCTCCTCCGACTGCGCTCTACGCGCCCCAAATGGACGGCAGACGATATAGAGAAAAATACTACGCCAAAATTGCGCTGCAGTATGGAACCGTAAGCCTGGCCTTCCCCAAACATTTTAGGTGAAAATGTCATGCAGAACTTTACTGTGAGTAAGGAAAACAGGAAGTAAAATCTGGCTCTCTGTAAAAGCAAAACTTAAAGATGAAATATTTAATTATTTGCAACGAGGGAACAGCGACGGCAAAGTTTCGTAAAAAGTATGCCTTTTCAAGAATACGACGCATCGAGGAACAACCACTTTCACATTAAAAGTGGTTCTAAGTGAGCTGGGAAGGTTCGCACATCTTTACACTCAGCTCAGTACAGAGCAGTTACAGAAAGACTTTAAAAATGACAAAACTCTTGATTACGAGAAACACATAAAACCTTAAATAGTTGGCTTAGCAAAGGAGTACTAGAATATGTTCAAAACTATGCAGCAAAGTTAAACGTCGAGCCTCCATTGATTTTGCTACAAGGAGACCACGAGTTGATTTCGGCTTAAACTATCTTTAACAGGATGAACTTGGAACGGAATTCTACTCATACATTTCCCTAAAGAGACATCCCAATGGCAGTCTTAGCTATTTCTCTGTAACTCTGGTCCAGTGGAGATTGACTCTCATCGGATCCAACCACCAAAATTAAAAAATTATATTCAGGACGTGACGACACACCACGACATATTAAGAAAAACAGTAACATAAGGAAAAGCGAAAGACGTGTCCAATGAAACAATGGACTCTAATAATGTCTAAAACAACCATCTAGGTGCAAAAAAAATCGAGATTTTGCACGTTCCTTCTTTAGCCTAACTTT
>OX377205.1:30504263-30666134 GCA_947396885.1 Heligmosomoides polygyrus polygyrus | reverse complement strand
GATGAAAAGCTGAAATATACCAATAGTGAAGTTAGTTGAAACAGAAGCTCGTTAAAGCAGTGCAGCAGAAAGATGTGTTTTTTTTTATCACAGAAACGAAACTAGTTCAAGAAATACGCTACACAAGACGTCCCGTAGAAACTATCAACATTATCAAGTGAAAACTATGTCACAATTGTTGTTCGACACGGACGAGAATAAGTACACATCTAGTATAAGTAACTTAAAACCTACTTATCTAGGCAGACATCGCCTACCCTGTTCGTTGGTGTGCTAAGAAACACATGTTTTACAGAAAGAGATCTGCTCCGGCATGTAGTCTCTACATGGGCAAAGTCTCACCACTCCGCTTCCAGGCGGAGGTCGTGTAGCACAGCTGAACATTAGAGAGCTAGCCTGGTGGCTGCAGTTGAATGGGGCATAAGGTTCGGTCGAGTTGCCCACTTCTGCAGGCGAACAACCAGCAACACTAAAGGAAAGCTATGAAGTACAATGAAACTGAAGCCTTAAACACTTTGCAAACCGGGTAGAGCACCGACTGCTTAGCTTTTGCAATTACTGTTGAATGGGAAGAGCTCGACGCGACCGCTTTCACATGTTGCCACCACTACTGCTGATATTTACATGTGAACAGCAAGTCTTTGTAAGATCAAGGATGATATTTAAAAACTTACAAAATTACAAAGATAAAGATAAACGGCGGCATTAATCCATCTTGAGATGCGCCAAGCATGCTACTACTAGAGGATGTCGTGTAGGCGATTTGAACGTACTTGGCCTACACAATGACCTGCGGTGACAACCCGATGAACAATTCAATGATCTTCATCCTTCCCATACAGGGCTGCTACCAATTTACAACCTCTGAAGGATGGAAAGCTGGGCCGCCTTGAGCGACAAATCCATACCAAGAACGTGGAATCGGATCATGCAACAGCCGGTTTCTACTCCGACTGCGCTGTACGCACCACATATTTATTTATAACCAAATACAACGGATGAAATGATTGCCAGCACCTTTTTAGGCAAAGCGTCACCTGGCGCACGAAATCTTGATGTTTTTGACGCAAAAAGTGACCTGATATCTGGGGCTTTCCGGAAACCATCACAATCACCTTGAATTTCGGCCTTCCTCCGAAAAAAAAATCTTGCCTGCCCTTAATGGCGGTTACCTAAAAGAGGCTACAAACATTTTAATGCTGATATAAGCAGTATGTGTGTGTCTGAGTGCCGACGGAGGTGGTATCGTGCAGAGGTTCGATTCGAACGCTTCAATGAGCGCCGAGCAGATGCTTCTCACGTCTGGGGTCGATTATCTGTTGCTTGATGTGAATTTACCTATAGATTTTATGCGGTTTCCCCAGGCTGCCCTATTTTTCAGCTCTAGTGTTGTTAATATATTCGAAATGGCAACGAACGGAACAAAATTTGCAAAGTTGGTTGGACGAGTCTTTGGAGCAGTCCCACAAAATGGCGTCCGTTTAGGCGACTCACCCTGCACTGCTCCTCACAGATTCATGTCTTGGCCTACAATCCTCTGAGAGCACTGCATGACTGAAGTAGCTCGGCAGAGAGTGGAATGGGTGGTCTTCAGGGAAGCTTTCAAAGACCGGGATCCCTAGAAACGACTACTGTTCAAGGCCAAATTTGCCTTCGCGGAACTTTAGAGCCAATGACGGTAAGTGATATTTCCTAGTGAGTTTAGTGTTCCAGCTCCTTTGACTTTGCACGCTGAACGATTTCGAAAAAAAAACTCGCTTTTGAACCTAAGAACAGCTCGATGAAAAAAGCACGGAATCATACTCTATAATAACGCGCTAAGCGATAAGTCATACTATCGATCGGCGCCACCGCCGCAGAAATTAGTCATAAAATAGGGGGAAAATGGGGGGGGGGGAATTATGGTACGAAAATAGCGAAAAATACCCAGACGTCTTCTACCTGCCTGAGAACATTATCCCTGGGACAATCTAGGTCGCTGAACACGAATCTGAAGCTCCTTTTTGAAGTATCGATGGTCATCAATCGATGTTGATCAAATTACGGTGCGGGAAAATAGCGGAAAATAACCAGACGTCTTCTACCTGTCTGGGAAACTTCAGCCATGGGGAATGGAGGTCGCTGAACACGAATCTGAAGTTCGCTTTTGTTGTATCGATCGCCATGAATGGATATTGATCAAATTACCAATTTTTTGTGGATCTCGTTATCGTTTCGATTGGCGAAATTACGGGAAATTACTGAGTGCAAAAATAGCAGAAAATATCCAGACGTCTTCTACGTGACTGGAAATTCAGATGTGCCGAAGACGTCTTTCAGTGTGCGTGGGGGTTCAGAAAATGTGCCGCAGACGTCACTCAACGTGTCTGGGATTCAGAAGACATGTAGAACCCAACGTGCATGGGGATTCAGCAACACGTCGTCTGCAAAGGAGCGGGGGGGGGGGGGCAGTAATGGGAGACCAGTTCCAGAAAGGGGTCCAGAACCAGTAATGGGGGACCTTCCAATAAAGAGAGAACAAGTAGTGAGGAACAGTTCCGGTAAGGGAGGACCAGTAGTGGGGGAACAGTTCCAGTAAGAGGGGGGGGGGGGGGGGGGCGGGGAGCAGTAATGAGAGACCACTGCCAGTGATAAAGAACCAGCTCCACTAAGGCAACCAGTAATGAGGGATCAGCTCCAGTGAAGAGGACCAGTAATGGGGATCACTAATAGTAATGTGGGACCAGATCCAGTAGTGGTGGACCAGTATAGTAATATGGGACCAGACCAGAGAAGTGTGGATAGATATTTCCGTCAAACGTAGTATCAGGAGCGGTGGTAATCTTCCGTTCTGACAAAAAAGGCTTTTCGTCGTGTGAGCAAAATCGAGAAGACGCTCAGCAGTTATCGAAAATGTCGATTTATGCCTGAGGTTGACCGTTTGAGGACGAGGAGTGAAGGTGCCTGTTGTCAATGTGGCGCTAGAGTGAAGTGGGGGA
Source organism: Heligmosomoides polygyrus polygyrus (assembly GCA_947396885.1). Classification (NCBI taxonomy): domain Eukaryota; kingdom Metazoa; phylum Nematoda; class Chromadorea; order Rhabditida; family Heligmosomidae; genus Heligmosomoides; species Heligmosomoides polygyrus. The sequence goes on along the minus strand of OX377205.1, from coordinate 30,663,156 downwards.
CCGTGCTTTGAGACATCAGGAGGGTTGTTGTCGAAGAATTTAGGGGCGGAGGCACCGACTAGCACAAGCATCGACATCACTCAACCGTCTGGAGATGATGCCGATGTTGAGCGTAGTGGTAGGGGAAGGGATCTGGATGGTTTCATACCGCAAAACTACTCCACTGGAGTCAGGTTCATCATTAGCTTGCTGGCCGGTAACGGTTAAAGCACCGCCAAACCTGTTGCTAATGAATCTCGGTATCTGGGCTTCGGCGGTACTTTTCACCTTTACCGGCCGGTAAGCGATTGATAAATCTGGCCCCCGATTTTAAGGAAGGTAGAGCAAGGTTAGACCATAATAAGCTGCACAAGCAGAGCAGCTTGCTTCATGCGATTGCCCTCACCTTAGTGATAATGCAACATCGCGCGAAGCGCGCAACTGCGAGGCACGCCGATAGGCGTAACGGAGCACTTGTGATAAAAATAAGCGGTAAGGACGAAGCGAGTGGATCTACAAAGGCTCACACAGTACTGCTACACATGCAGCAGCTGAAGGTAACAAAACTGATGATATCTGCCAAAGGAAAACGGATGGAAATACATTATAACAGCGGCCTGGAAATGTATCGTACCTCGACATAACAGCTGCCATATTGACCAACGGGAAAAAGGATGGCTCGCAAACCAATCCCGTCGACTCACAAGATTTTTCGCATGATTCTTCAGGAGAACTGATAACGGGCTAAAAACTTGTCAACGTAAAACTGTTCTAGACAGCCTACACCACCTTGCATGACTAACCACAAGTTTGTTAGGTGGAGGCCAAACTGATACACTCGAGCAAAGATCGCGGTAAAGCAACATGTTCACTCGTATTAGCATACCATGCGGAGAAAACTCTTCCGGAATAAAGGGTACAGGCTGAAAAGCAACAGTCTTTAAAACATGAGGCAATTAGCAGCGAAAGCAGCTCACTTTTTCTTCCACAGCCTTCCTTATCACAGACTCCAAAGCGCTGATGTCGTTGAAATCAACTGTATACACATGAGGAGGTCCAATGCGTTCCAGGTAGGGTGACTGGCTTGTGAACTAGAAAGGGAGAGTAACTTAAGAAGAGTAGTAGTACGGTGAATAAGTAAAGGAGAGCAGAGTGTTTGAGGGAATTCTATAAAGATAAACGCTTAGTCATTAAGTCCGCAAAGATGTCCTGGAACCGTCACAGCACACGCAAGTCTACAATCTAACCTCTCGAAGTGTTGGCTTATCGCGTAGAAAGGGAGTATTCCGTCGAGATTTAGATGGCTCGAACCTTGGATTTATGAAAACTGCGCCTGATGCTAACGCTTCCAGTGGGGCTGGTCCTGAAAATAGCTTTTTGGTTTCACGAGGTTATTGCTGAAAGGTAAAAAAGGAGTAGAAAACATCATATGAAAATTGAAAGAAGCTATTTTGTGAACCTTCGCAGAGATTTGCAGTTATGGCAGGCGATGTATTCCTTTCAGACCTTTCAACTTAAAAATATCCCTTCCGCTAGTTTCAGCCTCATTACCTAAATATATGCTTGAAGAAGCGCACTGCTCAAAAAACAGCCCAATAAACGGGTTTCATGCCAGCTGATTAGAGCTTCAGCAGAAAATAAGCTTCCTGCGCGATTACTCTTAACCGATCTACACATTCCGAAGCGCTGAGTCTCATGGACCGCTGAAGTGCCAACTCAACGCAGAGGGGACGCAGAGGGCAATGGATCTGCCGAGATAAAGTCCCAAAATTCAAATTTGTAAAATGTGCTTCTAGTACTTCTTGCAACGAATTTAAAGGGTTTCCGAACACAAGTAAGGATAATTGAAAAGCTACGAGGATGCTTCTTTGTGCACAACGCAGCCGCTTTCATACTAAGCACATTCTAACAGCGCTCTTGGGGAAGAAACACGCTAACATAAAGACAGAAACCAGTACCTTCAAAAGGAAAGCCGAGACCTACAAAGATATTGACTGATTTTAGCAAAGCTGCCACTTCTGCTGCGCTTAGAAATCCATGATTGACAACGCCGGAAAACATAGGATGGTCAGTATCGTTCAAATCTGACACAGTGGCATGTACCTGAACCACATACATAACATTACAGAAAAATCCTCAACATTCTTTTTTCACAAACCTCCGTTAGATTTTTCAGCAATTCCACGACCGCTTCCGAGCCATTCCACATGTATTTCTCCTTCCCATATACAAGGGATACCGGACGTCCGAGAGAATTCCGCTCAAACAGTGGCTTCACGTTGGATGCATGAATTGCAAATCCAAGAAAGCCATTATCCGGAGAATGAGGAAAGAATGTCCAGTGTTGCAGGAGCTGAAGACCGTGTCCTCCCCATGGATTTGTAAGGGAATCTGAAGACAGTACTACAAGAAACTAGACAAGAACTGCTAGAAGTACCTAATATAATAAGATTATCAAAGGCTTGCCGACCTTTTGCTGATAACGCAGCCTTGTGTGCGTTGAAGTATGACCTATAGTTGAATTCTGTTTGTGTACCGAAACTGTCAACTAGACGAATACGACACCTGCAAGTTCGATTGATTTTCTCGTGGGCAAACTGCCAAAAACCCTAGTAGCCAGCAGAAGAGCTTCGGCTCCCACCTAACCCATCCGAACTGCGTCCGCTTACCTATTTCGTAGCAGAAAATCCTTCCGTGCTTTGAACGACCTTAGACCGATGATGTCAGTGATAACTAGGTCGATCTGCTTCCGCCTGCTGGGACAAGGGCTGTTGACAGGAAACTGATCCACATGACTGCAAATAAGGGGATGTTTGAGACTTCAATATTTCTCACGAAAAAACTCTGAAAAAGTGCGAGACGTAGTGCTACCGTCCAATAGCCGGGCGCATGTCGGACGCGCTGTTGTTGAACGCGCTTCGAAACAAAAGAACAACCAAAAGGTCGGCATCACTAATCATTCCCGGGGACAACGATGGTTGTCTTGACTCACAGCGATTAAGCTGTATCGATCGACAGTCCAACGTCAAGCGAAATGGCCGACTTTACCCAGAGCTAACTATAAAGAGCTTAAACAAGACGGACCAGCTCCACAATGAGGAGACAATATCGATCGGCCGACCCAAACCAACTGTTGTTATTGATTTTGATCAGATCTATAGTTTGAGCGGTATTCGTCCAAACATGGCGGACACTGGAGGGACTGCAGGAGGGGATCATTTGAATTTGAAAGCTAGTGACACAGGTTCCGAACAAACTGCCAAACTTCAAACCGACTTCGATTAATTACAAGCAACTACCAGTTTTTGGGTCTTAGCCTCCGCCAGTAGTCAGTCCGACGACTATGCCGATTTACGTTGGTCCGAAGTAAAGCGCTGTCAGAAACTGCAGAAATCGACTACAAAACTGACTAAAAGCTCTAGACCTCTACACAGCTGCACCATAATCCATTCAATGCAATCTTGTCATACCCTGTAAAAGTCGCTTAGCGAAACATTTTAACGATGGTTATATCAGTAGTAGTTCGACGTAACTTTGAAGGCTCTGGCTTACTGCTATGAAAGGTTCAGCACTCACCGAATTAGTGACGCCTTCTCAGTCGATATGTATAAGTTGTGCCCCAGCAGAAACACGCAAGCGATGAGGTCCGACCATTGAAGTAATTCACCCAATGGTCCTCCACTGCGAGACTTCTCGCCAATCCGCAAATTCGACTCCGACAAAAGACCAAGATGAATAATCACCTGAAAATTAAGGGAGTGAGAATGGGGAAGACAAGGGCTTGTTCATTGACTGTCCGTCCATTGTCGGAAGCGCTATCAATGAAATTCGAGGTGCAATATTTCGGATTTTTATAGGAAAGCAGGCTCGTGCAAGTACAAGGAACACCAATGCACATAGCCAAAGCCACATGGCTTACCTACCGCATCTGAGACAAAACTGAGCACATCCTAGAGCTCCCTGTCTTGCTGAGTTTATTTATTTATTTATTTATTGTACGTGGCACTCCGCGCAAAAAGAACACAACACCTTATATAAATTGGTAACCCATTTTTCTTAGAGAATTTCAGGAAATCATTTCCAGCTCGATTTGTGAAAAAAGAAGATCTTACATTGCCACAAGCTCTAGGAACTAGGATCTTCCGTTGGGCATCTCTTGTGTTGGAATGAGATAGTGAATAGAATTCATTAATTTTTGAGGGTGCAGGTGCAATTTGAATGCATGTTTAGCATGTGCGGCTATAATCTAACGAAGACGGCAGTGTTTTATCCCTTCAAGGCAAGTATGGGACCAACTCACCCCTCACCACCCACCGCGGATTTCAAAACCGCGCCGCACGCGCTGAATTTTTGGGAGGTGACCACTATTTTGGGATTGAATAGAGTTCCATTAAAATTTCTGTCGCTACATCGTGTCCCATGGGCAGGCTACTCGAATTCCACTGTTAAAAAAGAATCGTCAAGCTGGCAACCGAGGTCGATTCGTATCCAGTGCGAGGGACGAGCAGTGTAGTGGAAGCCATCAAAGAGGACCACTGGTTCAAAAGATCAAGAAGAATATTAAAGTCAGAAATCGTCTCAAGAACTAAAATCAGCCTCACGTTCAACTTCCGCCTGTTTCCCGTTGAATGCGGGTATTTCGAAAGCGTCGCATATAACGCGTTAGTCCAGCTTTCCCAATGTTGCAGCATGCGATTCTTGATGTACTCGTAGTTTTCCATCCTACCCTGCATGATGGCAAAAAGGCTTGGCAAGTCCGTATTGGCCTGAAAAAAAAACATTAAAAAATCGTGAACATCTCTAACATCTTGCTTTTTTAAGGCCAGGCGGAGCCGAATAAAAAATAATTACAGAAACCAGTACACAAAACAGGATTTACTTAAACAGTTGAACATTTCCAAAGCTCAACGAAGAGCCCGATTCTACATCTACATCTAAAGTTTCCCCACCAAATCTCCATCCAAAAATAGTGATCTGGAACCTCGACAAACGTGTCTTGCCCAGGCTATTGTAAAGAATCGGAAAACGCTGGAAGGAAAATCCGAAAAAGAGTGAAATCAAGAAAAAGAGAATGAGAATGAAAAAGGGAAGCAAAGCACGAAGTGGGGCAAGTCAGTGAAAATAGACTTAGAAGCATTACTTTCACTTCGCTTGGAAAGTACAAATCGACAGTTCGACGGGTTTCAGTTTATTGATAAAACGACAATGACACTACTTCTATTAATCACTATGGATGAGTCTTATATCTCAACGACCTCTTTAAAGTGGTACACAACCGAGGCTGCTTCAGAAGGTCATGAATGCACGAGTAACCTGACTTGTAATGGAGAACGGTTCTTTAGTTATGCAAGTGCCACTTCACAGGAAAGCCTTTGTTATCAAAGGGGACGAAACTTCTCCGATATTTTAAACAAAGGTGGGCTCTGCACACTCGTTTATTTCCATTTTTCAGGCCTTCTGTACCTAGTGCAAGAATATGACATGGCAGGTTACAAATAAAATGTCGTCTTCCCGTACCGCATCCAGATTTACAACAACAACCAAATATCGAGAAAAAACGCAAAAAAAAATAAAGAGAACCCACTTCCGCGTAATCATCGTTTGCTGAACTGGCATCTCCATCGACAAAAGGTATGCGGGGACAATAGTTTTCAACCTCAGATAGATATCGACGTATAGAACAAATTGAGCTGAAACACACTCTTCTCTGCAGCATCATAGAGCTCAAGCAACAAGAGACGTACCCATCAACACCGTAAGAAGCGTAGCACTCGTGTGACCTCCACCCTCTTCTTAACCACTGCATTTTTTCGTAACATAAGGGAAAAGGTGACATATCTCCAGGAAACTGCATACAACGTAAGGCTGTAGATGAGTTACCTAAAGAAAATTAACACTAAATAGAAATCAGCTGCGAGGAAAGCTAAATAGCAGAAACTCAGCTAGAAAAATAATTAAAGAGGAATTTGACAGTAATACTCTTGCAGGCTTACCTTCATCTTTAGTTGAACTAAGGTCATCTTCGTAAACGAGCAGCTCTTCTTGCGTCTAAAAACAAATATAGAGGAATGATGTATACCAATTAAGACACATTTCTAGCTTCTACCTTACACACGTATAACTATCATAAAGGGCAGCAAAAAGGTCGGCGACAACAGCGTCGCCAAAGTATAACATGGGCCTTAATATCCTAGCGGGATGTATTCTGCTTCTACGAGTGCCGTGACAGCGATGTGAATTCCTCTTTGTCCTCTACCATGAATTGCAGGTGATGGACAAGCCAGTGTTTTATCCTCCGGCCTTAATATCCTTGCTAGAAATTCATCGACCTCCAGAGGCTGGGAACCTTATTTAGCCTTCGAAGGACTCGAAACGTGAATCGATTCGACATGCGCTTCCTTTGACTACGCCACACGCGCTTCTAACATAATATTATCACTATAGCTCTGGGTATTGACAAGAGCTACATAGTCGCTTAAGATCTTAATAAATCTACAAATACGCATATCTCTATGCAACGGTGTCCAGACTACGCAATAGCTGTGTTTCCAAGGACGTTTGCAACCCACCTACACCTCTATTTCAAGCTTACAAGTGAAGAGAATACATCAAACATTTGAACTCACTAATTGTGCTCCCAGCTGATGATATAGTAAGTAAACAGGAAAGGTGGCGAGGAATAAGAGTGACAGTAAAGCAATACATGTTCGGTTTCTTCTCAAGGCAAAAACCCATGGCCGATCACTCCTCATAGAGTCCCACTACCAGAGTGAGAAAATGGCGCAGACGGCGAAGAAACTGCTGCCAGAAATATTCCTGAAAAAAAAAACGTTTTTGGAAGAGAATCTGGGAAGTGGTGCTGTTCCAATTAAATGCGTCTGTAACACAACCGTCGACATAGTTCTGGCTGGAAGTATAAATCTCCGAACCCTTCGTACGATTAGACTCCTTTTTTTTCAAGAAACAAACTCAATACGACGAAAGACATGAAAACCCCACCACTTCACTGGACCACAGCGCTTAATTCACGGAAACAGGACGTCTGTGTTGGGCAATCCCTCAATAAGCACCAAATATGGGTGCACGATGCGAACGATCTAGCGCTTTAAGTTGGAATCCTCTACTCGCAAATGCATGCGGGTGGATATTCAGTGCATTACTATTGCCGGGCAAGGTTGCTAGCAACTAGCTGCACATGGTTGGACAGGACGCTAGGTTGACTGGGGTAAGCAAATTTGAACTAAATGTTCGGAAAGGAGTTCCTCGCTCTGATGCACCGAAAGAAATAGTGACAGTAACAATAATCTTTCCCTGACATTAACCGCCTTATTCCGTAATCAAAAACTCGTGAGGTTCACGCTTCCGCACCGACATAACGTCGAGTACTAAGAAAGCCAGGCACTATTGTACTTTACGGACTCCAGAGGACGAGAGGTGGAAAAAAAAATTCGCCCAAACTTCGCCTAGGGGGTTATATGGGGTGCTGACCACGAATCTGACATCCATTTTTTTCGTTTTACGCTCGAGTGGTAGATTACGGTACGTACCGGTGACTAAGGCTGCCGAGGTCATAATCACCGATTTCGCCCAAACTTCGCCTAGGAGGGTTGTTTGGGGTGCTGATCACGAATCTGACATCCATTTCTCGCTTTATGCTGGCGTTGGGGTGAAATCGGTGACCATTACCTTAGTCACCCGTACCTTCCGTAACCTACCGTACTCCAGCGTAAAACGAAAAACAGATGTCAGATTCGGGATCAGCACCCAAAAAAAACCCTGGGCGAAGTTTGGGCGAAATCGGTGATTATGACCTCGACAGCCTTAGTCACCGGTGCGTACCGTAACCTACCGTAATCGGCCGAAATTTCAAAAACGGATGTCAGATTCGGGATCAGCACCCCAAAAAAAAACCCCTAGGCGAAGTTTGGCGAAAAAAATTTTCCGACCTCTCCTCGTCCTCTGGAGTCCGTATAGTACAATAGTGCCGAAAGCCATTTTGAGCCATTTATAATCCCGCGTTTTGCAAAGGACGTGCAGCTGACCTAGCGGATGATTGTCAGTGTGGTAGTTCTAAAGAGCGGATGATTTGTTGAGAACGGCTCCGCATCTCAAATCAATAATTGCTTCAATTTTCACTATTCAAACAGGGAACACACAGCAGTTATCGAAGAGAGTGTTCCCCTATCACCTCAACTGCGAAGGTAGATGCGATATGAGCTGAGTTAGATGCACTGTTCACGTTCAATACTCCGTCACCATACTGTGTTAGGCTGCTTTGCGCTAGGGAAGGGAAACGTGCTACCCAACGGCTAGTTGTATTACGTATTGAAAAGACAGACACAACAAGAACTAGAGGGGAAGTGCACCATATCTCCATCTGTATTGCGCCCTACTTCAAAATGTGAAGCAAACGTCTATACCAGAACAACACGCTACCATAAAACTGATAAACAGAAGTTGACTGCTGCACAGTACGCTGCAGGGCGAAACAGGACACGAAACGCTGCATCACGCCCTCTGTGGTCTATCTCGCTTCATCTCAATCCCAAGGGAGTGGTTGTCAGGGGGCCTTTTCTCTGATATTTGCTGGTTCGTGCACTGGCTTTTACGCTTGTTTTAGCCTTTAAAAATGAGCACCATGAGGCGACGCAGTGATTTAGACGCTAGTATATCGGGAACGATATACTAGCGTCTAAATCACTGCGGTAAGGTCTAGCGGAGACCATCCCCCTCTTAATATTCACAGTTTCCCCTGAAACTTTTTTTTAACGTCAGGCGAACGTCAGGCGTCATACACGTTATGACTTTAGAATCCCATTTAAGCTTGTAGGCTAGGTCAAACTGTCAGTTATGGGGAAGATATGGAGTGGAACCGAACACTACTACGGTTGTAGACGACTTCCCTGAAAAAGTGGGATCTGTCCTAGTTGGGAGAAGGCACTTCACTCATCTGTTTGACAACAGTGGTAAGCTGGAAGTAAACCGTTTTATAGTGGTGACATATTGAACTAACCTAAGAGAGGATCTTTGTCTGCCATTTCCTAGAGAGGCACCCCTACTTGTGCATGTTTCTACTAGTGCCACTTTCTGATTACCACAGAAAAAAGAAAAAAGTGCACATGTAGCCTTTGTCAGGCGGGAAAGAGAAGGAACAGTCAGTCCCCTTTTAGGCTTGGATACTATGAAAGGATTGAATACTTCACATTCCTTACAGTGGCCCAGACGAACACTAGGACTGCTCAAGAGTAGTAAACCTTAGCAAGAAAACTCAATCTAGGAGTGACCGCTAAACCCATATTTATATTTATTCATTGTGGGTGTCAGAGCGGACAGAAAAACAAAAAAACAATTTCTTTTCGAAAGACAATCAATCACGGTTAAACAGACCTCAACCGGATGGAATAGAACTTAACTTTGAACAATAAACTTAGCAATATGCTTGGCAATGCTCCATCCATCCAGCGTAATAGGGGAGAAGAATGAGAACTTACAAAAACTTCACGAAAGAAAAATCAACCAAGAAGCAATGAAGCCCACGCAAAATATAGGCAACAGGGCGCAGAAGCAACTACGCCTACGGGCGAGCTAACCATGGAAACCCTCAGATAATAGTCACCTACCACATGCAGCCTAGAAATGATCAGCAAAACGCTCGCTGAAAAGCGAACGTGCGTTTGAAAAACTGGTCTGCAATATTGGGAGAAGCCACCGAGGGACAACAACGGAAGGCGCGTGCTACCGTACCCCGAAAATGCTCGCAGTTCCTTCGGTGCCTCACAATAGTCGCGAAAAATCGATAGCGCGCCACATTGATGCCTTAATCTGCGTGGGAATTCGCTGCGTGCCGTCTCATTGACTGTTCGGCGTCTTTTATCACCGTCGCGTGGCGATTTCACCGTCCAAACGTTACAGGATGCTCCGCTGATCAGCCTCGCCCGCAGCCTACCCCAGCATGAACCTCAACAATGGCAATGCGCCGGCTGCCGAATGCGGATTGCCCTCGGTGTCGAGGTAGCTTTGTCCTGGTTGATGTGCCGCGAGAGATGAGCCTCATTTGTTGCAGCAATTCCGTGGAATGGGTGGAGATCGTGGAGCCGCAAACGAAGCAGCACATGTATGCCAATCTCATATCAGGGCAGTGCTCGTGGGAACCGCCGCCTGGTGCTTCAGTGTGAGAATTCAATCGTTTTGTTGTGTGGTAGTGCTTTGTTGTCGTTTAGAACTGATTTCATTAGAATTTCATTTCCTTACATTCGTCTCCTTCTTGCTTACTCGGGAGCGCACACCCAAAAAGCATATTTCTTCGGACTGCCTTTGATTTCGACACAGTTTTCTTTTGGTGAACGTTTGGGAGAGGGTCACCTTGCATTGGTTTCATATTTCGAAAAGAGAATTAAGTGAATGGAGGTGAAATTAAGTGAAGAGAGTAACAATTGGAGCTGTGGTGGAGTTCAGCTCGCAGAGCTTGGATATCGCCCTGTGTGTTCTCCTCAATTTGCTTGCGATATTTGTTGTAGTCGGGGCTAATTTGACGCACTCATGTGAGTCAGAGCATTGGATCTGCTGACTATCATTCGCTACCCTGCTATTTATGCAGAGCGAATGCCAAGGAAGCCAGTATCAATCGCTAGCCCTTCTTTTCTGCCTGGAAAATGATACCGAATATGCTTCCTACCTCTCTCAACCAAAAAGGAACAACAGGGGTCAGAAGGCGCGAGACAACAGTGACGCATAAGAAAACCAAGAATGAAGAATGGCGGCCAGCAATTTCCTAACACCTTGCGAGTTAGGTAGTGTGTTGCGAAGCATTGATGGGCGATTATCCGTCCGGTATCTGCCACGCTATATCCCTTGTTGTTGTTTTGTTTGTATAAGTGGCCTGAATGCCGCAGGATTCATCGCCATAGTGTTTATTCGGTACTAAGCGGGATTGTGCCCGCTGTACACCGGCAAAGTATCTTAAAACAGGTAATTTAGACTAGCCACACCCCGGAGTTCCTTCCCTTGCCTAGTTCTGTGTTTATTTGAGTGTTCCACGAGAGTAGTCTCATAATTGAGCGGGCACCAGCCCGCTTAGTACCGTTTATTCTTATAAGTCTCACTAGCACGGAAGAGCCTGATCATTTCACGACTTACTGCCCCACAACAACTGGATCGTTCTGCCAAGGAGGGGGTGGTGAAGCAAACTGTCCTCTTAGCGCAAAAGTAATGGAGGTCAATAACATATTGACCTAGATCCTTTAGAGCAGGACGCAAGTGACTGCTGATGTCCTCTTTATGCTATGCTGAGTTCTCCAAGTTTCAAACTCTCCGTCGTTTTTGCCGCGATTATATCCGTAATAACTCACATCGAACTGGGCGTGTGACGGCGCAATCGGAGGAGACGTCGGCTCTCGCTTGCACCCGATTCAAGGTTCATGACTCGTGTCTCGCCCAGGCCATCCAAGCCTTCCACCTCTGCGGGTATCGGAATGGTATCAGAGTTCCCCTGCAAGGATGAATGCTGACTTGTCCATTGACTGCCCAATCGGTGGTGGCAGTGCCCGCCACATCTCATTGTTATCCCAAATACTCATCCGAATTGTCTACACAACAACCGTAAAAGGATGCTATATGAGGGCAAAACTCTTGTCCTTTTATCGTCTTGATTTTTCTTGCGTTCAAGATAAGTGGTCGCGGCTCACGTTGACTCGGAGGAATTGCCTGGCTTTCTCACTCAAGTGTTGGTTATACGAAATGTATCGCTATAGCGCGTTACATAGCATAGCCACCAGCGACAGAAACAGCCGCAGAAAAGAAGCTTGCTCAACGATTAAAAATATCTCACCATACACTGAAGGGGTTCCTTACAGGATCATTTTAATCTCCGTCTATTTGTGACCACCACGACTCGCAGTATTGGTCAGTCGCTCACTATTAGTTTCCGTTGAATTAGTTTGCGTAATATCGCTGCTTACTTATGTGTATATATTCCTGTTATTTTCCATCCATAGAGCCGTTGCAAGTTAATTCGTCCCTATTCAGAAGTTCGTCGTAAGCGTATACAATATTTGTTTGTATTGCATAAGGCATCTTCAAAGAAATATACTGCATTTTCCTTCAATATTACTTCGGTTGACGCTTGGCATGGTTCTGATTGTGGAATTGTTTGCACTCCTTGCGATAGTAACAATAGTATGCGACGTTTTTTTTTTTTTTTTTTGAAATCAAGCGAAACGTTTACGACTTCAGTGTTGCCCGTCCGGTGTGAGAATGAGGCGCTTTTTACAAACTTCGCACTCACCTAGGCATGGAAGTGGCTGTCGTTGTATGAATAAGGAGGAGCGTCATTTCGTAACTCCTTAGCAAAGCCTGAAAATATGGAAGTAAGCAACAAGCAGATTACGATAACACGCAAACCTAGTGAAATCAAAACTGTAATGGTGTGCAGTTACCTAGCTGGTGAGGTACCTTGTTTAGATGCATGTACGTCTCTTTCATATGGACTATGCGCACTGTATATTAAATAACACCTGTGCACTGTATGAGGTAAAGTAACTGTGTAGCAGTTGAGGTCATGTTGGTATCTACGAGGTGAACTTCAGTAGATCATAGGTCATAGCTCAGTGAACTGTCGTTCTACGAATACTTCCAAAAATGCCCGGCGTTTTTTCATCGCTCCGGATATTTCTTGGAAATTCAATAGGGAAACAGCACATGTGAATGCAAAATCGCTGGCTTACTTTTTCGGTCAATGCATAATGTGCCCAGACATTTCCAGGGTGTGGATGCATTCGCACATTGCAGCGATTTTGAGAAAGGATCCGTTTAGCACTTCGAAAAATAACTAACCAAACCCGTAAGCATCATATCGCTTTCTTCTCATATTCGAGAAAATAGTAAGTAACCATATTGAAAGAAATTATGTAATTTCCAAGTCATAGATTGCGGGGCGCCCTATGGGGGCAAGCATTCTGCAATCACTAGATGATTGGAGATATGTATTGCATGACAGAAAGGGTTGCGATATTATTTATTTTGACTTCGTTAAAGCTTTTGTCTGTCTTAATACTTTCGAGTTGGAGATGCTTAAAATTTATTTACCCACTTGCACGGAGAACCTTATAAGTGGTAGAAAATATCAGGTTAAGGTGAGCAAACATTACTGAAGAGTTGAGACGTTGTGCATCAAGAAAGCCTCCGAAAAGATTTTTTCGTTTCAAACGTTCACTGTCCATAGCAGAGTTCTACCCTTCAACATATACCTCAGTGACTCTATATCGCCTCAGTGCCTTTATTAGCATGTCGCATATTTTTAGGTTGTGTAGTATTTTGTCCTGTTTTGTATGTTTCTCTTAAACAACATGATACGTTATTATTCTTAATTAGTGTATCTCGTGCCACAATCGTCAACCGCGAGAGCTGATTCGATCCGCCGCAGGCCTGATTCGCCCTAATGGTTAACTAACACGGGCGAACATCAGCCCTGGCGGTAAATCGAATTGGCGTCTGAAGACGACTTGAAGTCGAAGCGTTAGGCCTTGCGAACTCAAGATCCACCGCAAAAACTCGTGTGACCCATGACACTAGCAACTAACAATGCCGAGAAAGCTGGAAGCTGGAGATTACTATTATTGTTATTATTATTACTATTATTAGTTGTAGTATATGGTCCTCAATACGAATGAATTTTTTCAGAAAGCGTACGCATGAAAACCAGTGGTGGGAACTATTCGATTCGAAGACGGGCCGCTATTATTACTACAATGCGGCCTCTATGAAGACCATCTGGCAACGGCCAATGGGAGACGAGATCGATATCATTCCTCTTGCGAAGCTGCAGACCTTGAAGGAGAACACGGAGAGTGCTGAGCATGCTCGAGTGAGTTCATTTTAAATAACCCCATGAAGGTTGTGCAGCTCTTAATCGATTAGTATTGTGGGCACAGGGTAATAAAAACTCATGCCATGCTATTCCTATCGGATGTTCGCATTCTTTTGATGGGTTTGATAGCAAGGCTTGGAACTCATTGACTTAAAGGACAAGCTACAGTCTAGACTTAGCGGATAGATCAGTGGATTTTCTATCGCATATGGGGAGAAGAATATTTGTTTATATGTTCTATACAATCGATTATAGGTCTCACATGTAAGGAAAAAAACACGGCAATTAAGTGCACCTGTTAAGGAAAAAGTTCTGGACTATTAAAATGATGATTAAAATAAATATAAAAAATGCGAAATTCTCGCGGTATATTCGTCAGGCTTGCAGCGCTATTTGCGCGTTACGTAAGGTTTCGCACGCGTTATTTCACGGCCGACGAAATCTTTCTTCACTTCGCGGTGAATTGGTATCAGGTCCATCTGAGCAGGATAAAACGCTGACTTGTTCGTTTGTTGGCCACTGCAAGTCATTGTTTGACCAAATACCCATTCAAATCACCTCCCATTCCGTAGATGCGTGGCACCTCCCACAAGAAGCATTGGCTAACACCTATCTTCGTCCTTCATCATATAGAAAAATAATGAGAAAAACTGTCGAGGTGTCTATAAGCTGGTTAATGCTCTAAGTTGCAGGTGAGGCGAACGTGCGAAACTCAAACATCGCCGGCGATTCGAAGGGTTGTTGGAGGCTCGCGACGTGTGGTCGCACAGAATATCGGACCCGAAACTGGTGTTATCATGACAAGGACCGCAAGTCGCTCTTCCAATGGCACCATGAACGGCATGCACCAGTCTTTTGATGTTAGTCATCGACGTCGTTTTGCTATCAAATGCCCAACAGACGGCGCTTTATGTTTGCCGTTGGCCGCAAAAATGTAGCTTTTGTGCGGTTCTTTAGAAAATGTCACTTTTTCTGGTTTAGTGGATGTCCCTGGATGACCAGAGCGACAGCCTCTCAGTCGGGGACAGGTGCGACTACCGCGACTACAACCGGGATTTCGGCCGATCCCCACGGCAGTTTCCTCCATTTCCCACTATGGGGACTACCTCCACCATGTCAACCGCTCCCTCTGCAGATTCCATTCCACCGCGGTCGTCACGGTTAGTTTGCTATAGCAGAAATATGGGTGGTGGCGTACTACATCAGTGCCATGTTATTCTTCGTTCTTGCAGGTCTTCGAGTCCACCTTCTCAAAAGCGACAACTTTTCTCTACAAATACGGGTCCAAAGAAGTCGAGCAATGCAGGAGGTACGTTTGGCAAGCTGTTTAAAGGTAGTTATACTGCGTCTTTGATTCCAGGTCTAGAATTCTACAACGAACCGATATTTGAGTTTCAGGTTGGGCTAAAGAAGCACCAAAACAACCGCTTTCCGCTCCTGATAATAAGCAACTCAAGAAAGATTCACCTGCTATTTTCAAGCTTATTCAAGGTTACATGGGAGACAGGAAAAGCAAAACGCCAATTGATCAGGTCAGCTCAGTTATAATTATGGCATTCATTTAAAGGATTATCTCCCTTCTTACTCTCACAAGCACTTCGGCTTCCTCCTAAGCGCTCATATTTTCAGCAAGCCTTGTCCTTGTGTGAGCTAGGCGTCTCAAAGCAGGACTGCGCTGATGAATCAATAGCTCAGCTTATGCAACAACTCACCGAAAATGAGCGTCCAGATAGTGTTAGGTAAGAATTGCTTGGGATCTTTTACATTTTTATACGAGTCTATAGTTTTTAATTGCTAAAATCTCTTTCGTGCAAAAGAATCTTCTTGCTGAAAAGGTTTGGATTTGTTTAGGCGAGGTTGGGAACTGCTCGCGATACTGCTCAACTTTGTAACACCATCCGAGAAACAACATGCATCACTATCAGAGTTTATTGATAGAAATTCGGAGAAGATCTTCGATAGGCCTGAGGTCTGTGTTTTAGTGATCGTTTTGGGTTTTGTTTTGAAGGCCCAATCTTTTGGAATGGTTGAAAAGGTGATTTTTTAGGTTGCGGTTTCGCACTTCGCACAGCAGTGCGCAAAGCGTCTTTCTAAATCGCAAGTTCGACCAAAGCCTTCTCTTGCTGCAGTGCAAGAATCTCGGGTTCGTTTTTAAGATCTTATTGTCTAATCTGTTTAATAATTTCTTTTCACTGAGTTGATTTTTAAAAAGATTCGCTGGTGCTTTTGAAGGATGTGGTGAGTTGATTTAGGTGCACATCTTCAACCCTCCACAGTTTTCGGCGTCTCTGGTTGAGTTGATGGAGATGCAGGCTGAGCGTTATCCACAACTGCAGCTGCCGTGGATTGAAACAACGTTGATAGAGTTGTTGTACGAGTCCGGCGCCAGAAGAACTGAAGGCTTATTCAGGTAAATGTTTGGCAAATCGAGTTCCTATTGCATTGACTGACTTCGGGAAGCCGTATAAAACATGAGAATTCCAGGGTTCCTGCCGATCCAGATCAGCTAATGACAACCAGAACGAGGCTTGATATGTTTGTTGTTCCCGTCGTGCATGATCCTCATGTGCCTGCTGGTTTGCTGAAGCTATGGCTGCGTCAGTTGCCTGAGCCACTAATCCCACATGCCTTTTACCAACGAGCCCTTTCTTCGTCTGATAATCCCGTCGAAGTCACCCGACTCATCCAAGTACTTCCAAGCATCAACCAACTGGTGATATCGAAGCTGGTGGCTTGCTTGCAGGTGGGAACCCTACAAATTTTCACGCATTTTCCTCTAGAAATGCAGCAAACTGCATTTCTAGAGGAAAATGGAAATTCTGTTTGCAACTATCATACTTGTCTGTCTACACTTTACTGTTTTCTTTTGTGGCCGACAGCGTCGTATCAGTTGTATTCTAATGAAGAACGTATGAACCCCTCGTGTTCGATTAATGCGCTGTCCATTCAGATGTGATAGATGGAATTTTCAGGATCTGTCACGAGAAGAAGTGGTGGCTCACACGAAGATGGACGCATCAAATCTTGCAATGGTGATGGCGCCCAATGTGCTGAGGTGATTTTGTTTGCTTCGATTTCTTGTGATTTTAATCTTCTGGAGAGGTTAAAGGGCTACGTTTCCCCCACTAGAGTTGATATGAACTTTAAAACGCAGATTTTGAAGACGAAAACAGGTTTAAATGTGGAAGGTTGGGAAAAATTGGAGGGCATATATGCGTTTTAGAAAGTTGAGGTCCTTCGAAACAATGAGCTTGAAGGTATATTCGCAGCTTCTTTTTGTGCAATTCTTTAGAGCGTATCAGGATACGAATACCTAACATTCTCAATTACTTTTGTCCTTCTTTTGTATGAATACGTTATCCTTTTTGTAAAGGGAGCACTTTATTCATCCAGATGTTGAACCATCAGAATGCACTCGTTATAACCGGACGAGGTGACCTCTGATGTTTGAATAAAAAGGATACAGCTGAAGGCTATATGTAGGGAATGTCTTCGAGTTTAGTAAAAAAAAAGCATAGGCAGATAGGTAGTCTGATGCTTAGAGTACCGTGGTTCGATAACCGATGTTGACTACAAGAAAAGAGGTTTATCTGGTTGGAATCTTAAGAAGACCATGCCAATGAGAAAGGGACGAATTTCTGGTGCCCCATTCATGCTGAACGCAACGAACACCTGAGATGCTCGAGCTACGTCTAGATCGGAAAGTCAACATGGCCGACGACGTAATTCCGAAGCTGGAGCGGAGAAAAGGAGCGGTTTAGGGAACTTTTAGGAATGTCGAGGAAGCAGCGAAAAATGAAGACTAACCGGCTCATCAGCTCAACTACCATCTGTTTCACTCTACTGTTCTTCCTGATACCATACCTGGGGGCGATGAACCCAGGACGAATATGCGATCAACGAGCGTCGCGAAACAAAGGATCGAGGGACGGTGCTACGAGTAGCGCTATTCACACAAGTGATGGAAGGCCTGGAGAATCCGGATCTTCATCGACGTTAAAGGATCGAAACTCTCACATGGGTCAATTCGAAAATTACATGGGCCTGCCACGTGGTGTTTCTGGAAGACAGCGATGAACGAGAACCGTAACCTACCGAATTCCGCGAGGTGTCAGAAGAACATCAGAGGACACATCAACATATAGGTTATACGTTTTTATGAAGTAGATACAGAAATGCTGTGTTCATCCTCTTCATGCCAAGTGAATCCGCTGGGTTACTTTGGCACACAACAGGGAAACGGCGTTGTAGACATTCGTTAGGACAAACTGTGAACAGTGGTGGCTCAGCGGAGCAAAATGTGAAAGTTCGAGTCTACCATGACGAAAAAATTTTATCAAAATCGCAATGTTCGAAGAATACTATAACATCTGACTGTTGCAGTAAAAAACTGAAGCACCTTCATGGTTGAAAAGTTTCATCTCATTGCGTATCCACCAATTTCAGATGTGAAAGCGAAGATCCTCGGGTAATTTTCGAGAACACACGAAGAGAAATGAGTTTTCTGAAGACCTTGATCACAAGCTATGATACCTCGTTCATTCAGGGAGTGGTTTGATTTGTTGCAGTATTATCTTTGCGGATATTCAAATCGTTATTTCTTTCTTAATCATTCGAACTACTTACTGTTCTGGCCTGAATACCTCTCGCTTTGTTAACTCTTCGATTATCCTTCCTGCCATATTGAGGGCTATTGCCATATTTCATTTTTATAAGATTTTTTATTCATATCCGTGACGTTATCCGTTGTTCCTTGTTGCACTTCATGAGCCGCAGTCTTTGCCATTTCTGTCGTTATGTCGTGATTCACGTCGTTTGTCGTCTTATATAATTGTTGTATCGTAATTTATAGTGTTTTAGAGTTCGTAGATTCAGGTTGCGATCGTAGCTCTCAATCTGTGAGATTACGGCAAGATTAACGTAGCTGTGTTTAGTGGCCTAGTCGATTTGTTGTGTTGTTCGACGGACGTTTTCCAAAGATCCTTTCTTTCCAAGAGTTTGTTTCTCCTTTCTCTAGAAGAGAGTTCTCCACTGGTTCACCAGTTGTTAATTAGGAAATGTGTTATGACGGTCCAAACTGTCCGATCCTCTTCTCGTCTCAATAGATGCTGTTTTATTAATAATTTCGTCTACTTGATATGTTTGTGAAATGTACAGCTATACAGCTAGTGATATATGAAGCATGTACATAAAGATAAAAATCTCTTAGTTCAAAAGTGATTGTTGGTAATAGCGATGTGAGCGCTCGTAATATTGAATTTTTCCCATTGTGGTGCTTCCCGTGCATAATTGCTCTCTCTCCTTCTGCACGACTGGTTATTGTGCGACAAAGGGAGCCGAAGTGTGACAAAGAGCGTTCTATTATGGCGGAAGGTACGGGGGGTTTCGTTGAGTAAGCCGGCTCTTTCAAGAATTGGGTTAGTTTCAAAAGTAAATGGTTTCGTGTTAAATCTGTAAAAGACGGTGGAGTGAGTGGTGACGTGGTGGATGTAACGCCTTCTGTTACATGCACTCGAAGAAGAGGTTCTAGGTTAGAATCCTTCACGGGTCGGCAAGCTTTCGTCCTTCGGGAGGTGTAAATTGGTACTAGACTTGTCTGGAAAGGGTAAAAGTTGTCCATCTGCTGAGCAAATCAAACTGCATTCACGATATTTCGTAGAAGTATTTTTGCTTCACGCATCCCACAAATAGATTGACTAGTGCATCCACACTTCGTTCTAATCTTTTACCACCGGGACGTGTGGACCACGTGTTCTCCCAGCCGAGTCTAAGTTTTCATCGTGTTAGATGGTACCAAACCGTGTCGTACCAACCATCATGTGGTCGCTAGGTTGCACCCTACTGCCAGCTGGCCTTTCCAGGTTACTTTACGAATCTTGTGGGATTTCAAAGTGCTCCCTTGGTATTCCGTAAAATAGAATGCGGATCGTATCATAAAACGCAGCTGATTAATGTGAGTAGCTGCTCCGTTATCCTTCATTCTTTGTCGAAAGGGAAAGGAAATTAAATTTGGGAGCGGTGTTCGTGGTTTGGGTTATGGATGAGCCATTACGGGTTGCTGCGAGCACGACATCTTGTGAAAAATGGTCTGGGTAATGGGAGAACGTCGAGGCTATTCAAGGCGAAGCGCGCAAGAATTGAATTATCGCTGGTTACGCGGCGGTTGTCTAAGCGCTTGCACCGGGCATAATCCCTAGCGATTTGCATGCGGTGGCTGCTAATTGCCCCAAATCAAATATGCCGGCGAAGAGGCAGTCACGAGGGGGCCATTGCTCCCTGGTTGAACGTGGCGTTGTGCGAACGTTTATCTCAGTGCAGGGAAGGGGAAGGCATTTAGAAGTCGTGACTGATGATGCTTCCGACAATCATATGTTGCTCATAAATAAACTACAATAATGCTAACGCCAGTTGTTACAGGATGTTTTGTTGCGATCAAAACTCTTGCGCCAGCGGGACTCGAACCCGCATTTTCTGCTTTCCGCTAACGCCAGTGTTTTTGAAGTAGCTTGAGAACCCACCCGGTGTTCAACGTCTGCGCAAGAAAATAATGTTTAATTGGCGGTTCGGATCCGTCCTTTATTTTCTTTAGTTCACACTAGCGCGCTGGTTCTTTAGCGAAGTTTACTTCCTATCTGGGCCAACCAAGCCTTCCATCCATCCGGGTTCGGTGATTTGGTACCAAACTCGTGTGGGAAGGATAAAACACTGACTTGTATTTCGGAGGACCACCGCAAGCCATTTAGTGGGCCCACGCACTCAAGCATCCTCCACAACATCCCTTAGAAGTGGAGTGCGTGACGCATCTTAGAAGGGATTGATTAATGATTTCTTCGGGAAGGGGAGCGTAGCTTGGTGGGAGGACTGACGCATGGTCCGCGAGGTATGGGTCTTGCCCTCTTGCCGCCAAGTTTTTCATGCCTCCGTAATCGGCAAATTGGTAACAAAACTTGTCTGGAAAGGCTAACTCACTGATTTCTCTATCAGCTGTTCGCCACAATTCGTTGTGCAGGGCAACTATTCCTCCCAGATTGTTTCTACTTCATCCCGTAAAAATAAAATGTGTACCGCATCCCATAGGGAAATTCTCTGCAACTGTGCCCTTTACCCTTATTCTTTTTTATGCGCTGAGCTCACGCTGCAATAACTGTCCATCCGGGGTGAAAGTGATCCCACTGTGGAGAGTTCATTGAGAATGTGGTGAGTGGAGACATTCAAAGCGCTTGACAGGAACGTAACTTCATAGCTCTGCTCAACATATTAAAAACAACGAACTACGACGAATGGAGACAACTTCTTCCGTCTGATTTTCTGTATTTCACGATTGACCGCTTCATCATCCTGAGATCTTCAGTATGTGGGAAAACAACTGCTGTCAAGTTTAGCAAAAAAAAAAAATGTTGCTATCGCACACGGGGTCTGCTGGTGGCTCTTTGTTAGTTCGAAGGCAGAGGGTTGATCTCTCACCCTTGCTTCGGTGTTGAACTCTCTTACTGCCTGAATTACTTCTTCAGGTAGTTGTGTCAACATTTCCTGCACAGCTAGCGCTCAGCTTTAATGGGAGATATAGAGGATGCGTTTGATATACCTGGCGCCGAACGGCCTCGGGACATTAGCGAGATTCAAATCAAGATCAGGTCAGTGCTTTCGAATTCACTTTAGTGTTTTACCAGAAGGTTTTTCTCAACTTCTGTTTGAAGATTCGAGAATCTTTTGAGTAGATACCTAAATTCTCGATGGTTTGCGAAGGTCCAAATCCAAGAACAGTTTTGAGCGACTATAAGGAATGGCTCGAACGAGAAAATAGGAAAGAGGATCATGCGAAACCATCCCAGCATTCACGTCAATCTATTTTTCCTATCTGGCATTGCCTGCGTAACATACCGTCCATAATATACAGTTTTTTTTATAATGAAAACTCATGGTGGTCACTATTCCATTTCGTTTCTACCACACCCGATGGGGGTTGGATTTGGACAAAAAGGGATGCACTCCAGAATAATCTTGTACTGTAAGCCACTGTTGGTCTTTACACTCAAGCGCAACCAGGTCTATCTAGCCCCGTCCATCTAATCACCGGTGCTAAGAGTGGACACTCTGCTATAAAGTCATCCATCACGACCAGTGGATTAACCAAATAGACGACGCGGAAGACATTCTGAAACCCGACCAAAAAGGCGTGAAAAGTGCAATGCAGCCCTTTCAGCGGAGCACTTAAGGCACATGTTGTGGGGAGCATCCAGGTGAAGGTACTGTTTGTTACGATCGATTGTTACTTGCGGTCAAACAGCGCCGGTGGTGTAAGGCGTAGACCACTACCGCGGTCCATTGAATGAACTGCAAATTTTGAACAGCGACTTTGGAATTACAAGCGGACAGCAGATCAATGTGTACTTCCAGCGGGGCAGCAGTAGACAACACACCGGACCGAAAGGTCGACAAATGTTGACCTGGCGAAGTGTGGATAGACTACCACTATCTACCATGCTCTCCGCCCTTGCTTTCTCCAAACGAACACGTTTTCTCTTGCATTCAATTCCACTTGATTGAGCTACACTCCGTAATTTGCCATGACAAAAGCGTTTTCCGAAGGCCACGTTTTTTGGAGCAAAAGCATCCATGACCTATCAGCAGGTTGGCATTGGTTGACCGATGTTATTGATGTCTGTTTCAAATGACTCGATATTCTTGTTTAATTATGATGCAATTAAATATTTTGGTGCGCGTGTAGTGCAGTCCGAGAAAGTGCCGGCTGTTACATACGCCCGATACCAGGTTCTTGGTTCAGATTTCCCGCCCACGCCAGCCAAGCCTTCCAACCCTCCGGGGTCGGCGAATAGGTACCACATTTTTCTGTGAAGGGTAAAGTGCAGACTTGTTCATCGGTTGGCCATCGCAAGTCATTCTATGCCGAAATACCAATTAAAATCGCCTCACGACATCACGTAAAAGTGGATTGCGGTGCGCATCCCAAAAGGGATTGAATAACGCCTTCCTTAATCTTCTATCCTAAAATGTTTGGGACCCTAAATGTCTGAAAACTTATGTATTAACCAAACAGAATATTTGCATTATGATGCATTTCGAAGTTTTAAAATCGAAAACTCTCGATGTAAGTCAGGTCTGTGATGCTAAATAGTGAGCTGTTAACATTAAGAGCGACATAACTTCTTTAAATGTCGTCTCCGTATGTTGCCTTGTTTTCTACTGTTCAAAATTCTAGGTCGAAGCGAGATTCTGCGGATCTAGGTCAAATGGATTCATTTGTGCCCGGTGTAACTCCTGTGTGGGTGAAAACTTGGGGGTGCTCGCACAATGCCAGTGACAGCGAGTACATGGCTGGAATATTAGCGAAGGTCAGAAGGTCCTACCGTTACCTTTTGTCTTTACGCCTTCGTTTCTTAGAGTACTCGTATCGATAGTTCACGTCAGCTTGTAGATCTTGACGCTGAGTCTGTGAATTGCTCATCAGCTTTTCCAGCCGGCTGGAGCTTGACTTATTTCAGGCTGGATACCCAATCGTGAGAAAGTCGTCGGACGCTAAACTCTGGGTGTTGAATAGTTGTACTGTTAAGACTCCCTCGGAGACACAAGCGAGTAACCTTCTTGAGGAGGGCAGAGCTCAGGGTAAGCACATGGTCATGGCTGGTTGTGTATCTCAGGTTAGTTGCCTTTGAAAAATGTGTCAATCGTGATAAAGAAATGTGCTAGTACTAAATTCTGAGAATATGTTTCTACTAACCATTTAGCACGCAAAAGGTGCGTATCCGCAACAGATAGCTGAAAATGTACGGGTCAATTTATGTGGTTCCTATGGTTATTTTATCTGTGGTTACCGTTGGCGCGCCTCTAAAGATCGTTTTTAGTGTGTAATGGTTATCGATGTGTTATCGGCGTCTTTCTATCAGTAACAGTCCTAAAAATTCAAATAATTTCCATCAAGTTTCATGTGGTTATTATTAAGGTTGTTAGCTGTTATAACGATGTCTTTTTTGTTGCGATCAAAACCCCTGCACCAGGCGAGACTCGAATCCATTCCGTTTACTGGGCGGGGTGATGCGCCATTACACCACCGGCGCTGTTTGATCGAACGGAACCTCCGCGAGTTTTGATCGCAACAAAACAGTTGTAACAGTGAAAGTGTTTGGTTTTATGTTGGTAGGCGGTGCACCCGATTCGGTCACGTATTCCTTCTGATTCATGTAATGTTTCTCTATAGCTGGGTGGGCAGATCATCGAACATATGGCGAGTGAGATAGTTTAGGATGAAGTTTGCCCTTAGGGGCACCGGTGGAGTTATGGTTATGGTTATGAGTGTGCTTTCTGTTCCTGAGATATTTTCTTTTTAAAATATTCGTTTTTAAATATAAGAAAGCCTGCATAAGTGTGCCTTTTGCCGAAATCGAAACTGCTATATTGTTTCCGGTGTGGAACAAAACGTTGAACATGGAGTAAACCCTGGCAGCCGATTCGTTGCACTTTTCTTGCTGTAGCTATGGTACTAGCAATAAATGAAGCCGTGCTTAGCTGGTTTGATTTAGTCAGGATTATGTATTAAATTTGTATCTATGCTTTAGCCGTGTTCTTTTATTTAACCGAAATTTGCTTGTCAAAACCGGAGGAAATTGAAGAAATCTTTGCCTAGGTATTTGAAAGAGTTCCATTTATGATGCAGAGTCTTCTCTTGAGCAATTTAGAGCACTCTACTATTTCAACAAGTTGTGAAGCTGCCATAAGCTTTTTTTAAATCATGTCAAGATCTTTTCGTATGAAAATTTGTCAACATCCCTTAAATAGTCTCTAAATAATTGAGAAACGAGTGGTTCCTATTCGCGTTCTGCAGGCTGCGCCTGACGAACCATGGTTGAAGGACGTTTCCATCGTTGGTGTCAAACAGATCGATCGCATAGTGGAAGTGGTCGAGGAGACATTAAAAGGAAATACAGGTCAGTTTTCTATAGCGGCAGCCTCTCCTACTTACGCTCTCCTAATGATCGATTGTTCCAGTACGCCTGCTAAGTCGGAAACGCCCTGACGCTGGGCTGTCGTTACCGAAAATGCGCAAGAATGAACTAGTTGAGGTGAGCATACAGAACTGCATTCTAGAAACGTTGCGGTGCAGTCTCCTCCCGTAATCCTTTAGTCTGTTTTTGTTATTTTCGAGTCTTTATTATTTCAAGGTTCTCGCGATAAACACAGGCTGCCTGAACCACTGCACATATTGTAAGACGAAGATAGCAAGAGGTGATCTGAAAAGCTACCCACTGCATGAGCTCGTAGAACAGGTCTGCTTTTCGATTCAGATAGAACTAGCTCGGATGGACTTTAGCTTGCAATAAAGTCTAACCGTGTTTCCTGTCCAACGGCTCGTGGAGCGTCGTCTGTAATAGCGGCGGTTACAGTAAACATGATAGCATGACTAATTTAGGCTCGAACTGCGTTTGAAAGAGACGGCGTGAAGGAGCTTTGGCTTACTTCGGAAGACCTAGGCGCGTGGGGCAGAGACTTCGACATGGTAGGTCAGCTTTGTTTTATTCAAAAGTTAGGATTGACAGGATTTGCGTATGAGGCATCATGACCTGCTGAAGCACTGGTAAACGGTTTACTTCAGGTTCTTCCTGATCTGTTGAATGAGCTCGTAAAGGTTATTCCTGAGGGATGTATGATGCGACTAGGAATGACTAACCCGCCCTACATCCTGGACTATTTGGAGGTATGTGCATAGGCAAGCCTTTACGTGTAGCAGTTAATCTGGCCTGGAATCTCGTTGTTCAAAATCCGTCTTGATAGATAGTTATATAGTCTGTGCTATTTGTAGTGGGCACATCAAGCTGTAGACAGTACTGTCGCGCCCACACGAAGTGATATTTGATGCTCAAGTCTCGCCTACGTCAACTGAGTCTTCAATCTCTCTGGGGTTGTTGAATTCTGGATGGAAGTCCAAAGCATGACTTGTTCATCGGCTAGCTACCGCAAGTCGAAGGATAAGAGAGAACTTCGTCGTGACCAAACACCCAGTCAAATTTCGTCCATTGCTCCGCATTCCACTAAGTTCTGGTTAACACCGACCTTTATCCCTTCGCCCTTGTAATTTATGGTGTACCGAGGACATTAAAAGTGCGATGTCGATTGATCTATCAACTTTACAGGAAATAGCCGCTGTGCTGAATCATCCACGTGTCTACGCCTTCCTTCATATTCCGGTGCAGTCGGGAAGCGATGCTGTGTTGCGAGACATGAAGAGGGAGTACTCCAGTCATCACTTTAGAATGATCATGGATTTCATGCTGAAGAAGTGGGTACTTTCTCTGTTTGTTTCATTCCTCCGAGATTACATGGCGCTTCGGATTAGTGAGAGAAAGTAATATCTCAGAAGCGCTACGAAAAAGGTGACCGAGATTAATGGATTTTCCAATGTTTTTATCCGAAATCCGGTGTTTACAGGGTTCCTGATATTTATATTGCGACTGACATGATTTGCGCGTTTCCAACGGAGACGGAAGAGGATTTCGAGGAGAGCATGCAGCTCGTCCGCGACTACCAGTTCCCGTCACTCTTCATTAATCAATTTTATCCGCGCTCTGGTACGCCGGCGGCCAAAATGAAAAAGGTGAGCGATGACTACCATCACTTCGTTATTCTCGGAACAGTGTCTGGTTCAGGGTCTGAATGAGTGTGTTCGTGAGGGGACGCATACAAGGAGGAGTTTTGAAAGAGTTTTGTGTGCCATCCTCTGGAAGTGTTGTTTACGCTCGCCCTATGTCTCTAGTAACCTCATGCTTTCTCTTGTGGTTTGCATCGTTTGCAGAGGGAAAGGGACGACGCTTAGAGCTTACCAATCCCTTAGGGGTGCGACACGTATCTTAATACTGAATAATATCGTATATGGTTAGTTGCGGCAGCAGCTGTTGGGATGTGCGAGTGGTATCTTATTCAAAAATTCACAGATATTGGAGAAAGCAGGGTTAGTTTTCTAGGATTCCAAGCTACTGGTGATTGTGCACATGCGCTATTTCTCACTCATTTTCTACATTTTCTACGTGAAATATTTTTGATGATTGCGCTCTACTATCCTTTTCTTGTACTTCAATTCCACTACGCTGTCTTCTCTCCTTCCTTCTCTCTCCATTTCCATAAAAGGCGCTAGTGATAGCCGCCCTAATCACCTTTAGAAATCTCAGCATTGTGATGCTTTCACGTGTTGAGCTCTACAAGGAGCTTTGTTAGCCGGTTTCATTGGCTAAAGTTTCGGCCAGATCGCTTTCGGTAATAGAGTGGTTGTTCTCCTATTTGACAAAGGCCGGCATGTGAGGATAGGAACGAACTCGAGCGGCAAGCCCAGACATGATGCGGTCGCATTACGTTAATTGGATTCCAGCTAAACGTCACAAAGTCCGCCGAATAGCTGATATCGGAGGTGAATGAGCCGAGATTTACAGTATCAGTGACACTCAGCTTTTGATAGGCTGTTTTCTGCGCCTTCATATGTGCTAGTTTTTCAACGAAGCGTATACGCACCATATCATTTCTCTGGAAATAAAAGGTCCTGATATGGTGGTGGTGCCGATACGCATCGTTGAAAAACTAGCACGAAGACCCAGAAAACAGCCCTCTTTTGTTGAAAGCATTGATGGCCTAATACTGACTCTTGTGATCCGAGAAAGCGTAATAACGACGAACGAGTATGTGCAAAAACATTGGCAGTACGCGAAGTTTAACTCAAGCCTGCCGTTGTGCTTCCATGAGACGGCACTCCTACCGACTTCGCCATGGAGGCACATCTCGTGGGGGTGTCATAAGGGTTGGCGATTGTTGCGCACACATTTTTGCACCTCTTTTCCGGTCTTTAAAAACGTGATCAGCAAAAACTAACTGCAATTCCGGACTCCGCTCACAGGGCTCTACACCCTGTCAAAACAGCGTCGCTAAAGCTCACCATGAGTTGGGAACACTTCCTTGTTAGAGCAGCGATCGCATTCGATGGCAGCATAAAGTTTGAGATTAATGAGCGCGTAAGTACGGTCTGCCCAAGTGTCGTTCCTGTACTGTAATATTCTGCGAAAAAAAGTTACAGGTGCGGCTTATATCAAAGGTGTATGGAGCCGTCGTAGTAGCCTAGTAGCGGTGCATGGCACAGAGCTCTTGCTCAAGGAACTGTAAGGACTCCTCAGTGTAAAGAACAAAAAGTGCCACAGTGGATGGCCACGGTCATGCATCTAGACAGTGTTCGCGACGACGCCACACGAAAGAAGTTCGGTGTCGCCACAATAGCCAAATGCTACATCGATGCTCGCTCACGATCCAGGTCCTTCACGTTAACGACAACACCATATGAGATTGATATATCTGAATTCGTTGGAAAACGGCCAAAGCAACGTTGGCTAGATACGTTGCATTTGGACTTAAAGCTGGTTGGTGTCCACCTCGTTCAAGCATTTGAACGGAAGAAGTGGCACAATGAAAAATATGATTCGTGTCGATGACGCCAGCCGGGTGTGATTTCTCATTAATGCAAATCTAGTCTACCTTGAGTACCAGCATTTTTCTGGGCACCAGTTAGGGAATAGTTTTTTAGCTTTTTGGTTCAGGGCGTTGGCCTAGCTGGATTGCGTTAATTACGGGGCTGCGTGTCTCCGAAACAGAGGTATTTTGCTTCCCAAAGATTACTACGTATTTGGGACCGAATTGCCTTTGGGTCAATATTGGGTAAAACCACCTCTCCTTCTTAGATTATGCGTGATTCATTTTCATTTTGCTTCTCAGTTGTTCAGATTCTCGACTTCTATAAGATTCTTGTCTTTGTCGTCTCCTTATTGGGGATGAACACTAGAATTTCCAAGAATTGAGAGTTCCTACTTCTCTTTGGATCCTGTCTGTGAGATTGTTATTCTTGCATCATCACGTGAGTCATGGAAATAGATTGAAGATGTGCCTATTTAGCATGTTTTGCGTCATCAGTCATGTACGGTTCAGACTTCTGACTAATTTCAGATAGATACGGTGGAGGCTAGACGACGTACGGCAGCAATGTCCACGCTGTTTCGGGAGTACAGCCGATACACTAAGGATCGAATAGGGGAAGAGCACGACGTTCTTGTGTGTGAAATGGCATCAGGTCAGTGTTTTCTCCAATAACGACATGCGCTTGAATTTCAGTTCTCTTCTAAGCGAGTTTTTGCTAGTTGGCACTATTGCGCAACTTTTGTTCAGTGCTAGCAAGGTCCGTTCTACGGTATTTAATGTCCGACATTTAAAGCAATGTTCAAGGGCAGCGATTAATGGAAGGGTGAAGAATTTGGTTTAAAAACAAACTTAAATAACTAGGAGTTCCCAATTTATCTCTTCTTGAAACCTTGACAGGTGAGTTTGTATGTTGTCAATGTGCGGTGGTGGCGTACTGACATTCTCTTCAGAAGCAAATATTATTTAAGTTTCTCTAGTCTTTTGCATATCTTCATTTCTTCAATGGCGCTTATCTCTGAGATTTTATCATATTCCTTGAATTTAGGAAGTCTAACTCATCACTTGTTGTGTTCTAAGGAAAGTTGTGCCCGGGGATCCACTGCCGGACTGATTTGTATTCTCGTTTCCAAATCAGTTTAAACCACTATCAGTCAATCCTCTAGGAAGTGTAGGGAAAAGAACTGAAGCAAAAAAAAAAACCTGCGAAACTGAAGCTGTGAAGTCAGAGGCCCATGGATGGCAGTGATTCAGTCAATACCTCTTGCATGAACACTCGTCGCACACGTTTCAAGGATCGTAATGTAAAAGTTGAACGAACCCCAGATCAAGGATCATATTCATGCAATATATTCACCAACCTAAGCCCATTCGAGTGCTTTTTGACTTCCGGTAGCCTTCATTAGAGGAACAGTGCTTGTGCAACAACGTGATGTCGAATTCACCCCCGATGGCTCTAACGGTTCCAAGCGTTCATAAATTATGAAGATAGGCATACATTCTTTATATTGATTTATAGATTTCTTGAACTGCAGTCAAATTTTGGTATATTAGCAGTGGTGAAGAGCGCTTTGTTTTTAAACCTTTATTTATTTATTTATTTATTTATTTATTTATTTATTTATTTATTTATTTATTTATTTATACGTGTGGCAACACGCGACAAAGGAAACGTCATTACGACAACACATTGGCAGTAAACACGAACAAAGAAACGTCAAATTAGCGAGTCTTAAGATAACTGTCTCCAGCTTTTTATATCGATTAAACGAGGATGGCAAAACATGTTTTTTGGGCAAGCATCAAGAACTCAGAACCGGCCGTTTGAGCAAGAAGGGAAGCACGAACACAACTTTTGTTCGTCGGATAATGATTTTTAGCTCTACAGACCCTTGTGGTAGAATGGTGGTCTGTGTACAGCTTAGTAAATGGAAGTGCAACATTTTCTGTCACCGTCTTGAAAATCACAGTTAGATCATTTCGCCTACGAATACCAAGCGATTACAGCTTGAATATTTTTTTACAGGGTGTCTCAAAAAATGTATACATTGTTTGAAAGATGATAACTTTGCCAACAGTAAAGGTTCTGAAGAAGTTAAATGTCCATATGAAAGCTTAAGAAAATAGGAATTTTTCGACAAACGAGCGGTATGGAATGCGCCATGCACTCATCTGAAATTTTGCATTTTACACTCGATTGATTGTTTTTCGCTTGAACATATGTTGTAATTCCTCCAAAAAACGGCCGTATTGATTGATTTCTGCTTCCTTTTAGGTTTAAAATCTAAAAATGGAAGTGCTGCATTGAAAAATGCAGGGTATCCTAAAAAATGCAGGAACTATTTGAAAGGTTCTAACATTGCTGCTAGTGAAGTTTTTGAAGATTTTTGGGACTCATATGCAGGCACAGGGTAACCAGATTTCCGTGGCGTGTAAATAGTCGAGATTGCTATATGCCCCTGCCTGAAACCTTGCATTTCAGGCAATGTTAGAGCTTTTCAAATAGTTCTTGTATTTTTAGGATACCCTGCATTTTTCGCAAGCAGTAGTTCGTATTTAGATCTTGAACTTTAAAGGAAGCACAAATCAATCAATGCGGCCACTTTTTGGAGGAACTATCACATATATTCAGCGAAAAACAATCAGTCGAGTGTAAAATGAAAAATTTCAGACGAGTGCAGTGCGCATTCCGTACCGCTCATATGTCGGAAAATTCCTATTCTCTTAAGCTTTCATATGGACCCTCAACTTCTTCAGTACCTTAATTGTGAGCAAAGTTATCACCTTTGAAACAGTGTAACATTTTTTGAGACACCCTGTATTACGATCAGGTGCTGATGGAATGGAGGCGTAGTCATAGCCCTTTAAGCGTAAGCATAGCTTTCTAGTGTTTTACGCTTTAACGCTTTGGATCTAAAATTGGAATTGAATTTTCAAACTGGTCACTTTTCAAAGCAAGCTGAACGTTTTGAAATCGAACTGAACATCATCCAAACAACGAACGTGTTCTAGATTAATCTAGGAGTTCTACGAGAAGGCTAAAATATTTCTTGTTCAAGGAAGACGTAACAGTCTTGATTTTAAAAAATTTAGTCAATCATTTATTATTATTCGATTTTTTGATATTCTGAATATTTGTCTCTCACAAATTAAACACAGTTTGTGAAATTTGATAAAATTTTCGGTCTTTAAGGAGCAGAAATTGTGAATTAAATTTATTTTAGTGTACAGGAAAGCATCAGGTTTTGGCATAGTGTATTGAAAGGAGAGATCACTCCATACACTCATTTACTTGGCTGCGGTTTTAAGTTTATCTAAGAAAAATCACGACCAGAATGATCTCATAGCGCGATATTTTTTGTCAATACACGCAAAATTGCTGATTGCACCTCAAAACAAACCTTAGATCTTTATTTTTGATTGGAAAATGAAAATTTTATAGAATTTCAAACATTGCCCTTTGAGGCAGATAAATCCAACATTTTCAAAGAAAATCACACTAAATTTTCTTTAGACAATAAATTATTCTAACCCTTTTAGGATGTCCGGTTGTATAGAGAAGGCGCTATTTTTGATTTGATAGTTGTTTAGCTTCATTTCAAAAATGCACAGGTTTGATTTGAAAAGTGCCCGGCTTGCTTTGAAATTGTCCAGTTTGACTTGAAAATCCTACAATTTCACCCCTCCTCGGCATGAAGCGTTCGCTTGCTAATCGTAGTTCGCAGTCCACTGCAGCCATTGTCTTCCCATTGATAATAGCCTCAGTTGATGTTAGGGCAGTTGTGTTCTGTGGTTCTGCCAATATTTGAAATCGATCCTCTCTGCGCTCTTTGATCAGAGCTTATGGTTTCCATCTGCCGCCTATTGTGCGTGGGATGGCTGGGTGTATTTGTTTGGAAGAAAAAACTCTTTGCTTCGGCGAAATTTGTTTGTCCAACGTCACGTTGTCAGCAACAAGTGTCCAGAGAGGCTTCCGAAATTGTAGTTTTTCTGTCGCGCCGTTGGAAAATTAGAAATGAAAAATTTGAATTGTAGCGTCGAGGGGATATAGCATGTCTGCGGGTTTTTGTAGGTGTAGGCTTTCTAAACATTCTTTGCAGAACTGTCCTAAACAAAATACCATTTCCCGAAATGTCTCCTAAAGTTCTCGATTGCGATTGTTTGTGTACAGGATTTAATGTTGAAGTGGTCGTTCACAAATTTACTAAGTTGGACCGAAGGTTTCTGCCATATCAGTGCTTTCGGTGTTCCCGCTTTTGTTTAAATTTTCTACTCTACGAATTTATACGTTTTCGGACGATAATATAGGTAAAAGACGCCTTTAAACGTCAAAGCAAAATATTTAAAAATGCATTCCATGACGGGGTAAGTTTAGGCCACCTTTCATGACAACTAAAATCTGATTTTCGTGTCGTAGTGCTTTTCGTTTGAGTCTTGTAACTTCTTCTTCTTCTTCTTCTTTTTCTTCTTTCTTATTATATTCTGGACGTACTTATTATTATAGAATCCAAATTTTACATTCGACGTCACAACTGAACTCTAAAAAGCGGCAGCGTACTGACGTGAGATACTTCAAGGTAGACTTAAAGAACTACGAAACGAAGGAGGAAATCTTACTTGGAATAGATGATCGCCCAGAGGAATATATCAGAAAAAAGCGATGAAAATTTCTCAAGAACATAGCCCAAGGTAGGGCTGCCAAATAGTATTCTGCTGGTCGGTCTCCTCGGATAAGGAATCGAAAGAATTCCACGCAGCCTGTGTCATGGACTAGCACCACGACCCTCCGTATATCATGTACGGCCAGTCCGCGTGCAAGCCATAAGCACGCGGCCGAGGCCGGCCCACCGAGGACAGTCTTCTCGAACACCCGGACGGGTGGTACGCTCAATAAATACGGGACCACTGAACAACCGTGTTCCTCGAAAAGGGTTCCAACTACAGTTGACAAATACCGCCACATTGTGTGCTACACGATCATACGCTCCTCGACAAACGGGGTGCCAACGGCAGTCGCTGGTTTCTTTCTATAGTGAGAAAAACAACAAAGACTCCATGTTGGTAGTGTTTTTAAGAAGCGGATGATGGCACTCATCATAAAATGGTTTTCGAAAAGTTTGAGGAACAAGTCTCATAGAATCATCACGAGGCTTCTAAGCCACTCGTTTACGGTATTTGATTTTTTAGCATAGTTCATAAAGAGAATCCTGAAAGTAAACGTCGCTGATTAAAGGAGAGAATGCTTATAGAAGTCTGGGCACCAAATATAGTATAGTGCGTTCAAAATATGTTCTGCTCTAGCATATAAAGAGCTTCCATCCATCCGAGTGGTAGTTCCGAATCGTTTAGATCATCGGTAGAAAAACTGAAGCATTTGGAGTTCAAAGTTATAGATGGTTCGTAATCTCCATGCGCTGCCTTTGATAGTAGTGAGACCGCCTTCACTGCTCGGAGCAATAGGCCTATTCCTTTGTCTCACTTAAAAGCAAATCTATTCAAACGATGTTCACATAACCGTTCACGGAACCCAGGGAAGCTTGAAAACCGGTAAACAAAGGAATTGGCCACTAATAATGACGTGTGACAGTCAGATCGTTGTCGTAAAACCAGCGCTGAACCTAAAGGGGCATAAAAGAGTTTACGGGTAAAAAATGCAGAATTCCTCGCGTATCGGACGAACAGAACCTTCCATCTTGCAGTTGTAAGTCCGTTACATAGACCACTAGGCCAATCATGCTTCTATATCTCTTAGACTATAAGGAAACGGTCTGAACTTGGACTTTGCGTAACCGGTTTCCCTTGCTCGTGACAGCTTTCAGTCGCGCACAGCTGATTCTATTCAAGTACATTTTGAATGGAAGTTGATGTACTTCCCTTGTAAGACGCAACGGCGAACTCGCGGGTAGAGCGTGGCGTTTTTCAACAATAACAGAAAACCATATAGAGAACAGGTTTCCGTCTTTGATACAAGGTTTGGGCGTGCCGTTAGAGCGCAGAGACGAATGACGTCACTTGTTCTCCAAACACCACGTGCTTTGCTCGCCTGGCCATCTGGCTTTATTCTACTGTGGTGCGTGTGACGTGGTGCTGAAAGAGGTGACTGCGCGCACATCAGTGTACTTGGTTCTGCCCCACTCCAACAAATGGCACGCTCCACTTGAGTATGCTCGGCACTTGCCCTTGGAAGTCAAGGATCCGTCCTTATATAGCATTTCGCCTGAAATTGGACACTTCTGAACAAGCCTAACGTTTTTGAAATCAGACCAAAA
This sequence comes from Heligmosomoides polygyrus polygyrus, assembly GCA_947396885.1. Classification (NCBI taxonomy): domain Eukaryota; kingdom Metazoa; phylum Nematoda; class Chromadorea; order Rhabditida; family Heligmosomidae; genus Heligmosomoides; species Heligmosomoides polygyrus. The sequence continues at coordinate 30,628,587 of OX377205.1, read as the reverse complement.
TCTTCCAATTCGGAACGAGCATCTTTCAGAACTAGAGACTCTTCAACACGGTTAGAATAATTTCTTGTTTGAGAAGAATGTATTGTAATTTTCTTTGAGATTTTTAAATTAACCTGTCCCAATAAGGGAACATTCTGTTTGAAATCTTACAAAATTTTTAATTTTTAAGGAAATATAAAGGATCAAAGTTACTTAAAGCCGAGAGAGACTGAAGTCATTTGGTGTATTAAAAAAGAGAGCACGCCATATACTCGACTAGATCGTCGCTATATTTACTTGCCTGATGCGACTGATGATAGTGTAACTATTAGGTTGTAACGAAATAAATGGCACTGAACCACTGTAAATTTAAACAGTTAATATCTCGGCTTAGGCAAGTTTATTAATCGAAATAAAAACCTCTGATTCTACACATCTTTGCCAACGTGACACGAGCTTTTTTATCCCAGTAGCATAAAAATCAGAAGTTCTGAAATTGACGAAATCTTCGAAGGCACTTTCGGCATCCTGTTGGTATGTGAATATTTTCCCTACCAAGAAGTCGCCAAGATGCTTGAAGAAATGGTAGTCTGTTGGGGAGAGGTCGGGAGAAAACGGAGGATGTGGTAGAGTTTCAATGCTCAGCTCATTCAATTTCTGCATCGTCATTCGTGCTACATGGGGGCGCGCATTGTCGTGCAGAAGGAGAACTCGCCTTCGGTTTACCAAGGCCGGCCGGATATCCTTCAACTTTTTCATCATTTCTTCAATTTCAATGCAGTACTTCTCTGCTGTGATGGATTCACCGGGAGGGAGGAAGCTGTGGTGGATAATTCCCAGCAAACACCACCATACTGTTACCATTACTTTCTTTTGGTGCAATTCCGGCTTCGCAAAAACCTTGGGGCTCTCATCGCTGTCCACCACTGTGCCGATCGTCGCCTGTTGTCGTACATTATCCATTTCTCGTCACAGGTTACGATGCGATCAAGGAATGGGTCCGTTTCGTTCCGTAGAAGCAGTGCGGAGATCTCATATCGTCGGTTTCTTTGCTCCTCAGACAGCTCGTGAGGCACCCAACTTTCCAGCTTTTTGGTCTTTCCAATTTCCTTCAGATGCCGGGCAGCTGTGTTGTGACTGACCCCAAGAACATTCGCTATCTCCCTGGTACCTTTGTGTGGATCCTCCTCTACCACATCTCTCAGCTTGTCCTCATCAACATCACCATGCCTCCCACGACCTTCATGTTCTTCCAAGCTCTCATATCCATTCCGGAACTTCTGATACCAACGATACGCCGTCCGAATTGTGGAACATCCTTGACCGAATGCGGCGTTGATCTTCTCGTCCGCCTCCTTAGCTGTAGTGCCCAGCTTGAATTCATACAAGTAATTGCCTCGGATTACCCTTTTGTCCATCTGCAACAAAGTCAATAAAACTCTAAAGTTTTCCCACTTTTACATAGAAAATTTGGTACTCACCGGTAGAGCAAAGTTTGCGCTTCTAAACGATATACCACATGTTACGGTTTGTTCTTGATCAAACGCGTAAAGACGCGCCAAAAAAATGGCGCGAGCCAGTGCCATTTAATTCGTTACAACCTAATACTTACTTGAAGCAGTGTGTCAGGCTATTTGTGTGTGTTTTTTAAAGAATGTTCTTGTTGTATTGCTTACATCAGTCTTACTCGGTGCCAACAGTGTGTTTGCAATCAATCAACAAAAAAAGCAACGATCTAGTCGATTGCATGGCGCGATCTTTTTAAAGTACGTTATATAATTGTATCTGCACTTTCAAACAAAATTTAAATTATTTTTGCATAAAAGATAAAAATTTTATAAAGTTTCAAGTGGGTTCACTTACTGAGGCAGGAGAGTTTTAAAAAATTCGAAGAAAGTTATACTGAGCTTTCCTTTAAAAAAATCGTTCAAACCGTGTCGGAGAGTCTCTAGTTCAATCAGAAAGACGTTTATTTAGATTTGGAAGATGTTCAGCTTGATTTCAAAAGCGTCAAGCTTGCATTGATGAGCGTTCAATTTGACGAAAGTGTGGTATACACACGAGTTTAAGTCCCAACAATTGGATAGTATCGACCCCCAACAATTGGATAGTATCGACCATAACCCTTAATGCTCCTGTTCTGTGACAAACTGCCAGAGTAGCTCTTCGTTCTGTGCATGTACTGCGAGAACCTCTCACCACCTCTCATAAACAACTTAGTGGATTTTTTGTGCTAACTGTTGTAAATCTATGTCCACACCCAGAAGAAAGTTAGCAGGCAGGTCTGCTTGCTCCACAGCGGATACTTTCATCGCCTTGGCAACTGTTATCCGATCTGTTTGTTGTTCTAGCCGACAATTTATTCACTCGAGTCATCCTGAATATCATCGGCAGAACGCTAGAGGAAGGGCAGCCATGCGAAGAAGCAGGATTTCGGAGAGGATTCAGCACGATCGACCACATACACACCATTACGAAGCTCATCGAAGTATCGCGAGAATACATGCTGCCGCTGTGCCTTACGTTCATCGACCTGAAGAAGGCATTCGACTCCGTCCAGACTGAAGCGGTCCTCGAAGCCCTGCTCACTCAGGGCGTTCCTACTCAGTACATCAGAGTTCTTCGAGAGTTGTACAGTGGTTTCACGACCAAGATTCCACTATTCTACAGCGACGTTGTCATAAACATGAAGAGAGGGGTTCGGCAAGGGCACACCATATCCCCGAAGCTCTTCAGCGCCACCCTCAAAGACGTCATGCGCGATTTAAAAGAGGAGGCATGGGAGTGAAGATCGAGATCCGGCAACTGCACCATCTTCGCTGCGCTGACATCGTGTTCATAACAGTGACGATTAACCAGGAGCGAATGCTGGCCGACTTCGATCGTATATGTTAGGACGATGGGCTGCAGCTGAATCTTACGAACATGATGGTCATGAGAAAAGGACGCCCATTCTCATTCAACGGAATGAACGTCTTCTGATGCTCCAGCTTTGTATACCTGGGTTGCGAAGTCAGTATGGCAAACGGCCTAACGCCGGAACTCGCCAAGCGGAAACGAGCTGCTTGGAGAGCGTCAGTGGCGTCGATGACGGTCTAAAGAAGTGAGCACATTAACACACAAGAGCTCGAAGCCGTAGCGAACACTTGCAGAGAAGATAGTTCCATGTAAAAAATTTGAATCTATAACAACGAATTGCGTTATATCTCTGACAAATGCCTCCAAGTATGGAGGCAATTGAGAGCTTTCCTTGAGCCAGGTTTCACTGGAAATATAGGTATCAAAATTTCTTTCAAGTGCTAATCCTATATACTTGGCGTTTCTAGGATGAGTTTTTAGGACTAGATCTGACAGCATTAAAACAGAACATATGTGATGAGATCGCTGATCGCCCAGGCGGACCACGTCCGCTGTGCTCCATGGCGGGCCCTCTCTATGCATGGGGCACAAGGGAACTGCAAGGAGTGCAGAGCGAAACCACAGGGAAAAGATTGTTGAGAGTGTCCTACACTACTGTTTCTCCTTCCTTCGATTTCTCTCGGCCAAGTGAGAGATTCCCTTAGGAACACTCCCTGAGTCGGCAAAGTCCGAAGTTGAGGTGATCTCACAAGAGCGAGTTTTTGACGATATCTTGAAGGAGTTACAATTTCGAGCAAACGGTTCTTGCCTGGAATGGGCTTGCTTAAACGATACAGTAGTGTAGGATTCGAGTCCAGTCTAGAAAGGACAATACGTTCACGACCCTTTCGAAGTCGTGGTGTGAACGATGGCGTAGGAATTGGCGCATGGGAATCGTAGTCCACTAAGAACTAACCTTTGTCCACACTTCCGTGAAAATCATAACTAGGGGAGTAAGACCGATCTCGATGATCTACTAGATTTAGTGCGGCGTTCAGTTTCAGATGCTTTCTCAATTGACAATTTTCTCATAAAGTTCCCCGTTATCACGCCGCAATTGGAGAATACACGCATTTTCTTGACGTAGCTTCTCATTTTCCATGACCACTCTGAGTCGTTGTGTCGTTTCTGAGGTAACGACGTTCAGGCGTGGCACTTCTTTAGACTTACTGAGCTTCGCAAGAGTATCGCCGAGCCCATCGGGTAGTCGTACTTCTTCAGTAGGTAGCAGTAGTGGCCCTTTAATCCCCTTAACGACATGAGCAACAGCAATGGTCACCGTATTGGTTACGTCACAGCTGATCAAAAGTATCAAATAATAAAATGAAATAGGGTATCTTATTTTGTTTTTTATTATTTTTTATTTTTATTTTGAAATAGGAATCCTGTAGACGTTAACGCGTTTGATTCGCAGCAGCATCGTAGGGAGAACATCATTATCGACATATAAATGTGATGGTCTGCGAAACACGCCGCAGTGAATGTCTCTGCTTCAGATGGAGTGCACGCAGTCGGCCACAACAAGAGCTACGAGCACATTCTGGTCCCGTTCAACGATGGGATTATGGGCAGCTGGGTCCGCGTTCGCATCGTCGAGGTCGCGAAATTCCATATGCTCAGCGAGCTCGTCGATAAGGCCCCGAGAGATCCCGAAGTGACCGATTGGACCGCCAAAAGGTTAGAAAATTGCGAGCCGATAGGTACGTTCAAGCCAGTCGATGACATCCCTGTGATCGTGGCACCGTCGAGTGAGAAGTCACCGATTGCGGTGATTGTCCTGTCGGTGCCGATTTTAATTGGCGCGATTCTGTGGTACTTCATTGGTATTTGACGCGGCCTAAGCCAATCAGGCCTGAGCTGTAGGCCGTGCTTGTAAGAATTCGGCGACCTGTATCATGTCTCTCCGCATGCTGCTCAGTATGCCCTTCTGTTTCCTTCATCATCGTGCCACCTTGCTCATCTTAGATTCGCTGGCTTTGATTTGTCCTCAGAACTCTGAGAACACGGTTGTAACGGTCCAGCTCCTCCTGTGCTTACCTATTAGTGGCGTTCAGCAACGTCTGCATATCTGTTGCTGCAGGATTTCAACTTCGATTTAAAAGTGTTTTGGCCTTTTCCAAACCTCTGCAGATGAGTTGGGTGCCCTGTTTGTGATTGTGGTAGAACTTCGATCAGTTGTCGAAGGTAAAGTCAGATTATTATAGAACTCTTCTAGTACATGACTAGACAGTTCATCGCGTGTAGACGTGCAAAATTACTTGTTAAATCGTTGTTATTTTTTCAGATAATTTATTTACCGTTTAATCAATTACGTCTTATGTAGCTTCTCAGCACACCACCAGTGTAAGCATTGTTCTGTCATGATGTTGACTGTTTTTAGCTTTAATCCGTTGATTTTTTTATGTTTGCGGAGCTCGTTTCAAGCGTTATAATTTCTTTGCTCTTCCTCCAAGCAACACTCTGAGATCTCTTTCTAAACCACGACGAATCATCACAAATGCTCTCCTTTTCAACAGCCACGCTGGGTCAGAGTGTGAATCCACATGCCTTATATACATTGGACTAACCAAAAAATCTCCGGATACTAGGATCATTCGGATAACGCTAAATTCGGGGCTCCGGATTTCTGAATGAGTCCGGCCATGACATCCGAATAGGATCCCAAAATGATTCATTCGGACCCAGTGGCCTTATGGGGCTTCTGAATGGGAAACTACTCCTACATGAGGTATTTCTTATTTAAAATTTCTCACAACCAACTAGTCGCTGTAGCATAGTCGTAGTAGGCGCCTACATTTGCACGCACACGGGTCACGTTTAAAGTTTGGTTCCCACCCAGGCCAAATGAACTCCTTATCCATACGGGGTCGAGGGATTAGTATCAGTTTTTCCTGATTGAATAAAACTTCCGTCTTCTTCTTCTTCTTCAGCGTCTGTCTCGTATCGTAGCGCGGTCCGCTATTCTGGTGTCATGACGCCACCTTTCCCGATCCAGAGCTAGATCAGGATGGACATCAACTACGTTCAAGTCCATCTGTAACGTATCACGCCAGCGCTGTCTCGGGCGCCCTCTAGGCCGCTTCCGAATTACCCCGAAGTGGAGGCCTGTCTTGCGGACGCTTGTCTTCTTTCCGACGCAGGACGTGGCCATACCATTGGAGTCGAGCTTCGCGTATCTTCTCAGCTATCGGCATGACGCTGATCCTCTGCCATATGGCACCGTTTTCGACCCGTGCTCCTTGGCCTCTGACACCAGCGTTCCAGTGCAGGGTGATTGACGCCTTGACGATGGTGCGGGTTACGGTTACGTTGTTCTCAAGCCTGTACTCAGAGCTGTACATGACCATCTCTCAAGACGGCTGTATAGATCCACGACCTTTAAGCGCTTTTGCATCTTCCTGTCATAGAGCACGCCAGGAACGGCCATGGGACAAAACTGTTCCGGTGAATGATCTACCCGCCGGCTGACCACCGTGTCTCGTATGCCAGATAAGAATCAATTTGCATCATGAGTGCGCGTGGTAGCGCAGCGAGAGGTGGTGCCAGCTGTCGCAATTATTACTACCATAATTCGCTGTTCGGATTTTCCGCTCACCAGGATACTATCTCAACGGTAGGTCGGAACGGCGCAAGTGTTGTATATGGGCAGAACCGCCTCTCCCTGGGAAGTAAAAAACTGCAGGTATCTCGACCCCAATACAACTCCGCGCAAAGTTATGGGCGACGGAAGTCGCCTGTTGGCGCCCTGTTGATTCACGTGCTCCCCATCTGACGGGCGCGCGCGGGATGAGGGCTGGTATCGCTGCCAAGCGCAGTGCTCAGGTGGCGCAGTAGGGAAGAGCTCGGGCTCGTAAACGCGGGGTCGTGGGTTTGGATCCTGCAGACTGCGTTCGTTTTGCACTTTTGCAATCATATAGGTATTCCACTTGGGGTATTATAGTGTGTTATAGAGCTTGTTTACATATAACATATGCTTCAAACTACAGATTAGCTAAAATGTTCACTTCTGTGTGTTACTTATTTTAAGCCTATTTTGTGTGAAGCTATAGTTATGTAACGATAGATATTTGGTGGCCCTAGTTAAAAGTTCGGACCCCACTGACAAGACTTCGGTCAGAAATTTTTTCGCTGAAACGTTGTTTAGGGGGGTTATTTGGGGTGCTGATCACGAATCTGACATCCGTTTTTCACGATTCGGTCGGATACCACCCATACCGTTAACAAGGGTGGTCCAGGCAGAGTCACCGATTTCGCTGAAACTTCGTCTAGGGGGGTTATTTGGGGTGCTGATCCCGAATCTGACATTCGTTTTTCACGATTTTCTCTCTACCTGCCGTCATCGGCAGAAACTTTAAGAATGTAATCCTGTGCCTTCCTGTTTCTATATTATTCAGCCGAATCGTGAAAAACGGATGTCAGATTCGTGATCAGCACCCCAAATAACCCCCCTAGACGAAGTTTCAGCGAAATCGGTGACTCTGCCTGGACCACCCTTGTTAACGGTATGGGTGGTATCCGACCGAATCGTGAAAAACGGATGTCAGATTCGTGATCAGCACCCCAGATAACCCCCCTAGACGAAGTTTCAGCGGAATTTTTTTGACCGAAGTCTTGTCGGTGGAGTCAGAACTTTTAACTAGTGCCACAAAATATCTATCGTTACATAACTACGGTCACACAAAATAGGCTCCAAACAAGTGACACACAGAAGTGAACATTCTAGCTAATCTGTAGTTTGAAGCATATGTTATATGTAAACATGCTCTATAACACGCTACAATACCCCTAGGTGGATTACCTACATGATAAACATGGATTTTGCAAAAGTGCAAAGCGAACACAGTCTGCAGGATCCAAACCCCCGACCCCGCGTTTACGAGCCCGAGCTCTTCCCTACTATGCCGCCTGAGCACTGCGCTTGGCCGCGATACGAGCCCTCAATCCCGCGCGCGCCCGTCAGCTGTGGAGCACGTGAATCAACAGGGCGCCAACCCGCGACTTCCGTCGCCCCTAACTCTGCGCAGAGTTGTATTGGGGTCCAGATACCTGCAGTTTGTTACTACCCAGAGAGAGGCGGTTCTGCCCATATACAACACTTGCGCCGTTCCGACCTACCGTTGAGATAGTATCCTGGTCAGACCAGCAAAGCCTTATATCCTTCCGGGATCGGTGGCACTGCCCAGGTGTTCTCATCCAGACTGGCTGGCTAGTGTTCGCTGGCAGATGCCACATGGCTCTCAGAAAGGCTCCACGTCACTTGATTTCTGCTCGACATTTGATGCCGAGTGGCAGGCGCAGCTGCAGATGACAGCTGAATGGCGGCTTTTATGGTTGCTCATCCGCTAAAGTACAGTAGCTCAAGACCGGGCTATTCTGTTCGAGAAAGCGTCATCGGTGTTGGGGGAAAAGCTGGCTATGTTGGCTTCCCTCACCCAGGAAATTCATGCATGTTGTGCACTTGACAGGGTGATCTCGTGCGTTGCAAGAATCAGTTCTGGGTTAGGTTCGCCTCCAAACAAACCAGACCTTCTGTGCCTTATTCGATTGTTATTAAAGTTGTAGCATACCAGGAAGTTGAGCTTATCTACCTGACTGTCACCTGGCCAGCCACTGTCGTCGGTGTGGCATCCATATCCTCTCAAAGGTATCCCGTAGAAGTAGAATACATGGCGCATCCCACAAAGCGATTGGATAACGCCGACATTTCTATCTACACTACGGTAGTGACCCATATGTGGATTAAGTCCTCGTGCATTACGTCGGTGCTGTGTAGATTAAGAATCCTACTCGAAAACACAGGTTGCGGGTTGAAGTTCCCTCCGGTGCAGAAGTTTTGATCGTAACAAAATGTCCTTGCTACCATTAGTCTTAGCAAGTATGAAACCTGGACTTCATCAGCCGTTATTTCTCAGAGCTTCACTAAGCCAAGTGCATACTCGAAGTCCCTATACGAGATCAGTTAAAGTTGGGGTGGCGTGTTTCGTGAATGGACCGTTATTCTTGCAGAAATGCGATTAGTTCATTTTGACAATTTTTGCACGGCTGACTACCAAGCGAATGAATGTATATTGATAACTACTGTGGACTCCCAATTTTTCCCTTATTGAAAAAACGACATTACGCGCTACGTTCTTTAGTACCCTGCGCCACCCGAGGCTTCGATCTATAGTCGTTTTTGATGGAACTACACAACTTTAAGTCATTTCGCGAAGACGTACCACGGGGGTGAGGGAACACGCCAACGCCGCTGCTTCTACCGTAATCCCGACCCCAGCTCATCATGTGGCCTGTATGTGCGGCTGAGTTGGTACCTGACTGATTGGCTGTCACGGTACGGTAGGAGCAACAGCGCACTCCCGCAACTTCTCGGCGCGTCTTCTCAACATGTATTTTTAGGTCTGGAAAAATATTATCCCTATGCACGGAATCGAATTCAAGTCTGAAAACTAGAAAATGCTAAGGATTCAGGTCGCCCGCCAGTAAAGATCCATGAGAAAGCCCGGACACTATAGAGACAGACTTCTAAAATCACGCTGAGTGGTCTGGGGGTGTGATGCGTTAGTATCTCTAAAAGGGAGCTGAATACAGGCGGAGGCTCATAGTGGGTAGGCTGTTTGATAAGGAGAGCATTTTGTTGTCTTCTCATCTGATGCTCATAGGGTGTTGCTTTGGCTGAACAGAGCGCCGTCTTCTCCATGTTTAGAGTGTTTTGTTGCGGTCATTTGTTAAACTGCGATATCCGAGAAGCTGTCTTTGAACGGCGGAGCAGACCGAAACGAGTCAGCTGCCGCATCCTATCGCTGTGCGTTGTTTGAGATGCTGATTTTGCTGTTGTTCAGTTAGTGTTGTTACATATGAAGTATGAGATTGCTGTTCGGTATAAAGATGATATTCCTTCGGTGGTCTGGTTGCTGTTCGAAATCAGTCGAGAGATCTGTCCGTGATTATCTGGTCTTGCCATGAGGCCACCCTCAAAAATGTGGTATTCGTCAGCGCTGGCTGGCTTTCCAGCGGCCCGCAGCAGCGACGAGGGGCGAGGGAACGCTGGCGGCGGCAGAGAGCGGGGGAAAGGAGCAGACGGGAGAGAAGGGGCCGCCCGGCTGGACGGACGACGGCCGGCTAATGCGCTTCTGCTGCCTCTGGACAGCCACCCGGGCGCTGCGAGGTGACAGACGTTCGGGGCCCGCCCCGTGGATACACTTCTTCCGCTGAAGCTCCTCCCTCGGGCTCATTTTTCAAGCGGAATTTGGTCCGTCGTTGCGCTCGGAGCTGACTGACTGCCACCTATCTACCCAGACCTATTCCATGACCCGTGCTTTAGCCCTTCTAGGAAGTGCGTCCGATAACGCGGTCCTCCGACTGGCTCTGTTGCGCACGTGCTACCTTCCCAGTGTTTGCTCGTGGCTTCGTCTGGATCCCTTGGCAGCTGAGGAATTCTGCTTTGGTGTTCGTGCTCATCGCATCGGAAATACGGATATGGCGTGACATGTGATTTAGTGGTTTTCTTTCAAGGAATAAATCATGCGCAGTCCCAGCGGCGCTATTTATAGTTCCCATATGAGTGTTTTTCCGCACCGCTCATGCAGGGCAGCCTAAGCAAACCATGCGCCTTTAATCGCTGGCTAGTTAGTCCATACAGGACACCTGACTGATAGGGCACCGGGTTCTACATTCCTCTGCATTTTCCAGTTTCACATCAAAAGCTCGTCGACGTAGAGCTTTGCTCAATGCCTATATGACGTGGTAAGGCATGCTTCCAATCGCCTTAGGTGAGTGGGTCAGGACTAAGGTTATCCCAAAATCAGGAAGAAACGCTGAGCACCTAGTGCGTAATGTACTCAGGCGTCTCCAGGCATTTATTGCTTGGAAGAAATATAGCAGATGCGCTTATCAAGGTCGATGGTGCTATGTATCTAGTTTCTGCTGGCGTCGTAGGGCGGATCATCAACAATTAAACCTGTGGGTATGAGGGGTAGGGATGCACGCCTCGTCATGGGTATATCTACCCCTTATAAATACATACTCGTGGGTTTAATAGTTGGTGAATCCAGCCCTTGAAGGCTGCAGACCCAATCAGTACCTAGTCATTGAATCCCAAGACATCGAAATCCCTCCCCACATTCTATTCGCCTTACAGTGTATTAGAGTTGTCGTGAATATCTAACTACGGTCTGTACCTAGGTGTATGAGTGTATAGATTTACAGTGTAAGGCATCAAGCTCTGGACAATAGGCCTTGAGATAATTAGGTGAGCAACATAAGATAAGCATCTATCGGCGTGACCTAACGATACCGCAGATAAGTAATAGACATTACCTCAAGTAGTCCAGTCTAGGAGCGGTCCTCTCTCTTAACACCGAAGGAAGTTGACCACATTGGCCACTATATTTCTAGCGCCTCTGTACCGTTGCCTATGTGAACTGTGGTGATGTCTTATTCTTGCCGTGCTCTGCTATTTAAGGGCGACTTTTGAGTTCATTAGTTTGCTGTTGAGTAAGAAATCTGTCTGTGACACTGTACAGAGTCCTTAGCTTATAAGCCAAAACCAGCAAATGTCCCTCCTGGTAGCTTCAACGAACATAAAGTATCGGCAAACAAATGTTATGGAATTTGTGACATAGTTACGTTCTCCTAGTCGGAGGGGCGTGGTGTACAACAACCTTCACCTAACGTGTGCAACATCTAGCAGAAAGGTGTGATGTTGCACGCATTCTTGCTGGTCCCACAAAACTGGGAAAGCGTCTACGGTAGCGCTAGCTCCAATAGAGAGACGTTCAACGGGTGCTTTCAACGGGTAACATGTGCCGTAGTAAATGATCGTATGGTGTTTTAAGTCAGTCACTTAAGTCATAGCCCTGCAAAGCTGCATCTTGATCAAGTGTTCCATAACGGTTGTTGGAGCTGAGGAAGGCCGTGATCTGCTGGTTTTGCCTTCTGCTCGTTCTCTATGCGGTGTTCCGTATTCCGTGCTGCCGCTTTCTGTTGTTTACTCAGTCATCGACGTGACGTTCCTGTTGAATTCCAGTGACGTTTCAGGAAGAAGAGACTGTCAATCGTGAGCGTACGGAGTCTTATGCTGGCGCCTTGGAAGGCGCGCGAGGGGCCACGGGAGCGGTTGCGGGACGAGGACGGCTATCGTATTCGCGCCGCTGGTGTCTGTGTGAACGGTTAGTGCTGCCATTCCTTCCAGTTTCTTCCTCTTTCCGTCCGTTCGTAATCGTATCGTTGTTGCCCGTACTCTCATCTCCGCGACTTTTTCCGTCGCCCATGTGAAAAGGTCGTCGGTCAATGTGTAATGGAGTTTTTCTTCGCTGTGGGCACATAGTATTATCGTGGTTTGCGACACTGCAATTGCTAATCAATGGCTATGCGTCTGATTACTTGCACGACGGACGGCCTGTTCTTTGCTCGCATTAATTCACCGCCGACCATCTCTGTGTGCCAGTGTGTCGTTTGAGCACCCCCTAAATAGCTCAGAGAGGCTTTCGTAGCGTTTCTCGGCCTACGGTATGGCGCTGAATCGGTGAGAAGCTTCCACATGGACGGAAATTGCATGACATCAGTTGCTGTTTCAGTGAGCCGACCCGACTGTGGAATCTAGTCTCTGGGAATGTGAAACTAACCAAGCATACCGCCAACAACATTAGGTGTAGGTAGTGTAGGAGAGGGGCGACTATTACAAGACAGCCGTCGCCGTGGTGTGGACATCGCAGTCCTCAAAGCGGCATGGTTTTATCTAGACAAGGAGCTCTATAATGTGTTTATGCGTCCATTCCTAGGATTATTAGGGGGACGCCGCCACCACCACCACAAATGGATTTTAGACCCAAAGAGCGCTGAAGCCATTTAAGCCTCCTTTTCTTACGTTGTTCAGTTGGTTTCATACATGCCTGTGAAGAACATACCACTGCCGTGTGCTGGATTTGCGTAGCTTTGACCACAAACCAGATGTCAAACTCGGACGGTGTTTCGAAACAGAGCTCATTGGTTAGGATTATCGTATGATGTCATGGTTCCCCTCATCTCTTACATAAGGTCTTTAAGAGTATCTCTTATTAGTAAATCCCATTACTAAGCAAGAGTCAGTCTTTCTTTCACATTGCACACGGCCAACGTGAGGAAAGGGTGTGGCTGCTCCTTGAGTAATTCATTGAGGGCGAGCGTTACCTATTCATCGTTAAGTTCTGCTTATTTCAATACGCAAATGGACGATGACCCTCGTGGAATAAATCTAGTCTCATCTAGTCTCAAGTCATTGTGCTCACGCTGTTGGGGTAAGCAGAGTTGTGGTAATTTAGTGTGATAGAAATGGCGACAGGCATGTTCCGCTGTGCGCTCATCCGCTCTCGTTTCTAATTCACGACCATCAGCTCCTTCTTCCACGTGCGAACCATTGAAATCATCTAAGGTCTGATTTGTCGCGTCGCGGGTAGATAGAAGACTGTTTGCGTGTACGGTCTGGGCTGTAACCTTTCTTGCAAACGAATCTTCTCGTTTTACTGCAAAATGTCTAATCTCTGAGTATGGCATGTCGGCGAGAATGCAAATGGTAAGTATCGTGTGCGTTGCTTGCAGTTAAAGAGCATTGCGCCCTTATCCGTTGGAAACTGTTTAATATCAGCCGCTCTATTCTTCAAGCCGGATGTCTGCTTGAATGATGTCAGAATCGTCACGATCTTAGAAGATCAATATTTACCGTGAATAGTAGTGCATGTGGCAGGGTGGTATAAAATGACTTGAATTCAGGACTTGACTTTAAATTGTTTTAATGTTTCCTATTATTTTGCTTTTTTAGTATTTCAGTCATATTGTGACAGCCGAGCGTTGTTCTGCCCTAAGTGTAGCAAGCGCCTGAGCTGATTGTCATTGTAAAGGGCATCTGTACCAGCCGTGTGTACGTTCGAGGACGCAGAGGTGCAGCCGGCACTAGGCCCTTGCGAGAATAAAATTTATATGCGTTCTCAAGCCGCATACCAAGTGAGCTGTCAAGCTATAGCGATGGTCGATTGTAAAAAATTGTACGATAACCGCTCCACTTTTCTAAGAGTTCAGCATGCGGGTAGTTTTCAGGACCAGATCCACATGTTTTTTCTTGATATCACCTAGAAGTAGCAATTTGGAACGTCCTTAGGAAATTCTTTGATGGTGGGTTTTGGACTTCATTTATCAATGTAAAGTAACATTGCCCACTGTCACAATAATTCACGAACCCCGGAGGGTTGGAAGGGATGGTTGGCCTTCCAAGAACACTGAATTGAGCATACGCGACAACCGGGGCTACGAATGCGCTACCATAGTAGAAGAGGTACCACTTACGAAACCTAAATGGTTATTCGTAATCGTCTATTCTTGTGGATATCTGTGGCACCGTTCTTAGAAACAGATCTACTGCTTAGTTGAACTTATTCTACCGTCATTTAGATCATTCTGGGGCCAGATTCATCAACCGCTTATCGCGCTCTAATGGTGAAAACACCACCAAACCTGATGCTGATGAACGTCATATCAGAGGGTTTCGTAGTATTTTCACCGTTAGAGGGCGGTAAGCGGTTGATGAGTCGGATCCTTGGTGGTGCCACGCAGTCGTCAATGCTTGCATGCTGTACCTTCGTGAACGTGGTCTAAAGGAGCATAATGTTAGCGGCACATCTCAAAGGATTTCAAATCAAGAAATGGAAGCAAACGTTCGCATTTCCTTAGGCGGACTACTTAGCTTGAAAGGTGCAGTTACGTGTCTTTGGATACTCGTACCTCTTCCAAGCGTCACTCCTGTCGAACAACTGACATTGCCATTCTCTCGTATAACCCTCTGGCGGCTTGCGACCAGGCCTGCTTTCTGGGGCTTCGCTCAGAAATCGTTGCCAGTGGGTAGGCTTTTAGTGGTTGATCGATTTTGCATACTTGTTGTGTAGGCCATCCAAATGCGTAGCGTGTAAATCGTACTTATTGTTATCGATCCACTGCATAATGTATACACGTGTAAAAATCCTTAACGTCTATCGATATTGACTGACAGTTCCATATCCTACTAACATCTACAGGAGAAGATACAGTTCGGGTAAAAGGTCTTCTCGAACTGGTCACTTTAACAGGTTTTTCTTCCATGCGCGCGTCAGCTTTTTAGTTTTGGGGACCTCTGTGATATAAAACAGGATAGGTGGTACGTATTTTGTAATACGTGAGGATTCATAAGGTTATGTAATCAAAACCGTACATTTGCCCTTTGATCAATGCGGTTTTATGACTAATCGTTGCAGACTGTAGTCTCAAACAGATCCGATTGAAGAGCGTGATGACGTACATTTTTCGCTACAGAGCAAACTAAGCAGCAGCTGCGCCAGTTCCGCTGAGCAAACCTATTCGCCTGCAGGTTTTTTCTTCCCCTAAGTAGGGTGGTGGCAAACGAGTCCAAGCACTAGGCAAGCCAGAGGCAAATCGACAGCGTTGCGGGGAATTCGCTTGGCGATGGGAAAGGTGCTCGAGCTCCCGGAGGTGACGACAGTGGGATCGCCTCGCTAGTGCCGCAGCGCTGTCATCGTTCCGTGACGCGAAAAACTAGGTCGCCGCTGAGAAAAAGTCCTGCCGGGTCGATGCGAAACTTCGAAGACGCCCAGCTGGCCTGCTGTAATTGAGAGCGCGGAGCGCACTTCGTGAATAGCGAGCGAGCCGACAAAGGCTCTCCATGAAAGTATATTTGAAAAGAATTCCGAGGGCTCACACTGAGAACCTACGAGGGGCAAACGGAAGTTGCTTAAGGCGTTTGAGATACGTTTTGACGAACTTTTGATGTCGTCGATGGTGTCATCGAACTCTTAGAGATCGCTGTTTCGCACAAGTTTCTGATTTTCTCATATCAGAAAGCGCTACTCAATTCGTCGTGTCCTCCAACTCGATCAAACCACCCAGTTCGAATGAAGTTCGAGCTGTTTGCGATGGTTATCGAGCACAAATACAGTACCAAGTGAACTCTGTAAGTGCTAGAAAGAGGACACGCAAGTAAAATGATAAGAGCGCGGGTCTGCTATTATGGCTTTACACTCCACACTGCTGTTTGCGATATTTGAACTTCACCTGAGAACTAAAACGTTGAGGTACAATATTACGTATTCCGGCAATTGTTGTGCGCGTAGTAGCACGGACGGAGAAGTCGGCTGTCACACATACCCTGAATCGAGGTTATTAGTCGTTAAAGTGCGAGACAGGCCAACCAAGCTTTTCGACCCCCGCGTCAGAGAACTCTTACCAGGCGTCTGCGTGAAGGACCAAACACTGAGTCGTCTAACGTCTGGTCACCACAAGTCATTGCTTATGCATTCAAGCCGTTTCCACGGTATCCAGCACAATTATGCGTCTCAAATAAGAATTGATCAACGCCGACTTTCATCATGTTATCCCTATACTCGGCAACTGATATCATCTGTGCATTCTAGCCTTGTTCTTCTACCACAGAAATAAAGCGCTAATGAATTCTTTGGAACACCACAGCAAGAACGTTCCTTGGTAAGGCCAGTGTTAGGAAAGCGTCTGCTACATTTCTGCGGTTTTTTCTTAGATTAGTCAAAAAATTTGAGATCTACAGGTGGTTCAGTGATTTCCCCATTGACTAGAAAATAATCGTGTATCATCGTTCATTCACAACAATTTTGAAGACGTATGTTGGATGGGCGTTGAATACATCTATTGTCTCGACCATCGCTGATGTTATGGCCTCACACGGTCTTCCAAGACAACATCTCCAGGCACCTACAAAATAGCTGGTTGAACGAGTATCTATTCTTAAGCTCATCTTACATTTGTGAGCCCTCTGCGCCCTTCGTAGCCAAATGCCTCTATGTTGATTAGCCTGTCCTGGAGCTCTCCTTGCGGTTGGGACGATTCCAGAGTCCAGATCGTAAGATTTTTTTTAAAATCTGGTCTAATCTGAATTCGAGTAGAGTCTGTGCTGTCACTTTCTTGTCCGTTATTCCTGTAGAGCTAGAGGCTCCATTCTTTGAAGTACCCGCATGTTGTGCACAATATTCCAGACCGAGGGACATCGATTGACGGCACTTTCTCCTGACAAATGTGTATTCTTAGAGTTCTCTGCTTTGGTGTTTCTGGAGAAAACTTTTAGATAATTGAATAGCTGCACTATGTTGTCCTGACCTATTAGGGATAATTGCGATATTGCTTCTTTTTCAATCAGATATTAAGAAAGCTTCTGGAACTCTTTATTAAGACTAATGCAAGCGGTGAAATATCCTATGTGAGTATATAGAGCGCTTCCGCGCATATTTTTCCTTCTCATTTGGTTTCTCACTATCAGTTTGGAAAAGAGTTGGGAGGGGATTCTAGATCTTTGATGTGTTTGCTGAAGTCAGTGCTGTGAGGTCTGCGCCAGAGGATTAATGCGGCAATTATATCACGAGCGAGTTGACAGTATGTATGAGGTGTCCGAATATTGGGTAGTTTAGCATAAATTTATTTTTCGTTGCTATTTTTTACTTCTCGTTTTTATTTTTTACGTCTCGATCTATTTCTAGCATTTTTTGGGACATGAATAATCATGCCGGTCGCTCAAAAGTTCGTGAATGTCAATATTAGCCACGTCGAGGAAAGAGTTGTGGATGGCTGCTTAGAATTACTGCACACGCAGTTTGCAAATGGGAAAGCGGCTTGCATCAGGATTTCCCCTGGCGTTGACTTAGTTAAGGGGAGGTGAGCGTACAGCAGGGTTTCGGAACACTCGATGTAACTCGGCCATGCACTAATTCCGCATTCCTCCTGGCGGTGAACACTTTCGGAACACCCTGTATAGCGCTTTATCACCGTCTAGGACAGTGTTTAGAGTGTTTTGTACTCCTGGTCATCTCAGCACAAGTGCTCTTTTTGGCACATGCTAGTACGCACTGCTGACGTTGAAAGTGGAAAGGGTGAGCTTGCCGCCTTTCTCTGTCACATGGACAATGTAGTCCTCTTGAAATTTGCCCTTATGAGCTTATTTCTTTAGCCTAATAATATTGTCGAGAGTGCTGTGAGATAAGAGATGGCTTATTCCATCATTCTCGCGGTGTTCATGTTGTCTTAACTTCAGTCAATAACGTGCGGTTCTTTAATGGCTTCTGAGTAAAAAATCCGTACGAAATGGCACTCAAGAAGGGGTTGGTTCTTGTTCCAACGAATATGACCATGGTGTTCAGAGGACCCTTAATGAGATAGTGCGTCAGAGATTAGTATTTACATTCTGAAGCCTTCTCGCTAGTCTGAAGTTTCGTTGGTAAATAGTGGGAAAAGAAAAATAGTGGCCTCGACTTTTTAATTTAGTGACTCTGTTGGTGGTCGGAAATGATCTTTAAAAAATGATGTATAGAAAGACCAAGGAATTTCTGCTATCACCAGCCTTCAATACTGTCGATCTTTCGCCATTACAAGGACGAATAGGTGCTTACGGACGGTTTGTTGACAGTCCAAAGCGATCTTCCGCCGCTGTATCCGTTTCTCTCTGCAAAGTGAGCGCTAGAGCCTCGCTCGCTTTGCAGAGAGAAACGGGTGCAACTGTGCCAGCGGAGAGCTACGACCCGAATGTTGGTCGGTTCCGTTCGCTAGCTATTCAGTCAGTAGTCGTCTACAACACGCTGCGGCGGTTTATACCTGCTCCTTCCCTGTCGGGTGTCTCAGAGCCTCAACAGTGCGATCTGCCGTGCCTGCTTAGACTTTGAGCCTTACCGATAACACCGCAACTTGAACACATCAAGAGAGGGGAAGTCTTGTCGAACTTTCCAGATCCTCACAGCATTTAATGGTTGGGCAATCACTATTTATTAAAGCCAATGAAATAAGATCTTCGTTATTTCACTCATCACAGTGTTGTGGATATGTGATTTGGTTCTCGAGTGATTTATTTAGAAGAGATAAGGCGGATCTATCCTAATCGGAAGGGACATACAGTGGATCGCGTCTCCAATTCCTTACTTGAGTTGCTACGAGAGCTTCAGCTGCTGTTCCGTGATCCTTTAAATTTAGGAGATATGCTTGTGTGGCATGGAATGACGTCCACAATTGACACTTTGCGGTTGCCGCCTTTCGACTAGGATAGATCCGAGTAGGCTGATTGGAAAGCTTGGCTGGACTAGAACTATAAAGCGGAAGGATAAAGATAAAGGACGGCGTCGTATTCAGCCTATACAATGACTTGTGATCATTGATCTAGCGCTGGATCGGGAAAAGTGGTGTCAGAGCACCGGAAAAGCCGAAGAGGTACGAAGCGGGACTGACGCTTGTGAAGAAAGATCAGAAGAATGATTAGAGGTGGCCAACCGCTGTGCAAGTCAGTGTTTTATCCACAAGACTGGTACCAATCCATCGGCTGTGGAGGAATGGAAGGCTTGGTTTTCCTGGGCTGGAAATCCGAACCAAGACCCTATACGCGACATTCGGCACCTTCTCCGACTACACTATCACATGCCCACCTCGTTGAAGTACTCCTAATAAATAGATCACGCGACTCTACTGCGCAACACGCGCAAGTGCTCCTGGCTTCGACACTGACTCATACGGCTGTTCCGCAACCGCAGCAGGTTGTATTTTGTTCGTATATCAAGGCCTTTTAAAATGAATGATAGTGGAGGAAGAACCTGCTATTGTTCAACACAAATGTGGAACTTGCAGAACAATGTAGAACCTGAGCTCATGACCTGCTCTGAGGGAGGAAGAATACACCAAGCTTTCATCTATTGTTCTAGGGTTCAGCAGAAAGAAAGTCACCATGTCATCTCTTCTCCTACGTCATCTGCTGTTTTATAGAAAAACTAAGAGGCACAGGGAATTAGGCTCTAAGGAGCACTACGGTGTGATATGGCGAATAGTAGGTGGATGCTGTTAGTGATGAATTTTATCTGCTGTGAAGAGAGCTGCTTTGAGTTCATTTCGGTTTTCCGACTTCGCATTTTGTAGGCTGATGGACTTTTTCAGTGGCTCATGCCATCGTCCCAGTATTCGGCTTCGGACAGCAGATTGCACAGAAGATTGATGAGCTGCGGGTCTCTGGCTGCAATTCTTCTAAACCTGATGGCAGCATCACTAGATAATATATGTCTTCTAGGCCATCCTTTAAGTTGAACCGTTGTTCTTTGCGGAGATCTTGTGGTGGTCTGCTTGGGGTGGTTATGGATGTACTTCGCCGAAGAAAATTGGCGAACTTGAAGTCTGCAGAGAGGCATCAATTCTGCTGCTTGTTGCAAAGCTTCATCAGAGTAAAGAAAGCGCATAAAAGTAATAAAAAAGTAAAATTCTCTCGATGTTGAAGGTGTTCTGTTTCAGGGGTGAGACCCGGACACCCGTTGAACCGTCACAATGGTGAACTGGCGTGAAAGTACGGCTGAAGTTTCCCTGTTCTAATTATCCGCGGTTTCATATTCGTCAGACAAGAAATGGGTGAAGATGACCTGCTTAACTGTCAGCCACGACTAAAAACGGCCTCGTTGCAATATATGGTTCCAGCTTATTAGTCCTCCTCAAAGCCGCTAGACATCTAGGCTTCTGCGGGGGCAGGAAGGCGAATTGCAGAGCGCCTGTCACTCATAAACCGGGAACCTATGCATGAAGTTCGTTGCTCTTGCTTTCCCAGTGGCTTGCTCTCGTGACAAGTCATGTGCAGCCCAAGCTGAAACGAATAGCTCTTTTGCTTCTTAGAGGGTAGAGCGGGTGCGGAAATACAGACAGAGCTGGAATAGGCCAGGATGGAACGCGACGACGGCGATGTGCTTTGTTCTCTACTCGACCTGGTCGCCGGCGTGCCATGAAAGAAATCAGACGGGGTCGGGGAGTCGGGACGTGGGTCGGGCTTGCTCGATTTTTTGATGTTCTTGTCGGGACTAGCTCTCTCTGCTGCTTTCATTGATTCGGCACCGAGAAACCGGGTGGTGGCGGAACAGAGTGCGGGTTAGAACGTCCGGTGTCGAGGAGTCCGTACGCCGACGGCGGTCATCTCCGCCATACGAGGACTGCTGTGCGGCGGGCGTGTGTTGCTTCATTTTCATCAAATGGAGCAGACTGGTGCCGTTGTGTCCGCCGTCCGATCGCTCACGAAGCGCATGTCCACGTTCGGTAGCAGTGCTTTCAGACCCTCCTGCCAGTCGAAAATTGACTGCGACGGCACCTGCAGCATGTGTGGCGTCGGGGTGAGGCCAGGTTGCGGCGCGCAGTGCGGGTCGAACTGCTGCCGGTGCTGCGCGGCCGCTTGCTGATGCGTCTGATGATGCTGCGGATGGCGGTGGTGGTTCGGCGGCTCAAACTTGGGTAACTAAACCATTGACCAACCGTTATCAGGAGGTCTTCTGTCAAATATTCAGGGAAGCGCTTCGGGGCCATATGGTGTGCTGCTCTTTACACTCTACCATGAATTTGCTCGAGAGCGCACCGGCTGCTTCGTAGTGTGGTAGGCAGGGCACGAACAGTTTCAGGGGAAGGTGTAAAACACAGGAGAGAGGAGAGATGTCCTAGTATGGTTCGTCTCCTCAATTTAGGGTTGTCCCAAGGCTTGAATTTTCGGCCAAGCTGTCTCAAGGCGCTGTAAATCGGCGGAGCGAACCTGTTCCTTTTGTGCTAACGACGACACTGTTCGCAAGATTGGAATGGACCCCGAGGTTTCTGAATGGCTGTCCAGAGGACGTCAGAAGCTAGAAGTCAAAGATAGCCGGTGCCTATCTATGCCGAGCATCTGGAATGGCGTCCCAGAAGAGTGGACCCCCACCCCCACCGCCTCACTAAGCGTGACGGACGCTGATGAAAATGATGGTGATGGTGATGATGAGTGGAACCTGCATGGAATGCGAGTTAGGCGGGGAAACGTTTGTGGAGCTGTGTAGCTCCAGTAAGGGACAGCGTCGTATCTTCAAACCTGCCAGGCCTTTGCTTCATCCTACGTCGTTACCTGGCCACATGTGTTCCCCTCATTCAAATTGAACTGCGCCATCAAGACGTTCAAGAAAAGGCGTTCGCAGCTCTCCTACGTTTGCCTATCGCTGAAGTGATCAGCTCTACTTGTTTTACGCAGATGTGCACACTGGTACTTAGAAGTGCTTTTTAAGCCGAGAACTGCTCACGCCTCAGATGTAGCGGTTAGTCGAGATGTTCTCTGGCAGCTCCTCGGCCTGTCTTGACGTCGGGGATGCCCCGTGTTTTGTGATGGCACAGCTGTGATCACAGCGGCAACATCACTGGAATGCACTCTTGGAACACCGGCGTGAGCGGCATGTAGGCGATATTCGACGGGGGTTACGTAGCTGTTCTATTTGGCGACTTCAGCGCTGTGGTATTTGGGGGAGAGGATCAACGAAGACAAAACGACGATGGCTCCGAATGGTTGTTAGAGGAAAATTCGAGCAACTTCGAGGATGTAGCACGTCTAAGGAGTCTCCTCCCGTTGTTAATTGACTCAGCTGGGACCATCGGCATCGAAATGATCTCAGATCTCCCGTGGATGATGCACAGTGCGTTGATCGTCGGCTGAGCTCCTCAAGTTATTATCGGGTCAACTTCGATTTTAAATCGCCTCCTTATTATCACATTGATCTAGAATACTTGGCGTATTCCAAAGGCGTTTCGTTGTTTAATCGCTCTTGTCTTTAAACCACAACAATTGTTGCATTGCTTCTATAGGTTTAATTCTTCCGGCAGCCTTTGACGCGCTTATTTGCTGAGCGCAGGTTAAACTGTCAATGTCGCCATATCGACACCACTCAACCTTATCGTGTGAGCAGAAACATGGCTGGATCGTCTATATATGATGGGGAACTTCCTAGCCACTCCCACCGGTAACCACATTGCTGTGGTGTTGAATGTGTCGCTCTGAAGTTTTGATGCAGCTCGAGCTGGTTTAGGAGAATCTGTACAACATGTCGTTACGAAGGGTACAGACGAAGAATGAGATGAACTCTGCCAGGTATGAACATGCGACAAGGCCCCCTTCTGGAGCTGCACGTCTTCGTGCACCTAGATTAGTCTGCTCCACCTAACTTGAACTGCAGCGAGGTTTCTGTTATGTATGCGGGACAAATAAAGTTTGTTAATGGAAGACTGTCTCCATTTCTATCAGCAGTAGTGTTCGAGCTGTGGAGCCAAGGTTGTTATCTCATTCCCTTTCCCGTTGCTCGTTCAAGAACTATTTCAAGTCTTAGGAGTTCGAGGACTTAATAGGAAAAGGATACGAAAGGGGAGTGAGACAGCGCAACTAACCTTATGGAAACAGCCAAAAGGCTGATGAGTCACACTCGGATGGAGGCAGTTTGGGTGAATGAGACTTCCACCTTAGGTCAACTCCTCAACCTCAACGCAGCTGTGCTAACATGTTCCTTACAATGGGCCTCTTGGTACTGCTGGTGTTGAGAACTGCGACGTACAATGATGTTCTTGTTGCTAGGCTTCCGCTACCACCTTGTAAAGAACACGTTTCGCAGAGCGGCGTTGGGCTTCCAACGACGAATTCGAGTCCACATCAAGGGAGATGGCATCTCGTATGGCGTTGTCCAATGAGTACACTTCCGC
Organism: Heligmosomoides polygyrus polygyrus; assembly: GCA_947396885.1. Taxonomy (NCBI): domain Eukaryota; kingdom Metazoa; phylum Nematoda; class Chromadorea; order Rhabditida; family Heligmosomidae; genus Heligmosomoides; species Heligmosomoides polygyrus. The sequence continues at coordinate 30,605,187 of OX377205.1, read as the reverse complement.
CAGTCTGTTTAAGGAACGTCGTCCGCCTACAGGAGCTGACCTACAGGGCCTGGTAAGGGTAGTTAGCATACCGCCTGCTAACCTCAAGGCCCAACTTGTTAGGAACCGGCTGTATGATTGCACTTGTAATACCCCGCCCTGCGTGGTCTGCCCTTTCGGGAAGGAAGTGGATTGCACGGCCTCAGGAGTGGTATACCTCCTCACATGGACGGGGTACGGAGATGCCAGGTTTCCACGCGGCTGGGGGAGCACAGGCAGCGTAGCCATAGTGGCGCAGTGGTTGGGGTCGCGGTTACAATCCAGGCTCGCGTGGCACGCAAGACTCCCGAGGCGCTGTGGATCGCCTTCAAGAATCCCGCGCTCAAAAGGAAGGAAGAGCGCATAGCGCTAACTCAGGACTTGATCTCCTAGGACGATAGCCGGAGGGTCGTTGAGGGGTTGATAGTAAGGTGAAAGTCTCATTCACCCAAACTGCCTCCATCGGAGTGTGACTCACCAGCCTTTTGGCTGCTTCCATAAGGTTGGTTGCGCTGTCTCATTCCCCTTTCGTCTCCTTGCCCTATTAAGTCGTGGAACTCCTGCGACTTGAAATAGTTCCTGGTCGAGTAACCCTTCAAACCTCGCTTGACTTTTCCAGGCTCTGAAGAAGGCAGTTACGTCGAAATGTCAGCCGAATAAAGTGTGGATAGCAATCTTGGCTCCACAGCTCGAACACTGCTACTGATATTAACGTCATACCAAGATTTAACGACAGTCGATGTTGGAATATGTCGCCTTTGGGTTTTGTTTACTGAAAACTACCAGCTTTTTTGATTCTGAATGTTTTCGACGACGAAAAGCACAAAGATTGTTGCTAACAGATTGCCTGGGATTCGCTGAGCTTCGACCACAACCTCGAAGCGGAAAACTATTTTTGGCTGTGGCTGGCGAGGAATTATTCAGTGGTATTCGTGAAGACATCAGGACTCAGTCCTACCACGTAGGACCGAGAAACTTTGGATGTGGAGCAGTTTGTAGAACGCACCGACTTCACGCGTTGACGAAATCGATTTTTCACTCGACATGCCCTCCGATCACTGCTTGAGCAAATCTTTTGTTACGGTAGACAGGAGTGCATTTACCATGGGAACGGTCTGATTCTGGTGCGACGGTTCCGAAAAGAAACGCGTTGGAGGTTTGGGCTCCGAAGTCCGTGAAAGTTTCACGGCTGCCGATGTTCCCTGGGAGAGGAGAGGGTTCTGGGTTACAAGAAACTCCATTCCTCATGTGCTTTCTTCCTCTTCAAAAACTGCAATGAATCTCCGGGTTTATCTCAGTTTTCCATCAAACGACGTCATGCTGGAGGTAGATGACGGTTTCTCCTTGTTCGCGATGCGCTCGTGGCTACTCGTTCTTTGAGCGCGGAGTTCGTCGAGCTGAGAACTAATTTGTGCCTAACGAAAGGAAATGGCAGCTTTTTGCCAGCTCATTTCATTGGGTTGGAAAGTAATCCCAGCCTCCGTCAGCTGCTCGCGAATTCTCCGAATGTTTTCTGTGATGTGACACTTTCACGTAGACATCAGTGAGAACAGAGGTTGTGGACACTTAGTCGTAGGGGCTCATGTGGCATTAATCTTGCCTAGCTAAAACCAAAGGTTTACGACCGTTTGCATTCAATGCTAACGCGATTATTCATAAGAAGCTGTGAAACTAGATACGCATAAGAGCTTGCAACCGTAGGTCAGTAAGAGGGATAAAGGATAAAAGACGGCGCAAAACATTCCCATTTTCCTGATGCGCCACGCGTTCTACTTCTTTCTTCTTTCGTTGCTCTCTTTCTTCTTGCTTTTCTTTCTACTTCGGTATATCATGAAGGCAATTTTATTGCGTATTTGGCTTATACAATGACTTGCGGTGGCCAGCCGATGGACAATCAGGGTTTTATCCTTCCCAGGCAGTTCTGGTATCAATTCATCAGTGCCGGAGGAGTGGAGGGTGTGGTTATCCTGGGCAAGAAATTCGAATCAGGAACGTGAAATCGGATGCACGCGACAGCCCGGGTCTCCTCCAACTGCGCTACCACGTCGTCTTCAGTAGGAATATAAGCTCAAAATCTCGCTACTCAAACTTGGCCCCAATTCTGTAGGCTCTAGCATACGGTAGCTAATTGATAGAAACGCTACTCTGGTGGATCTCTTTTGAAGGTGGCAGAAGACGAGAAGCTTAAACAAGACATCTAAGTCACTGTAACAGAACACAACTTGTGTCATTCGGCTGCGCATGAACCCTCATGGCAAGTGTGCAATTCCTCAAGCAGCACATTCGCAGTGGAGTCGCAGTGTTTTCAGGATCTCTTGCGGTGTTTTGACTTGGAGGGATCTGGCTAGTTCTGCCATCTCAATTAGAACGGCAGGGTTGAGCTTCACAGAGTTTTTGGTGTACTGGTTCCCACCCCAGCTTTGCAAGGAGAATCCAGATCCACGAAAGTCGTTATACTTGTAAACGTTGTTCAGAATACAAGAGTTCTAGACACTTTTGTTCCAGCATAGCGCTTGGTGGAATTGCCTTCAGAGGCTGAGAGGCAGAATTTTCATGTGGAGTCCTTTCCAGAACGTGTTTTAGACACAAATTCTTACAATTTTACAATACATAAGGTAAAGAAAAAGGGAGAAAATAAGCGAAATGTTAGGATAGCACAGCACCTCTGTAACTCAATTCCGTTTGTTTTGCAAACCCTTATTAGCAAGGCTATGCCTACTACTATTAGTTTTCGTTCATTTGTTGGCGGGAGAATAACAGATGAAGGTCAATAGTGCTAGCGATGTGATGCGGCCAATAACTGAAAGTGGCGGTTAGGATGTCCTGAAATTTGTCGAGGAGTTAGAGAAGTTTTCGGGACACTGGCACGACTGAGAATGGCAGTAGAATCGTGGAGGCCTAGATTTTGGGGCGCAGTCTACGCGAAGAGGACCGAGATATATTTGTTTCCTTTTCCGTCTCTTGCGTGTACATGTTTGTGTATGTTGTTTTAAGCTCCTACGCCCTGGATTTGTAACCATGATGAGTTTCAGGACATGGCAAAGATGCGATGGTACTGCTGGTCAGCGGAGGAAAAGAAGGCGGAAAATGGGTCATTCCTGGTAAGCCTGGATTCCTCGGTGCGCGTTGATATCCTGCTGGTGTCAGCGAGAAACCGACGATTTGCTCTTAGGCGGCGGCGTCGAGCAGAACGAGTGCGCCGAACAGGCTGCTCGTCGTGAACTCGAGGAAGAAGCTGGTGTTAAGGCGCGAGCTGTAGACGTGATAGGGCTATTCCAGGTATAGTCTGTCGTGCTGTTCACCGCTTGTTGAGCCTTTCTTGAGCGTCTCTGTATTTCAGGATGACGATCGAAAGCATCGCACCACAGTGTTTCTCATGGAGGTCGAGGAGGAGTTGAGCGTGTGGGAAGAGGTGAGTGCAGTGCTGTAGCTGTAGTAGATGAAGGGGCACAAAACGGTTTAGGGGGGAGGGGTTTAAGGGAGGTGGTAGGGAACGTTAGGAAGCCTCTTCCAGAACAGGTTCCCTTCTCAAAAGTTACAATTATAAAGGAAACAGGGGTCCAAGAATGAATTGTAGCTGTAGTGCAGCACTAGAATTGTTGTTTTTCGGAGTCCTAATCGAAGCCTTTTTCAGGGAGAGCACGGCCGGCGACGGATCTGGCTGCCGTTGAATGTTGGAGCGGAGGTAGTGAAGGTGGCGCATCGACCGATTCTGAACGCAGTTCTCGCGCGGTAGTACGGTGGCGCCTGCCAGCGCCACGAAACACCAGTCCTCTGAAGAGCTTCACTCAGCATTTCCTTAAGAAACTAGCACTAGATAGGCGCTGTTCTGCCTTGAATGTTCGTCCGTTTCCGTAATTTTCTTTCACTTATTGGCCCTTAGCAACCCTTCAACTCCATTGGGCCGTCACCTCGCACCGGAGCAGATTTGAACTTTCTGTGTTTTACATACGCGTCTCTTTCCCGAGAGTATAAGCACCGTAGCAGACCTTGTAGTCCAGCGGGAAGAATCCCATTTACGCATTACTAACCTAAACTCTTATTCGCGTTGTATGTTCTTTGTGGTACGAAGATGAGCTTCTACGTGCAGGCCACTTGCAGTTTCGCACGATTCGTCATGTGGTGTGAGTCTTAAGTGGATAACGGGGGGGGGAAGCATTATTGAAAGCCATCGTTTCGTGGACACAGATTTTTAAGGGTCCCCGAAAATGCGGTCGTTGGGAAACGGCAATTGCCTGTGTACTCAAGCATCAACCCCGATCTTCCTACGGCCCCTTTCTTCAGAGAAATAGAGGCAGTTCAATAGCCTTTGATCAGATCCCCGAAAGTCTTCCATTGAGTCACAAAGCAGAATGGTAGTGGAGCCTGAAAGACCCTTGTAATTCCTCGCGACCACCTCTCCTACATCGGGCTTCGTGATCGTACGGAACACTACAAGATGGCATGCACGTCTTCGGTTCTGCTACTCGGTTTAGATGCTCGCGCACTACATCCTCAGAGAGCTTTAATCTGCGCTACGGTGTCAAGAATCGTTCTGATTCTTGAAGTGGTTCCTCAGAGAATGCAGAGCGTCTTCTGAGGGGTCACTTTTCTCAAAACAGTCGGCCATCTAATCAGCTAAATCTCAAGTGAACCACGCAGCGCTGCAGTGGCTCTTAGCTTCGATTCGGGGCGTCAGGGCTCCATCCCTCGCTTCTGCGGGAAGTGAGGTGCGCTGCAGCTGCTCAGACTCGTCGCTGGTTCCGTGTACATAATAAGCACAGTGGCGAAATCCCCCACCCTTCTCTAAAGAGTGCATATCGATTCGTTTGTTGCCTTTATCTGTCGTTCGCTCGTTTGTAGCTGTTCTTCTGTAACCGTTTACCGCAGCCTCTTTCAGGCACATATGTGCCACCATTTCCCTATTATCGCTGACGATCACCGTAAGGCGCGAAGGCTCCGACGCGCCGTGCATTGTATTTCATTCGTGAACAGCTATTTGTTTATATCGTTTGATTGTGAACTGAGAATGGCACTAACAGGTGAACAAATGTCCGCACTATCGATCGGGTCACAGAGATTATCTCAGTGAATGCAGAATAAACCAAGTTCTGTGCTCTCCCTGTCATTTTTATTATTGAGAATTCAATTTTTGGAAGATTGGCAGGTGATGGTGTCGGAACTCCTACTTTCAGTCATCATCCCTACTGTATTTGAGGTGGAGGTGGATAATGAGTATAGTCGTGATAGTAGGCACAAGAAGCACTAACGGTCTTTTACCACAGCCACGCAGGCTTTATACCTCAAACTTGGGTTATTAAACTTTATATCATACACAAACATATGCATAACACATAACGAAACAGTGTAATGAACTCAACGAACCGAACATAACTAGTGAATAGCAGGTCTGAGTAACATAGGACAGAACATAGGGAACATAGAAGTTAGGAAACTTAACATAGGAACAACCAAGGGACCTAGCGACAACATACCTAAGTCTATGAGAGCGAATTTTGAACACAGCAAAACTCGAGTAACAAGGACTATAACCTACTGCTGCTCCTGCATTATCCTTGTCAAAGACACTAATGGCATGCGGAATCTCGTGTTGAGTCGTAGGCCTCCCCCAACTAATCTTCAGAACGAATAGTGTGCTGGTAAATGGAGTGCAGACAGAAATGTGTAATTAGTATCAGACAGTAAACGTATAGAGAGTACGCAGGCAGTTTTCGGCGGTCGATTTTCGGTGTTAAAGCAAGGAAATTATTAGGTCGTTGCATGGGTTCTGTCCAATTACGATTGGCGTTACTTTAGCTGAGGCAGCTGATTGTTTTTTCACGGATGTAGAGAAAATAATTGTATACAAGTTGTATATCGATTTGTAGCGCTTGCTTTGCTCTATAACTCTCACTATACTGCTTTTAAAAAGTCGTAAAAATACCACCGTCTTAGGCGCCTTTTATACTCCCGCCGCGGCGCGGCGCGTCAATTTGGGGAGCGGCGCGGCCAGTCGCGCCGCGCCCCGAATTCGACGCGCCGCTGCGCGATTGCAGTTAGAAAGGGGAGCGTCAGCGACGCGTGGCCACGAGCTTCTGCGCACTACGGCCCGTGCTCCGGAAGCGGTCCATGAGTCGTTGAGGGAGCAAAACAGAAAGGATTCGTCTGGCTGATCAGCGCAATGCATCTTGTCAATGTTTGTCGCGGGACTCCTATGGGGAGCGACGAGTCCTCTCTTAAGCCTGGAGTCGAAGTCGTTCGGTCAACCTACGGTTGAAACTGGTGAGTGTGGTATTGAGTCGAATCCCCTGCAATGCAAACGGCTTTAACCACTCTTTATTTTGCGATATGTGCGGGTCCAAATGTAAAACTGCTGGAAGGTACTCATCGTCGAGAATCACTCAAAATTCTTTCTCATATGGCCATTCTGGGGTTGCTGTGCACTAAGCATATCTTTGGCGTGGTATATGAATCTTCGTGAATGTCTACAGATCTCCATTCTCTTCCTAGGTTACAGTAGGTACGGGCTATGGTCATGGTCACCGATTTTGCCCAATCATGCGAACCTAGTGATCGTCTGTAACTTCAAAAAACGATGTCAGACTCGTGATCAGCACCCTAAATACCCCCTCCTCCTTCCCAATAGGAGAAGTTTGGTCAAAACGGTGAAATCTCCCACCCTACACCGAGTCTGCAGCGGCTGATCGCGCCGCGCCGCGCCCTCCCCCTCAGCGGCGTGATTCGCCGAATACCGTAACCCAAAATTCCGTCAAGTGTGGTGTTTTGCGGCGGCGGAGTATAAAAGCGATGCGGCGCCGCCTCGCGGCGCGAAAAATCGATAGCCATGCCGACCACCACGCCGCGTCGCGGGGCGGCGCAAGTATAAAAGGCGCCTTATGTGCTGGACAAAACCATGGAAAAATTCACTTCCGGGTAATAATGTTTCATGAGTTCAAATTTGGCCGTAGTGTGAGCGAGGCAACTGAAAACATCAAGAGGGCCTGTGGACTCCGCTAATGAAGGCATCGAACGCAGATTGCACCAGAAGTTCCGTTCCGGAGAAGTGGACCACGAAGACGGACCGTTCAGAACGACCATTCAAGCGTGATGACATGTTTGAAAGAAAGACTAGAATCCACTCCACGAGAAAGTGCGAGATGGGGAGAGAAATTCGGTTCAGTCGTGCAACCATTTCGAGGCACCCAGATGTGATAGGCAGGGTGAAAAGCTGGATAAGTGGGAGCCCTATGAACCAACTGAGGAGCAGCAAAGGTGCCGCTCGTTCGCATGCCTCGCATCTGACCACGCGAAAATTAAATCAGTTGAGGTATGAAGCTTTTCCGTGGTCCACTTATTCATCGTACCTAGACCTGACGGATTTTCATCTTTTCAAACATCTCGATTGCTTCCTCAAGTGGAGAATCTTTTCCAATGAAACAAATATCGAAACTGCTTCTAATGTTTCACTGCCTCTAGTGATTTAAATTTCCTCCGAAATGGAGTTAATGCTCTTGTCATCGTTGGTAGACGATTGTGACGGTTCTTACTTTGGTTAACCAACTTCATTTTCAGCTGAGATATTACAACGTAAAGTTGCCGTCGAACAGAACCCATGTCACAACCTAATAGATATCAAGACCGTGGTCAAAAGCCTGGTGGCGATGTCCGTTCCTCCACGTGGTGCCACTGGAAACTGTTCGCTCTGCGAGCTAAGCCGATCACGGACATTCGATTGCAGGCGACAGGCCCTTATGACAGGCCGGCCTATGAAGACCCATGTCACATCACATGGTGTATGACTGTTCAGGTTTATCGAGATAGTGCTACGGCGTCCGCGGGAGCCGACGCGCACTCGCAAAGCCCGGCGAGTGTGAGAAGTATGCGAGGGTCCCTGATGCGAGGACGGCATTGGGGGGGGGCAATTGAGCTAGTCCGAAGGTCCCGTAACGTAAGCAGGACCCGCGTGGCTACGCTGAATGTAGGTACGTTGACGGGCCGCCCGTGCGAGTTGGTTGAAGTACTGGAGCGTAGAAGAGTTGATTTCTGTGCGGTGCAGGAGACGAAATGGTCCTGCCGCAAGTCAAGGGACATAGGACGAGGCTTCAAGGCCGTTCTATGTGGAAGTCCCAGGACCACCAGTGGTGTCGGAATAATCGCCTCCGAGCGTTTCCGAGAATCGATTGTAAGCGTCGAGCGCTTTGACGATCGATTGATAAAGATCGTTGTCGTCGCTAAGGAGCGACTCTTCCACTTCTTCTCTGCGTATGCTCCGCAGACTGGCTGTTCCGATCAAGCCAAGGATCAGTTTTGGAGCCTGCTTGATGAGAAGACAGCAGAGGTACCGTCGAAAGATGTCATCATAGTCGCTGGTGACCTCAACGGGCACGTCGGCGCGACGAAACACGGGTACGGCTGTCATGGTGGGTTCGGTTACGGGTCGCGTAACGCAGATGGTGAGCGTATTCTTGATTATGCGGAATCGCATAACCTCATTATAGTGAACAGCGTCTTCCGAAAACGCGACTCCCACTTCATCTCGTTCTATAGCGGAAGCACCAGGACTCAGATAGGCTTTGTTCTTGTGAAGGATCGAGACCGAAGTCTTGTCACAGACGCGAAGGTCGTGCCGTATGAGACGGTCGCAATACAGCATCGACCACTGATCTGTACTTTAAAGATCGCCCCTCCGAGGCTGAAGCAGGTCGAGCGATGCGGTGCACCAAGAATCAAGTGGTGGCGAATGAAAGAGAAGGAAGCAGCTTTGATTTCTCGCGTGCGGTTACCGACAGCGACAGCTGTCGAGGAAACTTGGGAGAAGGCCACCGACGCGATTTGTCACGCTGCACGGTCAGAGCTCGGCATCACGAAGCCTGAACGACGGAAGGTCGACAAGCAGGCCTGGCTGTGGACAGATGACGTGAAAGCCAAAGTTCGAGAGAAGAAGTCGCTTTATCACGTGTTTCTCGGCGAAAAGACAGCCGATAACTGGCGGAAGTACCAAGAAGCGAAGAATCTGCAAAGAAGGCCGTGGCTGTTGCAAAAGCCACTCATTATGGAGATGTCAACGAGAAGCTCGAGTCGCGCGATGGTGAGCGGTATCTGTACCGACTCGCAAAGAATCGCCATCGCCAGACCGAGGACATCGAGAAGTTCTTCAGCATCAGTGATGAGAACGGCCATCTTCTTATGGACCGCAAGAAGGCATTGAAGCGATGGCGCGATTACTTTGTGGAAATCTCCACAGTAGAATTTCCTCATCCAGCCTCAACGGCTCCAACCCACGTTCAGAAGGTCACCGTGGAGGAGATTGAAGCGGCTTTGAAGAAGATGAGGCCAGGCAAAGCGACTGGGCCCGACGACGTAGCAGCAGAACTGTGGAAGCCGAAGTTTTAGTACCCTGTTGAGTGGTCGGCGAAGTTCTTTAATCAGGTTGTGGCGGAGAAAAAAGTGCTTGAGTGTTGGCGCCAAAGTACGACGATTCCGATTTGGAAGAAGAAGGGCAGTCCTGCAGACTGCTCCAACTACCGTCCGATTCGCTTGCTTTCACACAGCATGAAGATCTTTGAGCGAATTGTCGACGGACGAATTCGTGACATCGTCCAGCTTTCCAGCAATCAGTGCGGCTTCGTGGCTGGCTGTGGCACCATTGATGCCATACACGCCGCCCGCCTCCTGATAGAGAAGCATCGCGAGAAACAGAAGTCGGTGCATTTCGCCTTCCTCGACTTAGAGAAGGCCTTTGACCGCGTACCGCGTGAAGTGATATGGTACGCTTTGCGACGACATGGAGTTCCTGAAGAGCTCATAGAGTGGGTGCGAATTCTCTACTCTTGTCCAAAGAGTCGAGTTCAAGCTGCACCTGGAACCTCGATGGAGTTTCCCATCTCTGTCGAGGTACATCAGGGTTCTGCGCTTTCCCCACTCCTCTTTGTTGTCGTCATGGATGCCATCACACGAGATCTTCAGAACCCCGTCCCTTGGACATTGCTTTATGCTGATGACGTAATGCTCGCTAGCGAAGATAAAGATGAACTCGAGCGAGAGGTGTAAGCTTGGTGTGATCGCTTGGAGCGGTTTGGACTCAAATTGAACGTGAAGAAGACCGAATATCTAACGACGGACGTTACTGAGTCCAGCTTCATCAAGGTTAACGGCATCGAGCTCCCACGCACTTCGGTCTTTAAGTACCTGGGATCAGCAGTCACGTCTGAAGGCAAACTGATGATTGAAATGAATTCACGCGTGAGTGCAGCTTGGTCCAAGTGGCGCTCGTTGACTGGGGTGCTCTGCGATAGGAAGATACCGGAGCGCTTGAAGTCGAAGATATACATAGCAGTCGTCGGGTCAGTAGCGATGTACGGTGCTGAATGTTGGCCTGCGACCAGGGAAGTTGAAACGCGCCTCAGCGTCATGGAGACGAAGATGCTGCGCTGGACGGCAGGAGTCACGCGCATGGACCGCATTCGAAACGATGCTATTCGGCAGAAGTTCGGTGTCGCGCCGATAGCCGACAAGATGCGCGAAGCCCGCTTGCGATGGTACGGCCACGTTCTGCGTGGAAAGGAAGACAGCGTCCGCAAGATAGGCCTTAACTTCGAGGTAATAGGAAAGCGGCCTAGAGGGCGCCCGAAGCAGCGCTGGGCTGATACGTTACATGCGGACTTGAAGATTACTGGTGTTTACCCTGATCTAGCGCTGGATCGGGAAAGTTGGCGTCATAACATCAGAATAGCGGACCCCGCTACGATGCGGGACAAACGCTGAAGAAGAAGAAAAAGAAGAAGAAGTGGTCAAAAGCCGCACCTACTAAGAGAATGAGAATATCGCGGCCCCTAGGATTAGTGACAATAAAGCTCGTTATTGACTACAGTTGGCTCTGGCGCGCACTAACTACACAAACGACTCTGAAAGAATCGTATAGTGAATGACTTGTGTATAGATGATAATGCCTCACGTATCTCACCTCGGTGAGACCTTGGTGAGATACTCTAGGCATTTCACTAAAACTGACCGTTGTTCTACATCTTTTGAGCCGCATTCACACTCGGCAGCGGCAGCTGAGAATGCATGCGGCTTTACAGTTATTCGAATGCAGTGTCTGGACTGGATTTCATTGAATGTAGTGATGGGATTCTTTCAGCGATAGCGATCTCTTGATCACCCTCAGCTGTCGGTATGGGTGGTGTCCTGCCGTAATCGTCCAAATGGGACTCGACATCGTGTTCGGCACCCCGAGTAAGCCCCCGCTCCTATACAAAGTTAGGCAAATCGGTGATCCTGACCCGACCGCCCTCAGTTATCCAGGAAAGAATCCAAAATCTACCGAAATCGGCGGAATTTTCAAAAACGGACGTAGGATTCGTAACCAGCGCACCAAATAATCCCGTAGATGATTTTGGACGAGGACATTTCTGTAACTTCGAAAATATCGATTTTTGATGACGGCATCGTCCGCTTGCCGCATCCTCGACCAGCGTCGTCCTCAATGCGAAATTGTCAAAAAAATCGATTTTTCTGAAATTGTTCTAAATTGAGACCGTTCGATAGAGCTCCTCGAGCTGAACAGAATGGTAGCAATGCGAGTATCGAGAACGCAAACATGACTCAGTAAGGGCCAAAGGTACTTTACCGCTGCCGTTCGCCGCTTTAAAATAGCAGATATCTAAGGTTGTTTAGGCAGCTGGATAGCTGTGAACATGTCATCGTAAAGTGCCTTCAGTGCTCTGCTCGCACACGCATTTTAAGGCCGTTAGCTCGCCGCGTCTTCCCGCAGTGGTGCACGGAATTCGGAAAAAATGCGTCACACAAGGCTCACCTGCATTTTCGCAGCGCTGTAACTTACCATTAGTCCATTCGCGAGCTATACCGTTGTGCTCTACAGCACGTCAAGAAACTATACCTTTGTCCTTGGGAAAAAATTTCGAATTTCGAATGATCGAATAATATTCGATTTTCAAAATTTCGAATTTCGAATGACCGAATAATATTCGATTTTCAAAATGTCGAATTTCGAATGATCGAATAGTATTCGATTTTCAAAATTACGAATTCCGAATGATCGAATAATATTCGATTTTCAAAAAGTCGAATTTCGAATAATCGAATTTCGAATAGTCGAATATTCGAATAATCAAATGAACACTATTATTTACTGTCGTCACCCAGTGGTTGACATTTAATTATTTTTTATTACCCACTGTGAAGGAAATGGATGGCTGCTCCATCCATTTCCTTTATGAGACCAAAGGACAATAACAGCGGTATAATAGCAATGAAGCACGCTTTGCTTCCCTAAGAATTCGTGCACCGAGAAGAGAGAAACACCTTGGGTAGGCAGAGCTAGATTGTTATAGGTCTTTCTCTACAGGTTGCTATCTTTCCTTATGTTATAGCGAAGCTTCCAGGTGGTAAAAGAATGATTATCATGGGCGGAGAAATGACACAAAGGCGATCTGGTGCAGAAAGGGCGCACTGGAGTCTCATGAATGGCATTCAGTTTGTGTTCTAGCTCCGTTGAAGAGAAACGGACCCGCGTTGGAATCTAATCTGACAAGACACTACGACTTGGACAGTGTTAGAGCGAAAATGGGGATGGCTCACTTTCATAGGAAACGGAGTATGACTGGCTCTTGTACTCCATAGCCATTGCTCTTCCTCTCTTCTTCAACGTCTTTACTGGCAGAAAGCAGGAGCTTTCTAGGCCCCTGAAAGTTCTACCTCCCTACCGCAGCCCCTTCGGCTCTAATCGTTTCCTTGTTGTAACTGGGGTAGAAATACAAAACGAAGGTTCTCTCGTAGTATACTGAAGGTAAAAATATCTGTGTACAGGCATAACCCTAATCGCTTGCGATTCACGTGAATGGCCACAGCACGCTCGACGGCCGTTTACAAGGAAGCAGGTGCGCAGCGGAGGGCCGCGCATGCAGCGCTTACTTCGTGTCAACTCACAAGGGAGGTCAATGAACCTCCCGTGGGAATCTTATAAGTACCTATTGAGCACTGTGGGGGATTGTCCGAGAGGCACCCCAGTGGTTTAAAACTGAATGTAGCTAAGGGACATTTTATTTAACGAATTTACCGAATTTACCTTTTTAACGCAAAAATTTTTCGTTAAAAAGTGGTCGTTAAAAATTTACCGAAAAAATTTAACGCATACCTCTGCTGCCCATCGCCTCCCCACCACTCTCTGCTAATCGAATGTTTAGGGATTTGTACTCCCACAACTCCGGAGATCCAAAGCAGGTTTCGCCCAAACGTCGTCTAGAGGGCTAATTGAGGTGCTGATCGCAAATCTAGTAAACGTTTTCGCGTGATCGCGTGATTCCACATTTTCATGAGTGATCAAGTTTATCAGTTTGAGTAAATAGAATTGCTTCCTTCAGATACATATGTGATCAGACTTGCTTTCCAGTCTTCGACTTTGAGATGGAAAGTAGTGCACGAAAAATGGATAATTTAGAAAAAGAAATGACAGATTCGTGGCAGCAGCCTAAATAATTTCCTAAGGCGAGGAAAGGACGAAATCAGTGGTCATGACAACCCCATCCATACTTACGAACACACACTATGAAATATCGTAAGCGGCCAAATTGTCGAAATTGGATACCATATTCGTGCTGAGCATCCAAAATAACAGTACAGGCGATGTTTGGGCGAAAAAAAATCGACCTCCACTCCACTTTTGGAGTCACAATAGTACAACGCGGCCGGTTATTCTGCACCTTTTCTCGCACGTACTCACCGTCGCCTATTGTGGTCGACAGTAACACCGAACGCGTTTGCCAGCTTCGTGATCAGAACCTCAGTCAACCCTCAGGACAACATTTGTACTAAATTTTATTATCTACTTACGAAGTCATGGGGATTAATACAAGTACCTACGTTTGCAAAGCCCCCCCCCCCCCTTGTCAGTGCGGGAGAGTGGCCGAGGAAGAAAAGGCTGCAAGAAGATCAATAGAATAAGTTAATCATATACGTAAATTTTAATATCAAACAGTTTTAAATTCAATGTCTAAACAACGAAGTAGAATTAGAAATAACCTGGGGTATACATGAACTCTAAATCACACTGTACTATAACAAACACAAGTGGAAAACAAGCAACAACTAAAACAAGTAACAACTAAAACAATGGTAACAACAACACTAAACATGTCTTGTTTCGCCTCTGCCTTCATACAAAACATGTTTATAATTAGTCACCCCGAGGCTCGTCAGTGAAGAAGGTGACTAATTAATTTAGTGGTTAGTACTGTATTTGGTGTTATATGCAAATGCTACGAATACTACGGAGTACAATATTACGGAGTAAGTCAAAAATTATGCATTTTATAAGAGATGCTAAAATTAGTGAAATTTACAAGAGAAATGTTCTCTATAGGAACCCGAAGACTGATCAGCACATCCCAGAAATGGATTGAAGCAACACATTTCGATCATGTTCGTAAATATGGTTAAAATGAGAATATGTTCTACATTTACCAAAACACACAGCAATCCGTAAACCACTCGCCTAGATTCGAACCTGGACCTCTCCCCGTTATCCACGCCCCGACTGCAGTGAATGATTCATTTGACCTAATAAATCGTCAGATTTCTAACATCTAACTATAATTAAAGCTCTATGGCATCTGCATGTTAATTTCTGAGTATTTCAAGGCCATTCAAGGCGTCACTTTCGCCTTATCAGCCAGCACTGAAGTGCTACAGTTTTTTGTAATTTTTGACCTACCCAGATGCCCGCAGGACATTTGAAGACCACCACGGTGCTTCTTAGACACACCCTTATAACAAGCAATAGGTCATTTTGGAAATCTCCACGGGAAGTTCATTGATTTCTCTTGTCAGATTACGTACACACAATTCGGCGCACTTTGAGCGACGCGCGAAACTCAAACATCGTTTTTTATCATAAGGTCAGACTCCCCTGGTTCTCGAAGAAGAGTGCCACTGACTTGTTAAGAGATTGATAAAGAATATTCGAATATTCGACTATTCGAATATTCGATATTCGAAGCCTTCGAATATTCGAATAAACGAACATTCGAATATTGGCCAATTTCGAATATTCGAATAAACGAATAATTCGAATATTGGACTTTCTCGAATATTCGAATAATCGAATAATTCGAATATTGGGCTTTTTTCGAATAGTCGAATATTCGAATATTCGAAATTCGAATTTATTCGAAATTCGACTATTCGAAATTCGAAAAGGACAAAGGTATACAAGAAACCTGTGCGGCTCACTGCGCTACGAACTTGCAAGTGCGTGCATTTGCGAGCGGTCGGACCACTCGATTGATACGTTCGATTCTATATGCATCGCCCACAGGGTACTCCAAACTCTCGCCGGGACAGAGTACAGCATTCCTGAGTAGGGCGGCTGGAAATTTCTAATAAAACTCCACAGATGCACACTCTACAAGCTGTCGCCCACTCGATTGAAAGGTTCGATTCTGTATGCATTGTTCAGAGCGCACCCCAAAGTCTCGCCGGGACAGAGCACAGCAATTTCTGAGTAGGGCGGCTGGAAATTTATGATAAAATTCTCCAAATGGTTCGAAATAGTGGTCTTGGAAACGTCGTATTTCCCAGTAAGAAAAGGTAGAAGCGCAGATGACATGGTTCGTCCACTTGATTGATAGGTTCGATCCTATATTCATTGTGCGCGGCCTACTCTCGGAGCATTCCTGGCATGACAGCGCACTGGCAACGTACGCCATGCTTGAGATACTCTGCAAGCACGCATTTCCTGATAAACAAGCTGCTCTAACTGCAAAAGCCTGCTCCAGTCACTTTTTGGGCCACCCACGGCGAAAATGTGGGCGTTCTGGTAAAGTTGTATATATTTGGTAGAATTCAAAGAGACAAATTGGACGGTGCCAAACTTAAAAAAAAAACCTAAAACTGAAGGAGTTACGATCGAGCGACGGTTTGCGACATATTTTTCCGTCGCAGTCCATGTTTTGACTGTGCGACATGAGCGGTATTGTATTTTGCTAGAAACATACAATTAGTTGGGAACTATGATCTCAAACGAAAAAAAAATCAGAAAAAAATCAGGAAAAACTTTCTGCGTTCCAACCAACTTCAACAGGTGAACAACTAAACTTACTGCAATGTAACATAAACAACCCACAACGGGCAAAGAGTGCATAGCCAAGCAAATTAAGAGCAGTTAATCAATCAGTCAATCAATCGTCAATTAGGGAATTAGATTAGGCAGACACCGGAGTTTCCTCGCTTTCCTAGTTCTCTGTGAAGCCGTTTTGTGTGACTGTTCTACAGGCTAAACAATCTCGACGAGGATAGCAGACCGAAGGAATGGCGTCGAAAGGTTGTGGGGTAGGGTGCTAAAGGGGTCACCTTGTACTTGGTGGGTATTTGCCTTGGCAAGAAGGTGCATGTATGCCCAGTTACATAATAAATGACCTAGATTAGTTTTTTCTCGCTTATATATAGTAGGATACTACTATATATAAGCGAGAACTGCCGTTCTCGCTTATATATAGTAGTATCCTACTATATATAAGCGAGAACGGCAGTTTGTCTGTGTGTGAGTGAGTGAGTGTGTGTGTTTCTTTGCACAGAACTGCTGAAAGAGTGTGTTTGGAGGATGTATGGGGAAGGGGTGGGGGCGAAGGTTGTAGTTGTCACCAGTTGTCAGCTGTTGAAGTTGTCGACAAGCGTCCATGTTCAGACGACATGTCACCGATGTCGCACAAAGGAGGTGCGGGTTGGGAAGAGATGTCCCCCACCTCCTTCAACATGCGTCCGGGTTTACAAGAGGTGTCAGCGAGATGGGTCAACAGGTGTATGGGTTCAGAAGACGTGTCACCGATGTCCCACCAAGGACGTTCGGGTTGAGGAGAGGTGTCACCGATGTTGCGCAAGGATTTCGGATTCAGACGACGTGTTAGCAGTGAAGGTGGGACCAGTAATGGGGGACCGGTGAGGGATGGGGTTCCAGCAAGGGGGACCGGTAAAGGATTGACCAATAAAGGATGGACCAGTGAAGGTGGGACCAGCAATGGGGACAGGTGAGGGAGGGGGTCTAGTGAAGGGGGAACCGGTGAAGGAGGGAGAGGGATCCAGTGAAAAAGGGACCGGTGAGGAAGAGACCAGTAATGGGGACCGGTGAAGGGTGGGGAAGGGGGGTTCAGTGAAGGAGGACCGGTAGAATGTTGACCAGTGAAGAGAAGACCAGGTGAAGGGGAGGGCTCCAGTGAAGGGGGACCGATAGAAGGTTGACCAGTGAAAGAGGGAACCAGGTGAAGGGGGGACCGGAAAAGGGTTGATGAATAAAGGGGGACCAGTGAGGGTGAGAATGGGGATCGGTGAAGGATAGGATGACCAGCGAAGAGGGGATCAGTAAAGGGAGGTTCAGTGAAGGTGGGAACAGTAGGGACCCACGAAGGGAAGGGGGGACCAGTGAAGGGTGAACCGGAAGAGGGCTGACAATAAAGGGGAAACAGTGATAAGGGACCAGTTAAGGGGGTCTAGTGAAGGTTGAACCTGTTTTGCCCTATCCCGCTATACCATTCTATATAGCAAAACTAAAGAGGAGAAGAAGCCGTTCGGGGTGTTCTATTTTCCGGGTTTGGGGCGAAGCCCCAACCAGATGTTCGGCGGCCGTCAGGCTGTTGAACGTCTGGTTTTGGTATAAGCAGGGCCAAATGGGCATAAGGACATCTTACAGGTTGGCCAGACTAGCATTATGCCGGTTTTCGAACTCCCATTCTTGAATTTCGCGGCTTTCTCTCTTGATGAGGAAAGCGTAGACAGGGCGCGGTGGTCCGATGTCGTGTAGAACTTGGAGACAACGGGGACGTCGGTCAGGCAATACTTCGATTATGATGACGTGCTCAACCCCGTTGTGGGGCTAGCCAACGGGAGATTCCCAAGTCCATCGTAGGGTGGCAGGCTTATGGACTATGAGTTTCCATGATTTAGGAACCGAGAGGATGTCAAGGAGGCGCTGCTCACATTTTTCGAATCACAACCGGGCACGTTTTGGAAAAAAGGCCTCCATGACTTACCAGCACGTTGGCGAAAGACAATTGATGTAAAGAGTGGTTACTTCAAATGATTTGATATTTCTTAATATTGTTGTTTCCCTGAGCTTCATATTTACATATCTTTCTTCTTAAGAGTGAAGCTCGAATTAGCGAAATGTTTATTGACAACGTTTCGGGCCTTAAGCCCTTCTTCAGGTCTAAAAGAACTATGATGCTTATACAAACAAAAACAACAGCAATCGACGCATCACAGACCTGGGTTCCACCAGGTCTAGGATGCGAGACCAATAATCAGCTACAGAGAGGAAATGAAGATGGTTGTGAAGCACATCGCTCTATAGAGCCAAAGGAGTGAAGACGAGTGCGACCCAAGAATCACCATTCACATCCCATCATCATATGAATAGCCGGTGTAATTCCCTAGTTCTTCATTTTCGCTCTCAACCAGCCTCTCCCCTCTAGGATAGGGTCTCTGCGTTTTTACATAATACTGTTTCACCTGTATCACCTGTCGTCCCGTTAATCATCGAATTGCTCGAGCGGGTGCCTTCAGCGTCTCCATTCGTCCTTGTCGCGTGCCAGAGTGGTCCAATGGATCCTCCTCGCTCGAGGGACACGAAGAGCGTCATATCGGTCGTTCAGGGCTTTAACGAAGAAGTCCGACCAACGCGTGGGTGGGCGTCCTGATGTGCTTTTGACATCCCGCGGAATCCAGTCGGTGATGGCTCTCGTCCAGCGGGTGTCTGCGAAGCGCATTACGTGGCCGGCCCACCTAATTTTCGACAACTTGGCCCACGCGACAGCGTCTCTGATCTTTGAACGTCGGCGAAGCTCGGAATTCCGGAGGCCTTCTCTCACTTGCGTGAGTCGTGTCACTCCGAGCATCGTCCTCTCGATTCCACGGTGCGCGACGCTGATCGCGTGTTCATCCTGCTTTCGTATAGCCCAGGTCTCTGAGGCGTATGTTAGGGCAGGAAGAACAGTGGAGTCGAATAGGTGGGCACGGAGTCGGACGTTCCTCGTCTTCTTCGCGACTTCTTCGACGCTCTTGAAAGCTCCCCAAGCCGCTCTTTTCCTCCTGCTCAGCTGCTGGATGTCCTCGAGCCTGATGATGACCGCCACTCTCATAGCACTGTTTCTAAAAAGCAAGCGTATAAGGTATAGATAGCTAGGCCAAAGCGAATCAGCGCATACCCGAACCCCCCCCCCCCCCACCCGGAAAACATCACTTTTAAATAATAGGGTTCAACTGGGATATATCTGTGCTAGACACGTTACGTCACCCTCTCGTAACGTGTCGAACACAGCAACGTGGGTTTCCATGCCTGCGGGCGGAATAGGAATCGAAAGAAATGCAGGAATCAGCACAGGCACGGAAAACTCCCACCAGCAAAACATCACTTTGGGAAAATTGGCACTCATCTGGGACGACTCCGGGCTGGACACGTCACGAGAACCATCTCGTGTCGTGTCACCCGGAAACTCCCTAGCGAGACATGGCATCGACAAAATACCCTTGACAACAACATTTCCACAAGGGAATATGGATGGAAAGGCGATACGACAGGAAAAACGCTAAAACATGGACGAAACGGTTGACAAAACAAGGAATCCAAGAAACAAATGCACTGAATCAGCTGATTTTCTAAAATTCTGCAAAAGTATCCGTCTGCAGAACTGCGTGAACTATGTCAGCCTCAGCGACAGCGATGACTCGCGACCAGGGATGAGCGGATTAACCGTTATCCGTTATTCGTTATCCTGTTTCCAGAGGTTTTGGCCTATCCGTTTTGTTGTTCGTTATGAATTGAATTTAGGCCGGATAACGAACAACAATTGCAAAACTCTCAAGATTTCGAAATAGTGTTTAAAGGATTAGATAGAAGATTATCTGAAACCATAAATGTGTTTGTGAACAATAATAGCAGGCACTACAATCTAGGAAGCTCACATGAAGACTTGGGTAGACCTGACTAGCTTACCACCCCAGGTGGATCTAAAGAAGGCTTCGCGCTCCGGGCAGCTCTGTCCATCCGGTCGGTATATGGGTCTGTACTGTATCTGAGAAAAGCTACACATTTGATAGTTCCTCGCCGCCGGTCAATGTGCTGACTGATATTGGATCCTACATCGATTCGGTGGATACGAAGCCGTAATTTTTTCAAACGCGGATAAGAGGTTTGTGCAAATAATGGCATAATGGCATCCCTAGAAAGGACCGTACCTTGGGATGGTTCAGATAAGAGTAGCCTTAAAAAAGGATTTTCTTAAGACCCATATAACTGATTTATCTTTAGATCTCAAATAGGAAATCCGGGTTGCACAGAGCATTAGATATCTTACCAAAATCAGTTACCTAAATTATCCAAGAAATCGACCTGAGGCCAGATTCATTAACCGCTTACCGGCCGGTAACGATGAAAAGTACCGCCCAACCTGATGCTGATGGATTTCATATCGGGGGTTTAGCGGTACTTTTCATCGTTACCGGTCGGTAATGGTCGGTTGATGAATCTGGCCCCTGCTGAAAACCACACTTACCTAAATCGCCCCAAGGTCCGGAGCTTTCAAAAATACTATTGTTCGCACAAACCGCTTAACCAGGATGTGAAAGATGGAGGATCCGAATTATCCGAATGGACGTTCGAGCCAAAGTCTAGGGCAGACCAAATACGCATACAACCTGCCTCCACAATATTAGCAATCGCTAAACGTAAAAATCCTAACGAAACCCAAGATGAAATGATTTGCGCCAATCTCTGAGCCCCACTTTTATTCGTGGTTCCAGAACCGTAGTGTGATGGATGCAGAGAAGGCGTTCTAGTGCTTTGCTAAAGCATTTCATTAACCTAGGTATCCTACGTTAGCCATTCGAGTTAGGTGGCCGATAAACTAGGAAAACTCGAAATTTCCTATGTAGCGAACTGACGAAACTCTCGAGGCAGTACATCTGAATTGAGGCGGGATGGTAGAACCACTTCGTTGAATGTGAGAGTACATTTGGAGAGGCAGTACACTCCTTCGCCCTTGTTTCCAGAACCATCAATTCTAAAAACTCTGTATAGATAGTGCGCTACAATCTCCGAGTTTATAGTTTTTGAAGTCAACCAGGTCTCTGTTATGAACGCTAAGTCAGGATTATGGCTACTCAAAGAGTGATGTAAATTATGAAGTTTATTGCTCAGGCTCCTTGCATTAAATAAAAAACGTCTCACATCCCGGGAGGTGCTGTTGCAAGCCTCGTGTTTTCCGAACCCCCAGTTTTTGGCAGGTCTTCGATACGCCATCTCGCTACGGTACACAACCCACACCCTAACATCAACTTGCTATTACGTTCTCTGCACTCTTGCCGTAATGCGTACACTCGTTACGTTCCTCCTCACCTAAACTCTTTAGAATGAAGACGTTTGAGAATTCAGTAGAACGCAAACGACGGTGAGAGTGGGAGAGTGTCGTTATCCACTGTGTCCGAGAAGGTTGAACCAACTTCACCAGCCTTGGACGTGTGTTATTGGGTCTATCCATTCGGTACACTTCCAACGGTCCAAATCATCCATGATCTTGTCTACTTTGTCTTCAACATCGCACTGTTTAGCCGACGGCTGGAAGTCAGCTGCCGGTTCAGGGAGCCCGGAAATTACTAAGTTTTATCTGATTCAACAGCTGCGGCAAACTCCTGCGGAAGCTTTGCAACAAGTCCGTCTAGAAGTTTCGCTATTACCGGGTCCTTATTGCGCGCCAACACAGCCGACATGATTTCTTTTATGGCCTACAATGTCCTCATCAGTGGGAAATTGAGATTCAACGAGAGAATCTCTTTTTCCAGTCTGACGAGTTTTAGCCTGCGACATTGTGAGCGAGATCAGAGAAGTCAGAAACAAAGTCAATATCGATGTCGGCGCGCAAGAAGGACCAGGTGCAGAGCGACGAGTAGAGGAAAAACGGTTTAGTCTAAATAGCTGAGCTCCTTTTAACGAGAAAAGGGAAACCAGGCAGTAAGTATACTACAGAAAACAAAGAAAGGCTAAAAAACTGAAAGAGAAGAGTTAAGCTTAGCTGCACGGACGATGATATGAATACGCAGCCGCTCCCTGCGCCCGCAGATCTGGATCTGCGGGCGCAGCGGGCGGCTGCGATTTTCATCTACAACAGTTATGCAACTACATCTTCATCTTAAAAGGCCCACGAAAGTATGCGCAACTGTCTGGTTGGAGTTGGCGCCACCCAAATCGAAGCTATTTTTTCAGGTCCCGTTCGAGCAAATCTGACCTTCTTCCGGGTCACTGAATTACAAAGCATTATTTAGGACAAAGCCGATTCTTAGATATTCCTTAAAAGTAGAATGCGTGACATATCAAAGAGCTGATTATTTATTTATTTATTGCTACACATAAAGTGCGCCATAGAAAACCAAAAAACATGTGAAACATAGTGAACATCAAATAACAATGCTTAGCTTAAAGAGATGACACCAACAAAATTGTGAGCCCCTTGGAAAACACTATGAGCTGGAACGGAATGGGAGAAATGTCTTGCAGATTATTCAGAACACTCAGTGCAAAGGGCTAAAAAGATATTTCCCAAAAACGAAAGCATAGCGAAGCAATATAATATATCGAGTTGTATTTAAATGTTCTTCGGAGAGAAAACCGAGTCCAGTATCAGGTCTCCCGTCACAAAGCTCGGCTTCGATTTTCCCTTTTCAGCAGTATCCATATAGTCCATCGTTATATAATACATTCTTCTTCCACCGAGGCATCCACAAGAAAACTTGGAGATCGCCAAACGGCACGACGGCAAACAAAATTGACCACATCTGCATCAGCCGCAAATGGAGGACGTCAGTCAACGATGCACGTGTGTACAGAGGTGCGGATGTAGGCACAGACCACTATCTTGTTAGGGCTACGTTGAAGCTGAAGCTGAAGCTGCAAAAAAGGCCGGTTGTCAGACGACCATATGACGTCGAAAAGTTCAAGAACCATACAACCGCGAGGAACTACCGCGTTGAACTACGAAACCGTTTCAGTATGCTTGACAAATGCGAAGGCATTGACGAACACTGGGAAGCCGTCAAGACCGCGCTATGTGGAAGTGCTGAAGCGACCATCGGACGCAAACGAGGCAAGCGAAAGAAGCAGTGGATTCGACCTGGAAGCTGATAGATGAGAGGAAGCGAGCCAAGCAAAGAAAAGAATGCGCCAAGACGCCTGACGAATCAAGGGAAGCGGGCGAAATTTATTCGGAACTCGATCGACTGGTAAAAGCGTCATGTCGCCGCGATAAGAAAGCTTGGATCGCTCAGAAGGAAACGGAGGCACAAACAGTCGTGGTGATTCCAGAACACTGTATCGAATTGTATCGGAGCTGACGGGAACAAGGCCCAACACATGCGTCCCTATAAAGGACAAAAGTGGCAGACTACTTCTCAGCGAAGCTGAACAAAACGAAAGATGCGTTGAACACTTCCGTGAAGTGTACAATCAGCCCCAGCCATCCGCAACGCCTACGTTCGATGATGAAAACGCCCTGGAAGAGCTAAACGTCAATACCGGCTACATAACGGTAGAGGAAACAAAGACAGCAATACGAGGTCTCAAAAACGGAAAAGCCCCTGGCCTCGACGAAATTGCAGCGGAGATGTTAAAAGCTGGAGCCGCACCGGTAGCGGAACAATTGACGACACTCTTCAATAGCTGCTGGCATCAACATGAAGTGCCAGAGGATTGGAAAAAAGGCTTAGTAGTCAAACTGCCGAAGAAAGGAAGCTTATCGGATTGCGGAAACTGGAGAGGTAATCACCCTTTTGTCAGTGCCAGGCAAAGTATTCTGCACCGTATTGTTAAGAAGGCTTCGAGATTCAATTGATGATCGACTGCGGGAGGAGCAAGCTGGATTCAGAAACGGAAGATCGTGTTGCGACCAGATCTTTACGCTACGCAACATCATCGAGCAGTGCCTGGAGTATCGCTACCCGCTCTTCATAAACTTCGTCGATTTCAAGAAAGCATTTGACAGTGTCCACCGTGAGTCGCTATGGGAAATACTCAGTCTCTATGGAGTCCCTGCGACCTTCGTCAAGGTGTTTAGAAGTCTATACCACAACTCCTCGTGCTGCATAAAGACGACTCTCGGAAATACAAGATTCTTCGAAGTCACCACAGGAGTCAGACAGGGATGTGTTCTCTCGCCGCTGCTCTTCAACATCGCACTCGACTACGTACTGAGAAGAACGACAGCCGAAGTACAAGGGGGTATCCCTTGGTCTAGCGGTCGCCTTATGGACCTGGACTTTGCCGACGACATTGCCATATTCGCTGAGGACAACGATACTCTTCAAAGAAGCACGGAATGCCTTAGCCAAGAAGCAAGCAAAATCGGCCTCCGAATTAGTCCCGAAAAGTCAAAGGTCATGCACGCAGGAAATATGACCTTTGGAGACGGCATCTACGTAGGATGTGATCGCTTGGAAGTAGTGGATAACTTCACCTACTTGGGAAGCATGATCACAAGTGACGGAGATGCTGAAGCTGACGTTCGATGCAGGATTGCGAAAGCAACGGCAGTGTTCCGGAGGCTTAAGCCACTGTGTATGTCGTCTTCAATTTCAAATAACGTCAAGCTGCGTTTGTATTTTTCGATAGTCGTCCCCACTGCAGTGTACGCTAGCGAAACATGGAAGATGTCAGCTAGCATCATCAGACGGATCAACGCGTTCCACTGCAAATGTCTACGACAAATAATGAGGATACGCTATACGCTTGACGAACGAAGAAGTACTACAACGCTGCCGCTCGAGCAACCTCTACGAAACCGTTGTGCAACGCCGACTCCGCCTGGCCGGACACATTCTTCGAATGCCGGCGCACCGCCTGCCAAGATCAGCCATGCAATGGACACCGCCAGGAAAGCGAACCAGAGGTCGTCCAAAAAACACGTGGCGTCGCACGTTTTTGAATGACCTGGAAGTTATGAATATTTCTAGGCAGGAGTGTGAAGAAATAGCCCGAGACAGGCAGCGGTGGAAAGAGTTCGTCGCCCTATGCGCTCAACAGCACGGGAGGAACTAAGTACTAAGTATTAAATGAGGTTGATTAAAATCAATGAAAATTTATATCGGCATAAAAAGTGCACGCGTTGGCATTCAGTATAACTACGGTAAGGCTTCCAGTGAGTGTGAAGTCACTTTCGAGCATCATTGACCAAGAGGAAATACTCAGGAGTCCGGCCATATATCCGGTCGTACCAAGGCGAGCAAATGTTACATTACGTTACCTCATTATTAATTATTTATAATTGCATCCATGGGGATGTGCCAACTCGTTGTTTGTAATAAAACGCGAATGGGATCGCCACACTTCCTCCACCGCTACGCCGCGAGCGTTGTGCATCGTATTAGCCTCCACATGGCAGTCTTTGAAGACGACGGTAGCACACTGAGGCTACATCGAATGTGGTTTTTAATCGGAAGTTGGCCCTGGATTGCCACTCTTCTTCCTATTTTCAGCTTCGCTTCAAGGCTTTTATCCATACGCAAAATGAAGCCGTCTTTGGACTAAAAACTTCTCCGGCTTTCATTGTTTTTTCAATCCCCTAGAGACGGTTGCACCGAAGAGTTCTTGATTCACTAGAAGAAAACCCAGATAGAAACACTTTATTTAATAAAGAAGTTTTTTTTGGATTAAATGGCTCAATAGTGCCTTTCCTTTTGGATTAAATGATAACATTAAAGGATATGGAAACGTATCTAATATAATAAACCCATTACAGTACAAATCTAGTCATCCGTATTATGCTTTAAATATAATTAAGGAAAGAAAAAACAGAGGTTCTAAAAAAAAAGAAGTAACAAAACACACTATGATGTTAACAAATTTATTGAATACGTAACTACAGAAGAAAATAACGTACTAGTTTCTGACATACATAATAAATTAAAGATGCTATATAAACAAAATCTAAAACAACTTATCAATTACAGTCGAAACCCAGATTTTTTAAGTAATCTAAAAAGTAAAACCAAATTTATAATGTTGTGCTTACTAGCTCACATCAAATATGGTATAGACAACATGGAAAATAATATTAAAAATTACAAAGTTGAGCATATTACTATGAACTACAGAGGAACAATTTTTGATCACATAATCTTTAACAAAATTTTTAATAATACTGTAGTTAAATTTTTCGGTAATAATAACTCTCAAAAAGAATTTATTTCTTTTAAGGTAGCTTACACATATTCGCAACCTATTTCCAGTGTTATTTTTAATTACAACAAGCTACTTAAAAACATTACCCTCGAAGAATATGCTCACATTATTAAAAGTGATTGCAATTGTAAAACAAAATATAATGAATATAAAAATTTATAGATACCTGTAATAACCACATTGTTACAGGTGACCTAAATATTACTAAACAAAAGCAACTGAATAAAATTTTACAAAAAGGTACAAAATACAGACCATATAATGGCTATAATAAAAAAGATATAATTTTTGAGTAGAGAGAAAAATACAGTGGAAAAAACAGTTAAACAGCCATTTAAGGAAATTAGGGTATTACAAAATGATTTTGTTTTCTGTCCATTAGATAAAGCATCTAATAACTATGACCTAGTATGTAAAAAATTTTATCTTCTAATCTTAATGAATGAAGTGGGTATTAAATTTAATAACACTCTGGATGCTTTTATCAATATAAATACTAATAACACATATATTAATGTTGATATTATAGATAAACAATCGATTATTTTTAAACATAGATATTTCCAGAGTAAACACAAGCTTAAGGTTAATACGGATATGGATCTTCCTATTATTTACGCGCTGCCTAGACAACATAAAAACCCTATTAAATTTAGATTTAGTACAGGCGCCAGAAACAGTAGTGTTAAATCTATTGCCTTAGAGCTTTGTTGCTTTTTTTCATTCTTTAAAAACCACTTTATGACACAGCACGCCCCGAAGGCACGAAAGGGGCACCCCGAAGGCAAGAAAGGGGTGATACGAGCTCCGCCCGGGGCGAGAAGGGAGGTAGACACCACAAACGGTTATTGGTTTTGTGGTGTCACCTCATGTGAAGTCCGGCACGCCATGCCCTGCAGAAATTGCAAAAATGGCAACGGTTCCAGCGTCAGGCCCAGGTTGACAGGCCGGCTGATGAAGAAACCTGTCACAAACCATGATCAAAAGTCGCAATGGAATCAGTATAAAGGCTAGGACGTCACCCGGAAGTGACGCGCAGAACCCCCGCCCGAGTTCTGCGGTCAGTATGCGAGGGCTACCGAGGGCAGAACGACCTCGGCCAAAGAAGCTAGTTCGAGTGGGGACTCTGAATGTGGGAACGCTGACCGGAAGATCCAGAGAGGTGGCCGACTTGATGAAGCGCAGAAAGATAGAAGTCCTGTGTCTGCAGGAAACGAGATGGAAAGGAGCGAAGGCCAAGGAGATTGGAGAAGGGGTCAAGCTGTTCTACAACGGAGAGGATACGAAGAGGAACGGTGTCGGGATAGCTGTCGCAGAGTCCCTCAGGGATTCGGTAGCTGCTGTCCAAAGGATAAACGACCGCATCATGTCACTGCGGCTCGACACGAAGGAGGGTTACTGGACTGTCATGTCCGTCTACGCCCCTCAGACCGGATGCCCCGAGCACGAGAAAGATGATTTCTACTTCACGCTCGAGGAGGCCATAAGGTCCGTACCAGAAGGCGATTACCTGTCCATAGCAGGGGACATGAATGGCCACGTAGGGAGTGGCAGAAGAGGAGTAGAAAGGGTTCATGGAGGTAAAGGGGTCGGCTTGATGAACCCAGATGGAGAAAGAATTCTCGAGCTGGCTATTTCCCACGACCTGGTGGTCTGTAGCACCTTCTTCGCGAAGAGGGAGAGCCAGAAGGTGACCTATGCTAGCGGAGGAAGAAGGACGGAAGTCGACCACATCCTAGTGCGAAGACCTGCCTTGAAAACTGTCCGGGATGTGAAGGTCCTTCCGGCTGAAGATGTAGCACTACAGCACAGGCCATTGGTAGCTGACCTGGCCATACCTATACCCAGCAAACCCAAGGTAAGAACAGAACCCAGAATCCGATGGTGGAAACTGCGGGGTTCAGAGCGCAACGAGCTACGAAGGAGGGTGCTCGATGCAGGTCTTCCGGATCCAACTGGTCCCGTGAACGAGACCTGGAGGAGGGTGACCCAAACGATTCTACGATGTGCCAAGGAAACCCTCGGTGAAACAAAGGGAGGGATCAGAGGAGATAAGGCTGCATGGTTCTGGAATGAAGAGGTGCAGGCTGCGGTGAGGAAAAAGAAGGAGGCCTATAAGCAGTGGCAAACGACAAGCGCACCCGAGCATCTTACAGTCTATAGGAAGATGAAGAGCCTGACAAAAGCAGCTGTAGCGAAAGCGAAGAGAGCGGAGATGGATGCCCTATATGAGAAGCTAGACGGGCCACAGGGAGAGAAGTTTGCTATCCGGCTGGCTAAGGCGCGGCATAGAGCTTGCGCCGACATTCGAGTGGTCAAGACAGTGAGGGGTGCTGACGGCAGGGTACTACGGAGGCCAGTCGAGGTCAGAAAAAGATGGGAGGAGTACTTCAAGGAGCTCCTGAATGAAGAATTGCCTCGTCGCGAAGTTCAAGAAGAACAACCAACGGAAGGACCCATCCCATCCTGGACGCGGGAAGAGGTTCGCAACGCCATAGGAAAGATGAAGCTCGGGAAGGCAGCTGGACCTGATGGGGTGCCAGTAGAGGCTTGGAAGGTGCTTGGGGACTGTGGAGTCAATTGGCTGACACAGTTCTTCAACAGACTCATGATAGACAGTAAGATGCCGGATGACTGGAGGGACAGCATCATAGTCCCCATCTTCAAACAGAAAGGGGACGCGTCCGAGTGCTCCAACTACCGAGGGATCAAACTGATCTCGCACACGATGAAGATCTACGAACGTCTGGTCGACTCGAGGCTGAGGGAGATGGTAACAATCTCCCAGGAGCAGTGGGGCTTCATGCCTGAGAGGTCCACCACAGACGCCATCTTCATCGCTCGCCAGGTAATGGAGAAATATCGGGAGAAACGAAAGCCCTGCTACATGGCCTTTCTGGACTTGGAGAAAGCCTACGACAGGCTACCCCGGGCCGTGCTCTGGAAATCGCTCCGAGGTAGAGGTGTCCCGGAACGTCTGATCACAGTCGTAAAGGACATGTACGAAGGCTCGAAAGCGGCGGTACGAACCCCACACGGAATGACAAAGAAGATGGACATCACAGTGGGTGTACATCAAGGGTCGGCTCTGAGTCCGTTCCTCTTCGTGCTGACGCTTGACTGCATAGTGAAACTCCTGGAGGAAGGCCCTCTCAGGACCATCCTCTACGCGGACGATATCGCTCTAGTAGCCGACAGCCGGGAGGAGCTGGAGGAGAAGGTGAGGCTGTGGCAAGTAGCCCTCGCGGATAACGGCCTGCGGCTGAACGTGAAGAAGACCAAGTTTATCAGCTCTGAGCAGTGCACTAGACCGATCCTAGACTGCCAAGGGGAGGCGATCGAGAAGGTGGAAGAATTCCGCTACCTCGGAAGTGATCTATCCGAGGAAGGAAGTGTGGACCAGGCGGTCAGGGGACGGATAAACGCAGCCTGGCTCAAATGGAGGGAGTCCACAGGAATCCTCTGCGACCGTAGGTGCTCCAGGACACTCAAAGGAAAGCTCTATAGAACAGTGGTGAGGCCTGCCCTCCTCTACGGCAGTGAGTGCTGGGCCCTAGGTAAAGCGCAGGAGCGGCAATTGCACGCGGCGGAAATGAGGATGCTCAGGTGGGCTTGTGGATGGACCCGTCGGGACAGGGTGCGAAACGAGGATGTTAGGGCAGTGATGAAGACAGCTCCGATCCAGCTGAAGATGAGGGAGCAGCGCCTGAGGTGGTATGGACACGTCCTCAGAAGACCAGAGGATCACCCCATAAGGTTGGCCCTAGATTTCGAGGCACCCGGAAAGCGTCCGAGAGGAGCCCCAAGGAAAAGGTGGAAGGATGTCATCAAGAAAGATCTCGCTGAAGTCGGCGCCATGCCAGACGACGCCTTTGATAGGATGAGGTGGCGACGGATCATAAGAACAGCGGACCCTGCGACTGCGCGGGACTAAACGCTCGGGAGAAGAAGAAGAAGAAGAAAAACCACTTTATCAACTATACCAAATGTATATCAAACAATTGCAGAACTACTAAAGCATATTGGTCTATAAATAATAGTAATATTACAGAGGAAATTAGTAACTTACGTAATGGCAATATAAAGTTATACTCCGCAGACTTTACAGACATGTTCACTAACATACCACACAACGTCATTATATCCAAAATGAGAGATCTCATCACTTTATGTTTCAAAAACGCAGGTAAAAAATTGGTTGCATGTAATGGTGTCAAAGTTTTTTGTACGCATTCTTCCGTAGATAGATACAGATGTTACGATGCTACGGATCTCTTATATTTAATCGAATATTTACTAAGGAATAGTTATTGTGTGTTTGCAGGAAGAATATTTAAACAAAACTTGGGAGTTCCACAAGGAGGTAACTTTAGCCCGCTTTTTGCAGATCTTACTATGTCTATTTTCGAGTTTGAATACTCAAAGAACACCAGAAAAAATGGCAGCCAATTATTCATACCTTTTAGATATATGGATGACCTTCTTATAATACACAAATTTAATAAGGACTATATCAATTATGTTCTTACATTAATTTATAAAAATTTGCTGGTACTAAAAGAGGCCCATATTAATGAATACGAATGCAACTATCTTGACGTTACCCTCAAAGTAGTTGGACATAAAATAGAAACAAACCTCTACAACAAAACAGATTCTTTTAGTTTTATAGTCAACAGATACCCACATGTAGATTCAGAAATATCTTTCAGGGTTAAAGGAAACACTGTTTACACTGAGATTTTAAGAATAGCCAATGCATGTTCTAATTTAATATACTTTTGTGATAAAGTTAAAGAAATGCAAAAAAAATCGCTCTTAATGGTTATAACAAAGATTTTATCATTTCAAATATACATAAATGTTTATATAACAATAAACATGCTTTATAAATATGAATTGTTAGACAAACATAAAGGTATCACCTGTATCACCTGTCGTCCCGTTGATCATCGACTTGCTCGAGCGGGCGCCAGCAGCGTCTCCATTCGTCCCTGTCGCGTGCCAGAGTGGTCCAATGGATCCTCCTCGCTCGAGGGACACGAAGAGCGTCATATCGGTCGTTCAGGGCTTTCACGAAGAAGTCCGACCAACGCGTTGGTGGGCGTCCTGGTGTTCTTTTGACATCCCGCGGAATCCAATCTGTGACGGCTCTCGTCCAGCGGGTGTCTGCGAATCGCATTACGTGGCCGGCCCACCTAATTTTCGACGACTTGGCCCATGCGACAGCGTCTCTGATCTTCGAACGTCGGCGCTCGGAACTCCGGAGGCCTTCTCTCACTTGCGTGAGTCGTGTCACTCCGAGCATCGTCCTCTCGATTCCACGCTGCGCGACGCTGATCGCGTGTTCATCCTGCTTTCGTATAGCCCAGGTCTCTGAGGCGTATGTTAGGGCAGGAAGAACAGTGGAGTCGAATAGGTGGGCACGGAGTCGGACGTTCTTCGTTTTCTTCACGACTTCTTCGACGCTCTTGAAAGCTCCCCAAGCCGCTCGTTTCCTTCTGCTCAGCTCTGGTGCTAGGTCGTTGGTCATGTTGACTTCGCGACCCAGATACACATAGCTGGAGCATTCGGAGATGTTCGTTCCGTTGAGCGAGAATGGGGCATCAAAAACCCATCCGTTCTTCATGAACATCGTCTTCGTAAGATTCAGCTGCAGTCCAACGCTTACACATACGCGATCGAAGTCGGCCAGCATTCGTTCCGCCTGACTGATGTTCGGGGTTATGAGCACGATGTCGTCAGCGAAGCGAAGATGGTGCAGTTGCCGGCCGTCGACCTTCACTCCCATGTCTTCCCATTCTAGTTCGCGCATGACGTTTTCGAGGGTGGCGCTGAAGAGCTTCGGGGATATGGTATCCCCTTGTCGAACCCCTCTCTTCACGTCAATGACGACGTCGTTGTAGAATGGTGAGATCTTGGTCGTGAATCCACTGTACAACTCTCGAAGAACTCTGATGTACTGAGTAGGAACGCCCTGGGTGAGCAGGGCTTCCATGACCGCTTCAGTCTCGACGGAGTCGAATGCCTTCTTCAGGTCAATGAACGTAAGGCACAGCGGCAGCTTGTACTCTCGCGACACTTCGATGAGCTTCGTAATGGTGTGTATGTGGTCGATCGTGCTGAATCCTCTCCGAAATCCTGCTTGTTCGCATGGCTGTCCTTCGTCCAGCGTTCTACTAATCCTATTCAGGATGACTCGAGTGAACAGCTTGTAGACTACGGACAACAGGCAGATCGGGCGATAGTTGCCAATGTCGTGCACGTCTCCCTTCTTGTACAGCAAAACGGTCTTGCTGGTCTTCCACTGAGATGGAACCTTGCATTCGGACAGGTAGCGTGTGAAGAGCCGCGCCAGGGTGTTGATGAGCGCTGGCGGGAGGTTCTTCAGGTGTTCAGCTCTGATCCTGTCAGAACCGGGTGCTGTACGTTTCTTCACCGACGAGATGGCGTGTCGGATCTCGGAAGGGAGAACAGAGGGAACGACGTATCCATCCTGCGGAAGATGGCATGGGGGCAGGTGGACGTGGCTATCGAAGAGATCGGAGTAGAAGTCGTGGATGACTTTCTCCATGGTCCTTCTGGAAGAGGTGATGGTTCCGTCAGGACGTCGGAGAGCGGTCATCTTGGTCTTGAAGTTGGCGAAGTTCCGGCGGGCATTGCGAATGCTCAGCCCTGCCTCTGCTGCTTCAGCCAACACTTCCGCCCTTCTCTCCTTGAGATCTTCCTTTATCGCCGCTCTGCATAGCTTTACAAGCTCGGACGTCAGTTGGTAGTTGCCTGACGCTCGTGCTGCTCCACGCTGGCGTATCAGCTCGAGAGTTTCCGGAGACAGGCGTCTCTTGGTGGTCTTCAAGCTCTCGGCTCCCTTAGCACTATCGTGGAGATGGTGCACGAAGCGATCGTATTCCTCGTCGACGTTGTCCATGACGGCATCTTCCCAAAGGCCGACAAGAGAGGTGTAGAGATCCCAGTTGATGGTCGTTCTGGGATTCCTCTTCTTGAACTTCGCGGCCTTCTCTCCTTGACGCGAAAAGCGGAACCTCGCGCGAAGGAGGCGGTGGTCCGATCCCGTGTAGAACTTGGGGACAACAGAGACATCGGTCAGGCAATACTTGCGAGTGAAGATGATGTGGTCGATCTCGTTGTGGAACTGGCCACCGGGGGATTCCCAGGTCCATCGTAGGGAGGGAGGCTTCTGGAACTGCGAGTTTCCATGGATGGTCTTGGTCGACATGATAAACTCAGACAGCCTTTCACCTTGCTCGTTCCACTCCAAACCGTGGGTTCCGATGTGAAGTTCTTCCGGCGACCTTCGTGGCCCGATCTTGGCGTTGAAGTCGCCGACGATCACCTTGTAGAAGGTGTGATCTTCCTTATAGAACTTCTCCAGCTCCACGTAGAAGGCCTCGACGTCTTCGTCGTCGTAGTCGGATGTTGGGGCATACGCGACGAACACAGTCAAGGCTGGCACGGAGCCACATCGCTTCAGTCGCAGACGTCCGATTCGGCTAGTCAGAGACTCGTACGAATCGATGTTCATGGCCAAGTGCGTGTTGACGAGGACACCAACGCCGCCTACTCCCCTGCTGTCGCATGTTCCGAGGAACAGTTCTTCTCCGGAGTCGTAGGCGGCGTGTAGGTGGTGGTGTCTTCTCGTCTCGGTCAGTCCGATGACGTCGTACTTGATCTTCCTGGCTTGCATCATCAGGTCCTCGACGGATGCTTCGGACGCAAGCGTGCGGGCGTTGTAAGTACAGATCGTCATCCTAGTCCTTCTCAGTTTGCGCAGCCTGGTTAGGCCCTGAGATTTTAGCAGCCTCTCCGTACTCGTCCTTCCCATCGCTGCAGAAATGGGGCTCTTTCGGGGTCAGGGGAATGAGGCCCTTTAGTGCTGCTGTGTTTGACTGGAATACAACACGGGTAGCTAGTCAGGCTCTGTCGTGCGGGCGGGGTACTCCGGGCAGCCAGCCAGACTGCCCGAAGGGACGGGGCGAGACTTAAGGCGGCCTCGAATCGCCTTACATGTACTCCCAGTCTACCGAGTGCAAGCTTTTGGCCGAGCCGACACAGTTACAATCCGCACAGTCACGGACACATCCACGCACACTGTGCACGAACATGCCGCTCCCACGCACAAGGAACGCGTCGACCCGACACAGCAGGAGCAAGGAGTCCATCCCCTGCATCCCACCTGCGTCTCTGGGCAGTACACGGTCGCATTTGGTTCGCGTTTAATTCCCCTATCCACCACCCGGGGACGCGCCACGTGGCCCTGCGACAAGCGGCCCGAGATCCCTCTTAACAAGAGAGCCCGAAGGCTCTCTATCGAGGGAGATCCGTGGGAACATAAAGGTATAAACAATTTTGTCAGTACTGTTTGTGGTGGTCCTTAACTAATAGTACTTTATACTATTTTCAAGCTATCTTATATATATAAGGCACTAAGTTCTTTAGTTGATCGCTTAATATTATTTCCTTGGGGGTAGCGGACTCCACCTTTTATCTTGAGCAATAAACGCGCTCTATTTTCACTGCCTTGCGATACTCTTCGCTGAGTATCAAACCTCACACCTTCTTTGTTGCCCATTTCTTAGGATTTCGCGGAGCATATCCAATCCACCTTTTCACCCCATTTCGACTTCCTTTCCACCATTCTTTTTTGATAGGCTTTGTTCCTTTTCCTTTTATTCCTTTTGTCTCTCATACTTCTTGGTTTATTCTTATTAGTATCTTGTTCATGCGTTTTTCTCCTAAGGATAGGAACTTGATGTATTAGATTCGTTCCCAATTTTTAGAGTTTTCAGGTACCTTCAGCGCATATTGGTACATTGTCGTGAGTAACTCCTTTATGTTTTTCCTTTTTGTTTATTTTTACTTCATTTTTAACTATTCTTTTGTATATGTAGCATCTCTCGTCCCACTGAAGAGCCACCGGGGAGATGCTACATCAAAAGGTTCGTATGGATTAGTGGCGAAACGAACCTCATTAAAACTTTTTAATTCTATACAAATTGAAGCGAAGCTGAAAATAGGAAGAAGAGTGACTATCCAGGGCCAACTTCCGATTAAAAACCACATTCGATGTAGCCTCAGTGTGCTACCGTCGTCTTCAAAGACTGCCATGTGGAGGCTAATACGATGCACAACGCTCGCGGCGTAGCGGTGGAGGAAGTGTGGCGATCCCATTCGCGTTTTATTACAAACAACGAGTTGGCACATCCCCATGGATGCAATTATAAATAATTAATAATGAGGTAACGTAATGTAACATTTGCTCGCCTTGGTACGACCGGATATATGGCCGGACTCCTGAGTATTTCCTCTTGGTCAATGATGCACGAAAGTGACTTCACACTCACTGGAAGCCTTACCGTAGTTATACTGAATGCCAACGCGTGCACTTTTTATGCCGATATAAATTTTCATTGATTTTAATCAACCTCATTTAATACTTAGTACTTAGTTCCTCCCGTGCTGTTGAGCGCATAGGGCGACGAACTCTTTCCACCGCTGCCTGTCTCGGGCTATTTCTTCACACTCCTGCCTAGAAATATTCATAACTTCCAGGTCATTCAAAAACGTGCGACGCCACGTGTTTTTTGGACGACCTCTGGTTCGCTTTCCTGGCGGTGTCCATTGCATGGCTGATCTTGGCAGGCGGTGCGCCGGCATTCGAAGAATGTGTCCGGCCAGGCGGAGTCGGCGTTGCACAACGGTTTCGTAGAGGTTGCTCGAGCGGCAGCGTTGTAGTACTTCTTCGTTCGTCAAGCGATCTGTATAGCGTATCCTCATTATTTGTCGTAGACATTTGCAGTGGAACGCGTTGATCCGTCTGATGATGCTAGCTGACATCTTCCATGTTTCGCTAGCGTACACTGCAGTGGGGACGACTATCGAAAAATACAAACGCAGCTTGACGTTATTTGAAATTGAAGACGACGTACACAGTGGCTTAAGCCTCCGGAACACTGCCGTTGCTTTCGCAATCCTGCATCGAACGTCAGCTTCAGCATCTCCGTCACTTGTGATCATGCTTCCCAAGTAGGTGAAGTTATCCACTACTTCCAAGCGATCACATCCTACGTAGATGCCGTCTCCAAAGGTCATATTTCCTGCGTGCATGACCTTTGACTTTTCGGGACTAATTCGGAGGCCGATTTTGCTTGCTTCTTGGCTAAGGCATTCCGTGCTTCTTTGAAGAGTATCGTTGTCCTCAGCGAATATGGCAATGTCGTCGGCAAAGTCCAGGTCCATAAGGCGACCGCTAGACCAAGGGATACCCCCTTGTACTTCGGCTGTCGTTCTTCTCAGTACGTAGTCGAGTGCGATGTTGAAGAGCAGCGGCGAGAGAACAATCCCTGTCTGACTCCTGTGGTGACTTCGAAGAATCTTGTATTTCCGAGAGTCGTCTTTACGCAGCACGAGGAGTTGTGGTATAGACTTCTAAACACCTTGACGAAGGTCGCAGGGACTCCATAGAGACTGAGTATTTCCCATAGCGACTCACGGTGGACACTGTCAAATGCTTTCTTGAAATCGACGAAGTTTATGAAGAGCGGGTAGCGATACTCCAGGCACTGCTCGATGATGTTGCGTAGCGTAAAGATCTGGTCGCAACACGATCTTCCGTTTCTGAATCCAGCTTGCTCCTCCCGCAGTCGATCATCAATTGAATCTCGAAGCCTTCTTAACAATACGGTGCAGAATACTTTGCCTGGCACTGACAAAAGGGTGATTACCTCTCCAGTTTCCGCAATCCGATAAGCTTCCTTTCTTCGGCAGTTTGACTACTAAGCCTTTTTTCCAATCCTCTGGCACTTCATGTTGATGCCAGCAGCTATTGAAGAGTGTCGTCAATTGTTCCGCTACCGGTGCGGCTCCAGCTTTTAACATCTCCGCTGCAATTTCGTCGAGGCCAGGGGCTTTTCCGTTTTTGAGACCTCGTATTGCTGTCTTTGTTTCCTCTACCGTTATGTAGCCGGTATTGACGTTTAGCTCTTCCAGGGCGTTTTCATCATCGAACGTAGGCGTTGCGGATGGCTGGGGCTGATTGTACACTTCACGGAAGTGTTCAACGCATCTTTCGTTTTGTTCAGCTTCGCTGAGAAGTAGTCTGCCACTTTTGTCCTTTATAGGGACGCATGTGTTGGGCCTTGTTCCCGTCAGCTCCGATACAATTCGATACAGTGTTCTGGAATCACCACGACTGTTTGTGCCTCCGTTTCCTTCTGAGCGATCCAAGCTTTCTTATCGCGGCGACATGACGCTTTTACCAGTCGATCGAGTTCCGAATAAATTTCGCCCGCTTCCCTTGATTCGTCAGGCGTCTTGGCGCATTCTTTTCTTTGCTTGGCTCGCTTCCTCTCATCTATCAGCTTCCAGGTCGAATCCACTGCTTCTTTCGCTTGCCTCGTTTGCGTCCGATGGTCGCTTCAGCACTTCCACATAGCGCGGTCTTGACGGCTTCCCAGTGTTCGTCAATGCCTTCGCATTTGTCAAGCATACTGAAACGGTTTCGTAGTTCAACGCGGTAGTTCCTCGCGGTTGTATGGTTCTTGAACTTTTCGACGTCATATGGTCGTCTGACAACCGGCCTTTTTTGCAGCTTCAGCTTCAGCTTCAACGTAGCCCTAACAAGATAGTGGTCTGTGCCTACATCCGCACCTCTGTACACACGTGCATCGTTGACTGACGTCCTCCATTTGCGGCTGATGCAGATGTGGTCAATTTTGTTTGCCGTCGTGCCGTTTGGCGATCTCCAAGTTTTCTTGTGGATGCCTCGGTGGAAGAAGAATGTATTATATAACGATGGACTATATGGATACTGCTGAAAAGGGAAAATCGAAGCCGAGCTTTGTGACGGGAGACCTGATACTGGACTCGGTTTTCTCTCCGAAGAACATTTAAATACAACTCGATATATTATATTGCTTCGCTATGCTTTCGTTTTTGGGAAATATCTTTTTAGCCCTTTGCACTGAGTGTTCTGAATAATCTGCAAGACATTTCTCCCATTCCGTTCCAGCTCATAGTGTTTTCCAAGGGGCTCACAATTTTGTTGGTGTCATCTCTTTAAGCTAAGCATTGTTATTTGATGTTCACTATGTTTCACATGTTTTTTGGTTTTCTATGGCGCACTTTATGTGTAGCAATAAATAAATAAATAATCAGCTCTTTGATATGTCACGCATTCTACTTTTAAGGAATATCTAAGAATCGGCTTTGTCCTAAATAATGCTTTGTAATTCAGTGACCCGGAAGAAGGTCAGATTTGCTCGAACGGGACCTGAAAAAATAGCTTCGATTTGGGTGGCGCCAACTCCAACCAGACAGTTGCGCATACTTTCGTGGGCCTTTTAAGATGAAGATGTAGTTGCATAACTGTTGTAGATGAAAATCGCAGCCGCCCGCTGCGCCCGCAGATCCAGATCTGCGGGCGCAGGGAGCGGCTGCGTATTCATATCATCGTCCGTGCAGCTAAGCTTAACTCTTCTCTTTCAGTTTTTTAGCCTTTCTTTGTTTTCTGTAGTATACTTACTGCCTGGTTTCCCTTTTCTCGTTAAAAGGAGCTCAGCTATTTAGACTAAACCGTTTTTCCTCTACTCGTCGCTCTGCACCTGGTCCTTCTTGCGCGCCGACATCGATATTGACTTTGTTTCTGACTTCTCTGATCTCGCTCACAATGTCGCAGGCTAAAACTCGTCAGACTGGAAAAAGAGATTCTCTCGTTGAATCTCAATTTCCCACTGATGAGGACATTGTAGGCCATAAAAGAAATCATGTCGGCTGTGTTGGCGCGCAATAAGGACCCGGTAATAGCGAAACTTCTAGACGGACTTGTTGCAAAGCTTCCGCAGGAGTTTGCCGCAGCTGTTGAATCAGATAAAACTTAGTAATTTCCGGGCTCCCTGAACCGGCAGCTGACTTCCAGCCGTCGGCTAAACAGTGCGATGTTGAAGACAAAGTAGACAAGATCATGGATGATTTGGACCGTTGGAAGTGTACCGAATGGATAGACCCAATAACACACGTCCAAGGCTGGTGAAGTTGGTTCAACCTTCTCGGACACAGTGGATAACGACACTCTCCCACTCTCACCGTCGTTTGCGTTCTACTGAATTCTCAAACGTCTTCATTCTAAAGAGTTTAGGTGAGGAGGAACGTAACGAGTGTACGCATTACGGCAAGAGTGCAGAGAACGTAATAGCAAGTTGATGTTAGGGTGTGGGTTGTGTACCGTAGCGAGATGGCGTATCGAAGACCTGCCAAAAACTGGGGGTTCGGAAAACACGAGGCTTGCAACAGCACCTCCCGGGATGTGAGACGTTTTTTATTTAATGCAAGGAGCCTGAGCAATAAACTTCATAATTTACATCACTCTTTGAGTAGCCATAATCCTGACTTAGTGTTCATAACAGAGACCTGGTTGACTTCAAAAACTATAAACTCGGAGATTGTAGCGCACTATCTATACAGAGTTTTTAGAATTGATGGTTCTGGAAACAAGGGCGAAGGAGTGTACTGCCTCTCCAAATGTACTCTCACATTCAACGAAGTGGTTCTACCATCCCGCCTCAATTCAGATGTACTGCCTCGAGAGTTTCGTCAGTTCGCTACATAGGAAATTTCGAGTTTTCCTAGTTTATCGGCCACCTAACTCGAATGTAAACGACGACATGAGTTGGTAGATGTACTAGTCGACTTGTTCGTCTCCAAAGAACATTTTATTCTGCTTGGAGATTTTAATATCGACGTTGACTGGGTTAATTTCAAATCCAATGGTCTCGCTTCTCGCAGACTTGTCGACTTTTTCAAAGCTTATGCGTTTTCCCAATACGCCGCAGAAATATAGCTTTACCGAACTTCACTAAAGCTGCCTACAAGGCACTATCTGAATATTTTCTGACTGTCGACTGTTGGAATGTGTTTTATGGGTACACAAATGTTGATGATCTCTACAGAAGGTTCTGTAGGATTGTCTACAATTACCTAGCTCAACACGTTCCGGTGCAGGATGTTCGGAAAAGTCGTGTCAGATACACAACACACATTCGAAACCCAATAGCTTAGAAGACTCGTCTGTTTAATCATCGTGTAAAACTCTTCCTTCTTTCCTAGCCCCTACTTCAGAGCGATCTGTTGTACACTGGATCGGCATCTTCGAAAGTTTCTCGCATATCAACAAAAGAGAGCCAGTCTCCGCCGCAGAAGTAAAAGCTTTTTCTCGCTGATGAGAAGCAAACTACGATCTAAAGTGGACCTTCCTGTGCTTGAGGACGAGAATATAGGTCAGTAAGCTGATGGAAAACACAAGGCTGAAGCGCTAGCTACGTATTTTTGCGCCTGTATTTACATCCCGTTCTAATTCAAATTTGGCTGAGGTTATTGCGATCTACTGGTAATGATATGTGTACCGATATGGTAGTGGAACCTAAGAAGGTTTTGAAGATTTTGAAGACTCTTAAGCTTTCCATGTCTATTCCGTATGACGGTATCCCACAAATACTACGGATTCTAAAAATGTCTTCCCATGTCGTGCATCGCGCTTGATCTGCTTGTTTTCGAAAAGAAAAGACGGGTGTCTTCATTGTACGAGGTGATCAACAAGCAGATTTTTTTGTAGTGCTTCGGATGTCTTAGTAGGATGATGAAGCCAGCACTTACTTGGTGGAGAATGATGAAGTTGCAAGGATCTTTTAGAACCCATACCGCAACTTCTGCACGCTTGCGCATGTTTTCAGCCATGGTCTTGTCAGCGGAACATCCTATTCAGAGCTTCTATCAAAACTGGGTAAATTCGCAGCACTTTGGATAGTGCATTTTGAAGGCTTGCGGACCACCTCACTTTGTACAGTTTATCCATCTGCAGGTGATGGAAACCCATGTCGTGGGCAGCTCCATGGTAAAGTGATCGTCTTTTGTTCTTAAGTTGCATCCGAAAAGATTATGCATTTCCATTATGGTGGCTTCTGCCAGCATAATGCCATATGTTGATAGAGACGTTACCGCAAGATTAAGTTTATGAGCGGAACAGATTGATAAAAGCAAATCGTTCCTTTGACTCTCCGAATTCGATAGTAACTGTTTCAGTTTTTCGTGAACGCCGCCAATGCTTCCCGTCATCACTGAAGCACTCTCGAGAGCGCTACAAGTCTTCTCATGGTGAAGTTGTAAGGCTCCGTCCGTAATCCGGAGGGCCTGGCCCAGAGCTGTAGCTTTGCAGAACGCGGCAAAGGGCGTCGACGATGTCACTTGCAGTCTCACTTTCCACTTCAACTAGAGAGAAGTGAAAGGTGATGGGCCTATTTACTGGCGAAACTGTTCGGATGAGGAAAAGGATCAACTTTACTCCTTCATTTGAAGTTCCGTCCGCGAGCAATGAAAGTGGTAAATCATTGCTTATGTTGCAGTTTATCATATCGTACTTTATGTTTTACGCAAACTGCTTCACCATTCGTTGTGCTGTTGTGGCTTCGTAGTGCGCAATAGCTGAAACAGCTCCAGATTTCATTGCCATTAGCACTAGAGGAATCTGCTTGGCGAATGGTAAACCTTCTTTTGCTATCGTGTATGCAGTCAATGTAGATGTAACTGTAGCTGCCATAACTTCTGGTGATAAGCTTCGGTCGAAACTCCTAACGGCCATCACGAATTCGTCAAAATTGTGTCGATGTTCGGTTGACTTCTTTTCGTGGCGCATTATGCTCTCCATGAGCCTACTTATTCCAATCGCCTTCCTCGCAGTCGATAGGCCTCTATACCGTTCAACACAAAACATGGCTACCTCCTAATAAATTGAGATCCAACGCAGGCGGGCCCTCTCCGGGTTGCTTCCTCTTCCTCTCATTTCTTTCTGATTCGACATCCAGTGCATTGCATGCATCACGGTATGCGGAAGGATTGTAGCCACCATCTTCCCTATTGCATAGTTTGCATCGAATAAAGTCAGCGTTCGGACGCGAAGATTGTACCTCACCCAAGCCATATTCATAAGCATTCCTTTCTGCTTGTAACTTAACTTGTAACCGTCAATTTCTATCAGAGCAAGGTCTTTCTTAAGATGCTCCCTTTGTTCGGAATCCCTATATAGGCCGAACTGTTTCCTCTTTTCTTCAGATTCGAGTTTCAGTCCTTCTTCAAATAGAATATTCCTTTTCTTAGCCCTGATGATATCTCATTTACGCATCGGGCTAGATCACTGACTTTGGAGTCTTGGATAAGCATCCAAGATATTATCGTGTCCCATTGGCCTCTGCATCCTCTGCATACTTGCTCAGAATGTACTGTGGCTTGCTCAGAAGGTACTGTTGATGAGATATGCCGATCTTCCGAATGAGAACCACTTGTATCCATTTGGAAATCGTCACCAGGTGAAGCAGTTAGCAAGATATCAACTGATTCTGTTCTTACGTCGGCAACACAAGGCCTAGATGGGTGATGTGAAGGCATGGAAATCTCTGTCAACAGGCTCTTGAACTTCTCTCTCACAGTGATTTTCAGCTCCTGGAGATTGCATAGTAAGAGCACAACGGCATCCGCAGAGAGACACATAAATGACATCGTTGATTGCTTCTGCTTCCGGTAAAGGTTTTGAGCCACGATTGTTGCTGGACATCCAAACAGTTCGTTGAGCCGGTCCATTGGCAAAATTTGGTTTCGGTCGCTTGCTGGTGAAAACGCTACAATGTGCTTGATCTTGTTAGAGAGCCACTTCTGGTTGTCAGTGGAAACGTCCAATTGGTATCGTTGATAGACTGTATTTCTGCTGCCAGTAGTCAGTATAAGACTGAAATAGTTTGCGAACATCCTTGCGTCATTGTGGTTAGGGAGATGAACCAAAGCAGCGACTGTCTGAGGTGTTTTCTCGCTATGCAAAGATGATTCTGTAGAGGCAAAGAATGGGTCGATTACGCTCCGCTGTTTTGGATCTATTGGGCGAACGAGACACTGCGGCCAGTTCGCAAAACGCGAACACTTGGCAAGCTTTTCAGCGTTACTGTAAAAATTCCAGTTAAACGATGCGATCTCCTCAGCAGAGCTACCAACGACGAAGTATTTCTCCAGTTTTCCTTTATTGCGAGGCCATTTGTAATTGTTAAAGTGCACAAAAGCGGTGGTGTTGAACTGGACTGGTTCCCTCGCCTAAAAAGTAAAGTGCGCTAAAAGCAATTCAGACTCAAAGAAAAATACTCACACGACGAG
This sequence comes from Heligmosomoides polygyrus polygyrus, assembly GCA_947396885.1. Taxonomy (NCBI): domain Eukaryota; kingdom Metazoa; phylum Nematoda; class Chromadorea; order Rhabditida; family Heligmosomidae; genus Heligmosomoides; species Heligmosomoides polygyrus. Next base: position 30,561,752 of record OX377205.1, on the reverse strand, counting down.
ATTTGGTATTGAGCACAAGTAGACCATATTCGTTGAAGTTTACATGCGACTTGTCGGAACAACCTTCGTTTAGTGCGAACTCGAAATACTGCACCTTCGCAGTCGTTGTGAAACGAAGCGCAGAAAATTCGTTGACTATAGGATGACATTCGCTTGCAAGCGAAATTGGAATGAACGGAAGGAGTAGTGAGGCAAGGAGTAACGGACGCATTGCCAAATATCATGCTGCTGCTTCTTAAAAAAAACTCCTGAAGCTGCAAGATGAGAGCAGAGAAGCCCTGAGGTCGTTTAGTATGAAAGCGGCGCTGCAAGATGAGAGCAGAGAAGACGCCTTTTTCCAATCAAAGGAGACGGCGAGGCAGCAAGGAACATATACTAAGGAAGTCCACAAGCACTGTATAATGTATAAATAAACTAGAGGCCCTTCTAAGTTGGAAATCCACATGAACAGGTTTGATCGACCTCTGCTCCATCGTGCTCCGACGTCATTGAAACGTCTTCACAAAATTGATCATAACTAGGCAAGTTTTCAGAATTTTAAAAAGTCAACAACGTTTTGAAAAATAGAAGAAAAAAGCTTTTATCTTGTGTAAAAATTGCTTTTCAAAAACCAGGTCTTCATACGGGGCGGAGGTCTTCGATTTTTGAGCGCAAAAATTGAAGTGATTTTGTATAAATATTTATATTTCGGTAAGTTTTTCGAAATTTGGAAATGCATATAATTTTTGAAAACTAGAAAAACAGCGCTTTCAAACCATGTAGAAATTAGTTTTCAATGGGGAGGTCATCATAGGGGCCGGGGGCTCGAATTCTAGTCCATTGTTGCAGAAATACGGGCCAAAAATCGAACCCCCCGCCCCGTATGAAGATCCCTTTTTTGAAAACTGGTTTCTACACGTTTAGAAAGCATCTTTTCTCTATTTATCAAAAAGCAATAGGAATTTTTGAATTTCGAAAAACGAACGAAAAATATGATCAATTTTGTGAAATCATTCCAATGACTCTGGTGATGGGCCGACTAACTTTTTGCCACAAATCGACCAGAAATCGAACCCTCCCCCCGCCCTTATGAAGACCGCTTACTGAAAAACGGTTTATGCATGGTCAGTTAGCATATTTCCTCTGTATTTCAAAAAACAATTGAGGTTTTTGAATTTCGAAGAACGAACCGAGTTATGATCATTTCTATGAAATTACTCCAGTGTCGACGGTGCAGAGTCTACGAGCAGTTCTTCACAAATTTGGCCATAACTCGGTTCGCTTTTTGAAATTCAAAAATCCCAATTGCTTTTTGGAAAATAGGGAAAAGATGCTTTCTAACCATATAGGAACCAGTTTTCAAAAAAGGGATCTTCATACGGGGCGAAGGGGGATCGATTTTTGGCACGTATTTTTGCAACCAGAATTCGAACCCCACCCGCCCCCTATGAAGACCTCCCTGATGAAAACTAATTTCTATATGGTTTGAAAGCGCTTTTCGTCTCGTTTTCAAAAAGCTATTAAATCTTTTAAAATTGGAAAAACTTACCGGGATGGTCCATCACCTAAATATAAGACATATTTGTGGTCCCAAAAATGGGTCGGCATAGGCCAGAATCCATCTGCAGCGAAAAGCAGATAGGAGGGGAGGAGGGTCGTTGCCCTGATGGTGAGCTACGTAGGTAAAATGGCTCCCTGAGATGGTCAGCGGCGCCTGCTACTTTTCTATTTTCCCTATTGTTATGTACGCTGTAGCAAAGGGCGCCGCAGGGTAAGAGGTACAGTACCAAGCCTTTCGTTGTGATTTTCAATGCCCAGGCCAACGTTATGTGTTAGTTACAAGCCAAGGCGTTTGCGTAGAATAGCGAAATGAATTGCTGTCCAAAAACATTTTTCTCGACGCTGTTGGAGCTGGCTATTTCAAAGTTATTTTGTCACAGGATTTGTGGGATATGCAGAACCTGACCAGTAAACTCGCAACGGTCGGTCTCATCAGTCCAGTGCAGCTTCGGCTCATGTGCAGATTTGGCTTTAAAAAGACAACGGATATCCTTTGTGAAGAGTCAGTGCTTCTGTGCGCAATTACCGAGGACGTAAACCAGTTGTTCATAAGAACCGATAGCTCCATGATCAACTCATTCTTCTCAAGTGTGCTATAGTATGCAAATGATGCGAGTTTCACAAAATGTAGAATAATCATTCCCTTATCATTCTCATCATGCACGGTCGGTTGACCTGTACTTGAATAGTGAAACAACGACTTATTTCGCCGTCATTTGCTCTCGAATTAACCCTTCTGTTCTGGAACTTGTGGTATGTTCTGGAGTTAATTAACAGGAGCTTCGAGGCTGCGAGAAATTAGGTTTTCTTTCTTGCCAGATCTTGCCTACTTTTGCTGATCGATTTTCGTTTTATGTAATTGCTGACCACTTACAACTATGTTGCCATCAAAACAGAAAAACAGGAGTAAGGGTGAAGATACCAATGAAAGCTTTTTGGGAATTGGTTCGATCGTCAAAAACGGTGCAACTAAATGCAGGTCAAAAAAAATTCGCGAATAGGCCATATTTTGATTGTGTAATAAATGCTCGGCGTCGCAAAAAAAGCTGAAGGAGCAGATATCTTTTCTTCGGAAGGGGCATATGCTTCACAAGACGCCATTGCTGATGCTGGCAGAAAAGATAACTCACAGCTCTTCCTCTGAACAGCCAACGTGATGTAATCTATTGAAGAAAAGGAGGCAAGCGCTCATTTGTGACATCCGGCGTTACTTAATCTGAAGGCGCTTAGTCTACGGAAAAGGTTATAAATGATTTTGATTTTGTTTGAAATTATTAAAACTATTTAGAGATTGAATGTCTTTCTCAGGTTTCCCATAAGCTCGGAAAACCTCAACCAGGGCCTCCTCGTCTTTTAAAGGCTGTTTTACATTCTATCAGTCTTTCATTCTTAGAAGAGCCTCTAAATTGCGTTCCATTTCCTGCAGGGTGTGTACATACGACCCTCGTCTACTAAGGAAGAAGCATAACAGGGAAGCCAGACGATCCCGTCGAAGCATGACTTGTCGAACCTCAACTTCCAAACTACCCAACATCTCACTGAGCATATCTACGGTAAATAATGCGCTTGGTGAGGTGGATTATTTATGAGGATCTCTATCCTTTACATAGTAGAAAAGTATGTTTTGTTTTTGCAATGTCCTTGAACCCAAGGAGTTAGGAGCCCGTGAAAGACCAGCATTGAACTGCACTGCGTCTAGCACGTTTGCGCGTCCTACGTGGAGTTAAGGGAGGTGGAAGGGAGGTGGTGAAAGATGGCAGCTCGGTGGCTCAGTGGGAAATGGCGGTGAACCAAAGCCACAGGGTCAGTTGTTCGATCCACGTGCCTGACCGAATTTTGTGCATTTTTAAATGCTCATTCCTTGCTTGGTATCTATCACCTTCCCAACTTTTCCTATGCATATATTGCATTAGACTATCAGGTATGTGTTCATGTTCAGTAGGAATTTTTCATCTTTTCTTTCCCACTAGGCAAAATAAAACAATTACGAAAGCATATTATGGCACCAGTCCACAAGTCGAGAATGGGCGTCCAGGGGCCGAATTCATAAACGACTTACGTAACTTTAACGGAAAATTGTAAGCTTATCATGGTGAGGGATAAGCCGCGTTACCTGAGCTTTTAACGCCGCTTATCGCTCACCATATCGTTTAATAAGCTTACAATTCTCCGTTCAAGTTACGTAAGTCGTTGATGAATCCGGCCCCAGACGATCTCACCTAGCATGTGCCCCCCATGTTCAAAGAGGGACAGCCGCTCGGTGCACAATCCTGTGGAACCTTACTGCCCGTCGAAGGTGTATAACTAGACACTCTGGTGATGACGGGCAGGTAGCTACTGCAGTCTCAGAACATCAGTGAGTGTAGGTCACCGTCATATTTCTCAGTTTCGGGATCAGTTTTTTCAGAGCCTGAAAGGAAACAAACCTAAGTTTGACCAATCGACCAAGGGTCTCCTCAACCATATCGGATTTTGAAACTAATTAGACGTACACAAGAGGAGAAGGAGACAGCAATCTACCTCACCTAACCAAGGATTGCCAGGCGAACAGGGCAGTAGGGCTCGTGAGGGTACCAGTGGAGACCGTACCCTGACTAGAATGCTAGCCGGAGGTGCGGCCTGAGCTGCCGGGTGATATATATATGTACTCCCCTTCCGGTTGATTTTTAAGCCTCTTTCACTAAGTTGATCACGTTCGCGTGACATGACTGTACGTTCCCGTGAGTATGCGATTGTCATGGGTAAATCTGAAGCGGCAATATTACCCTTTCGCAACTCCTAGCTCATTGGTCGAGCTCGAGAAGGGGTAGAAAAAATTTCACCCAAATTTTGCCTAAGGGAGTTATCTGGGACGCTCTTCACGAATATGATATCCACTTTTGAAATTTTGGCCGATTACGGTAGTCTAGCACGTGTGCATGCGATTCCACAGTAAACATTCAGGGCTCCTAGCTCCTTGGGTTCAAGAACTTTGCAAAAACGGTGCCCATTTTTCTACTACGTGAAGGGTGGAGACTCTCACAGTGGTATTCATTTTCGCTGTTTAGACATACGCCTGAGACAGTTCCCTGGTTACAGTGACTCATCTTGGAATGATTCAGCTTCGCCATAATTTCTTCGACCGTTCACTGTTCTCCGCCGTTGAAACTTTTCAAAATTTTGTGCTTTTTCCGCTATTGAGTCGGATGGATATCCGTTTCGGATATCCAAAATCCGGGATGTGCAAAGTCGGCCTTATCTGAATCATCCAAAAAACCGGGGTCCGCAAAATCGCCGTTATCCGAATCATCAATTATCCGAAGATTTTCGATCAGATCCAATGTACACCGCATATGCGCATGAGGCACGACGTTAGGTATACTTCCTTACTCAACGTCGATTGCCCGCGAAGCCGGGTAGCCTAACATGGTGCGCCGCTCAGCGCTGATATATACTACAGGTGTAAAATATATCTAAACATGTGTACGCGTGTATTGACATGTATACACTGTAAATATATGTAAGCATGTTTACACATGTATTGACATGTATACACGTGTAAACATATGTAAACATGCTTACACGTGTATTGACATGTATACACGTGTAAACATATGTAAACATGCTTACACGTGTATTGACATGTATACACGTGTAAACATATGTAAACATGCTTACACGTGTATTGACATGTATACACGTGTAAACATATGTAAACATACTTACACGTGTATTAACATGTATACACGTGTAAACATATGTAAACATACTTACACGTGTATTGACATGTATACACGTGTAAACATATGTAAACATGCTTACACATGTATTGACATGTATACACGTGTAAACATATGTAAACATGCTTACACATGTATTGACATGTATACACGTGTAAACATATGTAAACATGCTTACACATGTATTGACATGTATACACGTGTAAACATATGTAAACATGCTTACACATGTATTGACATGTATACACGTGTAAACATATGTAAACATGCTTACACATGTATTGACATGTATACACGTGTAAACATATGTAAGCATGTGTGCACCTGTAAAAATATGAGTACTGGGTGCAATCCTAGTTGGTGGTGGCCGTTCTAACCCTTCCATGACACGCGCGATTTTCAGGTGACTGCCACGTGGGACAGCGCGCATTTTTCCCGCGCGCTGATTATTTGAATTATTTTATTTGTATTACTTGTTAAATGTGAAAAACAGTAACGAATGAAGTTTTCCAAGGAGCGTCTTGACCGTAGATATTAGTGGACTCACTGAATATTATTGTTCTATTAAATGCTTGATAATTTTCCATGAACTATTTTTTATGGTGTTCGTCGGACATTGTCAAGTAAAAGTACAGTGTAAGTATACAGTTCGATCACTCTAAAGAGCGTTTGACGGGCACCCCGAATCTCTGATTTAATTTAGAAAATTATTATATCGAGGGCGATAAGTTGAATCCCAAAAGAGTATAAGAAGTTTTTAATAAAAGCTATATGGTTCCAATCGGCATTGGTTGCTGATTACAATCGTTTAAACTTCTTTACATAAGTCAGCAACGAACTAGCAATTCTACTGAAACGGGAGGTGTCCTAGGCAAATAAGGATGTGCGATATGCGACTCTAGTTATGAGCGGTATCGTATCTCCACGGTGTTTCTTACTAGTTAGTAGTTTACTTCCTGCTGTTGTTGTCTTTGTTTGTGTGCACCAACATGTTTTATTTGTCCTGTCTTTTAACTTACTTTGTTCTGTTTGCTCTACTTTTGCTTAGGTCTCCAGGTACAAATAAACAAATTTACGTTCCTTTTGCTAATTTACGCTTTTATCATTTTGCCGATTACGTTCATCTGGTCATGAGTGGAGGCGAACAAATGGTTTGGTCATCTTGCAACTGTACCCTATGCTTGGGTCTTATGCATGGGGTACCAGATCGGTGAGGTGTGTTCCTATCCCGCACCAGAGTAATGTCGAATTGAGATGGTTGCTTCACCAGCGATTTTAAAATTTTCTGGGAAGGAGTGCAGCGCTCCTTCCTAGAAATTTTTAGAATCCCTGGGCTGCAGCAGTCAAACATTGAATAACATAATCCGACGTTTATTTCGGTTCCGATAATATACTCATAGAGCTCTACAACACTAATCTTTATGAGCGTAGGTCTTCCGAAGTAACGAGTGACTTCTCTATTGAGAGCTGAGTGTGGGATTGGATTTGAACTATGCAAATAGGTAAGTCTCATGAGTCAGGTGATAAGATTGTCGTATATCTAAATTCACACAGGGAACAGCAAAATGCGATCTGCATATCAGACACACATTTTCTAGAAATCAGAGTTCATAGTAAGGGTATGCTTTATACAGAATGGGCTACCCGGCTTCGTAATCGAAGGATTTGTATAAGTATGCAAATGTTAGTGAATCACGTTGAGAGTGTATCCATTTCCGTCTTCTTAATATGCAGCCGATGTCGGTGTTTAGAAAAGGTTGGCCGAGTATTGAAGTTATTGAAAGAGAAAGCGCAGACTCCATGTTCGGAGTGAGAAGTGAATATAAGCGGGTCAATTTTTTCCTTTCTCAACGCGCTCTGCCTTACTAAGCGACATTGGTAAGCTGATTACTCGTTGTGTCATCGAAATGCACGGCCACATGGAATTAAATATTTTGAGCCGTCGGAACTGCCCATGAGGGCGCCGCAAAGTCTTGAAGGCTCAACACGGAAAATCGTGAACGACTTAATACGTTCAACATAGGCCTGAGCGCAACTGGAATCCACTCTCATTAGGCGTGGATCTGGAAAATGGCTCGAAGGCGAAAGACGAGCGAAAAGGTCGAAGAATGCGAAAAAATGTTCGAATACTCTTCATCAAAAAGCGAAACTCCACCCCTAGGTTAACGATACTTCGAAGGCAAGAACTCAAAATGACAAGATTGTTAACAAGAATTCAGTACTATTTCTAGAATATAGTAGTTTCTCAGATACAAGTACCTTGCGCGCTTTGCGCAGTGTTGCGGTATTATCATCAGCTGTGAAGGCCTCCCGTCGACGATCATAATCACTCAACTTCCACCCTGATCTGATAAATCTGAGAGCAAATCGACAATATCGAACGATATTGATTAGTTACCCTTGCGAAGGCCTTCCGTCGAATAACCTGAATACTCCACGTTCGGCTCTCGATAAACATGAATACTCAGGTACGTTGGAGGACGTCTCCGGCACGTCATCTGAACTTCCTGGCAGGTTGGGTGACGTGCTCTGCAGTTTTCTGAATCATCACGTACATAGAAAACGTATGTGTATTTTCCGCTATTTTCACGCCCCGTAATTTCCTCCTCCATCTCTATTTTTCCTCCCTATTTTCGCCGATCGATAGCACTTAGCTAATTATAATATACAGGGTGTCTCAAAAAAATGTATACACTGTTTAAAAGGTGATAACTTTGCTCACTATGAAGGTACTGAGGAAGTTAAGGGCTCATACGAAATTATAAAAATAGAAATTTTCTGACATATGAGCAGTATGCAATGCGCCGTGCTCTCGTCTGAAATGTTGCGATTTGCACTCGATTGATTGTGTTTCGCTCGAATACCTGTTAGAATTTCTTCACAAAGTGGCCGTTTCGATTGATTTTTGCTTCTTTTAAGGTTTAAAACCTAAAAACTCACGACGCCTTGCGAAAAATGCAAGGTGTCCTAAAAATGCAGGTAATGTCAAGATTGCGCTATGATCCCGCCTGAAACCTTGCATTTCAGACTCGATTAATTGTGCATGGGCTGAATGCTTGTTACAAACTTGTTACTGCTCGACCAGACTTACCTATGTTGTGTTTCTTTTGACGTTTAGAATTTGGCAACCACGTGAAAGACACGACACATGCGAATTTGTTGATTGCACAATTTAAATGTGAGCAGGAGCCCCATTTTCCAAGACGGATTCTGTGGACCGATAAAACAACAACCAAGTTGAATGGAAAGACTAACCGGCGTAATTACAGCTACTGAGCGACGGAAAACGTTAAATGAAACACAGCACAGGTTAATCTGCCTCTCGTTACTACATGCTTTCATATGGGTCTCAAACGTCTTCGGAAGCTTCACTAGCAGCAATGTTAGAACCTTTCAAACAGTACCTGCATTTTTAGGACACTCTGCATTTTTCGCAAGTCGTAGTTATTTTTTAGGCTTTAGACCGTGAAGGAAGCAAGAAATGAATTGATGGGCCAGCTTGTGAAGAAATGGTAGCACGTATTAGAGCGAAACACAATCAATCGGGTGTAAATCGCAATACTTCAGACGAGTGCACGGCGTATTCCATGCCGCTCATGCGTCGGAAAATTTCTATTTTCATAAGCTTTCATATGAGCCCTTAACTTCCCTAGTACTTTTATTGTGAGCGAAGTTATCACCTTTCAGACAGTGTATACATTTTTTGAGACACCCTGTACTATGACTTGAGCTACCCCCAGCGCTTAGCGCGTTATTACATGGTATGATTAGTATTTATTTATCCAGTAAATGTGGCTCGTTTGATTTCCATTTATATTCTCTGGCATACTTCAGTTCATCTCTGTGATGCCAAGAGACGGATCACGTTTTCTGGTTCCGGACAAACTCAGCTTCCACTCCCCGAATCCCGTCGCTGAAGGGGACGCGGAATGGAAACAGGCTACACCTTAGCGCGTCAAGGTCTTTCCCGTACAGCTTGGTAGTTCAAATGAGCGATTTCGGCAAATTTTTAGAGGGTATTCATTTTATTAAAAAAGGGTTTTGGTCTTTAGAATCCCTGTATGGCTCGCGCAGTCCACAATGACATAGTTTCTGACGTGCATTCCGAAGCGATTCAGAATTCGAGTCCCAATACTGCCAAGCAAGGGTTAAAGCACACTAGTTGTAGACGGCTTAGCACCAGGATTCTCTAATGGAAGAGCGCCAACTTCTCAATCCGGCTACACACCGTAAATTGCTTTATCAAATACACATAAAAATTGCTCCAGAAATTCAGTAGGTTTCGAATGCGCGGCGCACACCATCAAAAAGTCTGAATAAGGCTGCTGCTTTTTAAATCTAAAATGTTTGAACGGGTTTTTTTTCGAGTTTATTTTTTTATTGCACAATGATGGCTCCGTTCAGAGCTAGCATTTTCATTCACTAAAAAATGGTTGAATTGGCATACCCCCACCCTTTGACAAGAATTTTCCTGTCCTGATGGGGTGGTAGGCTAGAGCTCGTGAACTGTTGAAACTCATTTTTGATATCCACAAGGTGAAATTCTCTCTTTGAAATCCTTCTCAAAAATCCAAGAAAACAACGCTGTGTAAGCAGATTGTCTGAAAGCCAGTCAGAATCAGACGTATTGTAATTTTCAAGTACTGCACTTTCTGCATCGACGAAAGCAGAAACCTGCTGAACGTGATTGCCGTTCGGATGGGTAGGGACTAATTATTCAACCGAGCAGGACGGCAGTAACAGCGGCCTTTACATATTCTCTTTATCATCCTCAGCATTAGTTAACCAGCTTGCTTAACAGTCTTCCTTATGACCTACATATTCTGGATTCAATGGATCACAGAAAATTATTAGGTTGGCAACTAATTTCGTGGACTCTCAAGAATCTTCAGCAAAAGTATTTATTAACAAATAACTAATGCCAATCTTTGATTGAAATAAGATCCCCCAGAACGCAGAAGTGCTTCCCATATATCAGGTAGCTGGTCTGTCTACCGGCCATAGAATTATTGTGCTTTTAAGGCCAAGAATCTTTGGAGGTGCATTTTGACTCGGTCCACATTATTAAATCGTCTTCCAACCAAGAAGTACTGCACCGCACTAAAAATGCGGTAGTCACTCGGCGCAAGGTCTGGGCTGTAAGGTGGATGAGTTTGACGCTCCCAGTCAAGGTCTTCTATTTTTTGAGGCGTCCGGTTCGCTATGTTCCCTCCGTTTGGTGGTGTCAAGAAGGTATTAACTTCTGGGAGCTCGTCAAGAACGGTTCCAGCATTAATGCTGTAATCTACTCTTCTCAAACTGGCCGCGCCCAGGCTGAACTCCGCTGGAATCGGTTCAGACAGATTTTCAGGAGCGGAATTATCTATCAGCAAGATAACGCCAGATCACACGTCACGAATCGGGAGCCTCAAAAAATCTAAGGCCTTAGCTGGGAGCGTCTAACTCACCCACCGTACAGCACAGGCTGTGCGCCAAATGACTAGCACCTTTATAGCACGCTGCAGCACTGCTTGGTTGGAGGACGATTTATTAATGTGGACCATGTCAAAATGCACCTCCAAGGTTTCTTGGCTTCAAAAGCACAAGAATTCTACAGCTGTGGGATGGGCCAGGTAGCTGATAAATGGCAATCAGTCCCGCGTTCCAACATATCTTATTTTGGTTGAAAACTGTTATTTGTTATTTGTTTATGAACACTTTTGTTGAAGTCGCTTGAGAGTCCACGAAATTAGTTGCCAACCTAATAAAAAACATTATGATTAGCGCAGAAATTGATGTAACCATTAGAAACACGATCCTATTTACTTTTTGCAAAGGCGTTAGAGGTTGTTGCGCATGATCAACGCTTCATAACGCGTAGACACTTTCTCGAAAAGATATCCGTTTTTCACCACTAAAGAAGGTAAAAAAGGTAAGAAGTCGCGCCGTTGACAACCAGTTTACCAAGGCACCAGATCATTGGGAACAGTATAAGTGGGCATCTTTCTTTTTCTTCACGGGGAGATCGCTGAGCAGGATCTCTTCCGATGTGCAGTAGCTTGTAGCAAATTAAGGGAACATCATTTGAGCTTTGCTTTGATCTGTTCCTCTGGACGATTGGTGCGAGGTTTTTCCTCTAACGGTAATTAAAGGCGATAAAATATTTATTCATAGCGTTATTTTCAGTAAAATCTGGCCAGTTATAAAATCAATCGAGCAACTTTCCTGTTTTCAACGCAAATTTCTGCAAGCAAATTTGCTTCAAACTATGGCTTGCATTGGTATTCCGAAAGAAACATCAATGATTCATTCTTTTGATTGTAATCTAGTAAATGATCTAGGCCCAATTCCAGTCATGATTGATTTTCGGTAATGGGTTTGCGTCAGTTTTATTCGTCTGGTTAGGAACAATCGTTTAGTCGACTAGGCGGTAGTTACCGAATGCAGTATGGATTACCGATTTGTCGTCTCCTTTCTCCTACAAGACGGACTTCCATGCCTTTTTGTCACATGGAATGGAATAACAGTTTGAATGTGAACTGCCTTTTTATTACAGTGCGCAGCCGGAACGAAGTAGGAAGTCATCTTCGTGGTCAGCAAAAAGTAAGTTCCTTACAATTTACCATACTTGCTTCCCCTCGAGAACAACAACGCTGATATGAAGCGGCTGCCCTTACAATGTTTTGGAAATGATTGGGGAGAGGGATGAATTCGGAATTCGATTCGCCTGTCCACGAGGTGGTGCCTTCTTCAGCGTCACAAGAGAATGCCAAGCAAAACTAGCAGGAAATGCCAATGCGCTATGGGAGGAGACTCTAAAATTGAGCCTGTTGTTCTACTCAAAGTTGTATGACATCGTGTGGACGGGTGTTGCGGTTTGCGTTTCCGAGATTCAAGCCATAAAGTTAGTGACACGAATATCTGTTCTTATTTATTTATTTATTTATTTATTTATTTATTTATTTATACGTGACGTCCATGCGAAGCACAAACAATTCATAAGGATCTTGAAAGAACTGTAAAAAACATTATAAAAGGGGAGCACGATGAACAAGAAGATTGAATGAAAACACAGAATACTACGCTCATAGAAAGATAAGCAATTAAGCGTTTCGGAAATGTCTGTTTAAAAGTCTTTTGAATTTACTTAAGGAGTCAGGAATTGGAGATGTCTTCGATAATTTGATGAATTCGGAACAATCCCTTTGTGTAAAGAACGAGGCACGCAGGGAAGTCCTAGATCTTGGGAAATAAAGCTTTGCCTGTGCACCTCTGGTGGTGGAAGGCAAAATCGTGTAAAGCTGTTCCACAGATAGACCAGTCATTGAATTTAAAATTTTGTAAATCATGATGTAGTCGCACCTTTTCTTCGAATAGCAAACGGCGAAATATCAAACATTTTATTGCGTACAGGGGCGGGCGGTATGGTGGAGTACTCATACTCATGAAGCCTTATCCGGAACTTTTTAGTAAAGTTGTTCTGCACTGCTTCAAGTTTTACTATGTTGCGACTTAAGGACGGATTACATACAGTTGTGCCATATTCCAGTTGTGGTCGTACATAGGACTTATACGCTGAAACTAAATGTTTCACTGAATTAGTGCTCAAGGACTTGAATATGTTGTGGATAGTTCTATTGGCTTTACTGGATACATCATCGCAATGAGAATTAAACGAGAACTTAGTGTCAAGAGCTGGGACTCTCCAAGTAATAAATGTGCCTATTGTCAGGTGAAGATGAAGCAGCTTCGTTTTAGGTGAGGAGAGTGGAAGCCTCCATGTCGCCGACCATTCAGCAACAGCGTTAATAGAAGGTTGGAGTGCATTACAATCCTCAGTCTTTTCGACGCTTTTGTAGATCTTTATATCGTCCGCAAACATTTGACAGGAGTCATTATACCTTTGGTTACTTCTGGTATTTCAGAAGTATAGATGATGAAAAGAATAGGAGATAAAGCTCCACCTTGCGGCACTCCACTTGTAACTGGATATGAATCTGACAACAAGTCATTGATTCTGACTTGAAAGGACCTTCCAATTATGAACACATCTGTCGGTTTTTGATTTCCCTAGACTGGCGAGTTCTTAGAGAATTTCACCGACATTGATGACAAGTACAAATTCTTCCTATCAGTTCTACAGTTTTGCGTGGATCAGTTTCTTCCTACCGAGGAAAAAGCTTTACTTCATGACAACATTCCACCAAATCTTCGCCGACTTTGTGACCTTAAAGAGAAGGCTTGAAATGAATCTTTAAAAAATCCTATTCCGATAAACGTTAATGAATTTAAAGCTATTAGTGATAAGTTCGATCGTTTACTCCGAAGGTATAACAACTACATAGAGCGTAAAGTTCTTGAAAATCCGAGAAAATTTTCGTTCTATAAATGTCTGAACTCAAGATTAAAGCAGAGCGTTCAAATTCCTGCATAAAATGATGAGGATGGCAGTCCAGCATATACTGATTCAGCGAAGGTATGTCAGCTAAGAACTTTGCGAAATCTTATTCTGACCACTTGCAGAACTCCTGCGCTGAATCAGATATTTGTATTCCATCGCTAAGAGACAGTGAAGTGTGGTTCTATAAGGAAGATATTTACGAAATGTTACGCAGTCTTTCACCCACTTTTTCCTGGACACCTGATGAGCTTCCTCCATACTTTATTCGTAATGTCGCAGCTGCGGTTGCTTATTCTCTGGAACACATACTCAATTTCAGTTTCATGCACGGCACCATACCCAAGAGGTGGAAGCACTCATACGTCACTCCTATTCCTAAGAAACCACCTTTCTCTTTAGCATCCAACTACACGCCTATAAGCATTACGTCAGTTTTTTGTAGAGTGTTTGAGAAGGTGCCGAAAAGAGCTATCGTCAAGCATACTGAATCTAACGGTGTTTTACCTGACAATCAACATGGATTCAGATCAGGGAGATCTATAGAAACTGCGATGCTTGCTGCCCATAATGATTGCACGAGTGCGCTAGTCCGTAAAATTAATATTGCTGTTGTTTATTTTGATTTTACTAAGGCCTTTGACAAGGTTCCTTTTGATCTTCTGCTTTCTAAGCTACACAGAATAGGCTTGCACCATAGAGTAAATGACTGGATAAAAAGTTTTATGGTGGATGAAGTTCTAGAGCTCTTAGAGAACATCCTCCACGCTTAATAGGCGAATAGAACAGCAGGACGCCCATCAACACTTTGGTCAGACTTAGTCGTGAAGGCCCTGAACGAGCGATATGACACTTCGTGTCCCTCGAGCGAGGAGGATCCGCTGGAGCACTCTGGCACGCTACAGGGAGGAAATGAGTCGTTCCTGGCACTCGCTCGAGCAACCCGATGATCAGCGTGACGACAGCTGACAAAGGTGATACACAAAATGTAATCCGATTGAGCAACCAAACATCTAGGCAGAGCCGAAACTTTCGATCCTACCTAATACCTTCGGAAAAGGGAACCCTGAGGTTTGCAGTAACCATGAACCAAACCGTCTTGGTAGCCTGATAAAATACTGACCTGTTAAGTGCTGGCCACCGAATGTGATTGAATAGGTTAAACACAGATTCAAATCGCCTCTTCTACCTCTCGTAGAAGTAGAATGCATGGCGCACTCCAAAATGGATTGAGCAACGCCCCTTCATTTATACTTTGTTTAGTCATCTTGAGATCCATTCTGCATAAATAACAACAACAGGTGTAATGCTAATCGAAAATTTTGGTGTAGTTCTCGAACTGCTTTTCAAATTCGCGTAAGACACCAGGACACCAAACACTCCCAGTAACCTTCAAACAATCCTCCAGCTCAAGACATGATGCTGCTGCTCGAATTGGCGGTCAAGAATGCTCTCATTGTTCCAGTCGACACTTCGCCTTTAAATCAATAGAATTTCAGAGCTGGTCATGTTATCGGCGAGGAGCCAAAAGCGCGGCGGCACTGCGAACTCTTCACAAGTACTGATTGCCAGTCCTCAGTGGTAACTGCAGGTCGCTTCAGCGTACAAACTGGCCGGTTCGCGAAGCGGGACAGATTCGGGCAGCCTCGACGGGGTTAAGACAGATCATAGTAGTCGGGTGTTCGATGGCCCCTGTCGGCGGGGCGTGGCGACGGACGCAGTCGCCGTCCCTTCTCGGCACTGTTCGTCCTCGTTCGTCACCGCGATGTCCGTCGATGCCAGCACTCTTCCTGGATTCAAGGTACGTCTTAGAGACAGCCTTCAGCCTAGCTCTATGGTTGACTCGCCCTCCACTGTCTCTGTTATCGTCTGTTTGGTTTCTGAGCCTCAACTGACTTCCGCCGCCTTGAATGCACCAAAGGTCCTTTTAGGACTAACTTATAGAGTTGGAAACCATGCCTTACTTTGGTACACTACTCCTCTGATACGACTTCAGGAGGAGGCGCAGAGAAGTTAAAATAAGACCCTTCAGACGACACTTAGCCGTCGTCTGAAGGTCTTCCTACTGCACCAGGGCTAGCTTCTAAAACTCGTCAGATTTTACTCGGCGATGTTTGTGGACACTTGTACCATGGTTTTGGCAATCGATGCTGTCGGCTGGCCACAATGCAACGTGTTTACTGCTACTGCTTTTGCAACCATCGGAAGGGCTGATTGTTGATCTGCAGTTGTTTCGTCGGGTCGGCCGAAACAGACAAACCAACCCGACCGACAGACGACGTTTGTAACAGCCGTGCCGTGCCACCTAGAGGGATGAGCTCTGGAATGAGCGCCGCTCTGTGGACACTTTCAGCCCCTTCCGGTGCAAAGAAATATGGAGAGGGGCTAAGCTGTAGTGAAGTCGACCCGCCGCATTAAAATCTGGAAGAATTTGCTCTCCTTGCTCTTCTTTCGGCTTCAGCTAACCCCATTCGTTGTCATACGGTCTACAGATGGAGAAGATGCTTTGTTAATTAAAGAGGCGTCGTATTATACTAATTAACCTTTCAAGTCAAGCCTCTCGTTCCTGCAGTTTTCGAGCCTTTTTCCCTTTAATGATGCAGCATAACCAGTAAACGCATATTTAATATTCTCTTGATTCAACCGGCTTCATCTGTAGTCTTTAGGATAGGTGATTATTGCATAGCTCGCATTCGCTTGTTTTTTGAAAGAATAGATTCCAACGTTCCAAAAAATGTCTTATCAACGGAATAAGCCCTATATGCCTCTTCACATAAAAAGTCTTGCAAGGCTAAAAGTTAGGGTCTTACCCACTTCTGCTCCCAAATTAAAATGGTGTTCAAAGGTTTAGAGCCTTTGCAGCGCCACTGATTCTAAGTCAGAGCACATCAACGTCGTTGGAAAGCATTTTCACGACCCTTGCGGAACCACGGGATTGTTCTAAAGAACGCGGACCACACAGATAGACACGGTACCTAGGCTTCTTTTAAATGGCGACGCCTTTGCTTTAAAAGAGTCTCTTCGTCTTTGAACTGTTTGATGTGAATGATAGGCGAATCAGAAGGCTGACAACGTATAGCGTTAAGCAATACGGTCTAAGGATACCAATTAGCCTAGAGTCCCGAAGTTATTCACAGATGTGGATAGTCCTCCACGCCTGTTGGAGTGCTGGAGAAACTATGGCAAGAAGCTCTTAAGCAGGCAGTTTGTCGCGGTAGTTTTGCTGCATCCTCCTGCCCTATTACCAGGAAGCTATCAGAACGGTAGTTCTAGAAGGCCGATATGTGCTAAAGTGCATCGGTCTCAGAAATAAGAAAAAAGTAAGCATATGGACCTAAGATCTGAACAAGCAGGGCTGCGGTCGATTAAAGCTACAGCGCTTGAGACACCTAAGCCATCTGCCTCGTTTCTGAGTCAAAGATATGTATGTCGGGGGACTGCGTATGTGTGCGGACTCTCGAGAAGTAGATCGAGAGCTGGAATTCGTTCATTATCCAGCATTCCGCTTAGAGAAATGCTTACCTAAGGTCTACTAATGGTACTAATATCATTGCTCACTTTCATTTCCACGCCTAGAAAGGCAGGAGATCGCCTTCAACCAGCTGTCATGCGGTTCTCCTCTCCGCTAATCGCCCCTCAATATGTTCGCGTTTTTAAATGTCACTGTGGTAGTTCCCATTCGAGTCACCGGCATACAATCCAACACCGCAATCAATGCAAAGGTCTGATTGCTGCGCGTTCACGCCTTCCTCTGAAAACATTATGCGCGATTCATTCCACACTTGGCGTCAAGTTTTCCCCGGAAATTGGCTCGCTATTGTGAGACAGCCTTGTGGTGCCTTCAAAGCCTGTACGGACAAGTTCCTGAACAACCGCGTGACATCCGAATGTAATTTTAGCCCATTAGTCCCTTCCTTCAATACAGTGGTTCACAGATGCCCTAGTGGCTCATTCTGAGACCATTCTTCATAACGAAGGGTAGAGTCCGGATTGGTCACTCCTTTACGGGATGTGCCATGCATTCTTCTTCTACGGGATATTGTGAAGGCAATCTCTCTTAGAATCCCTTTGAGTCGATATCCCTTAGAATGCGTATATGTCCTATACAGTGACTTGCGATAGCTAGCCAACCGACGAGTCAATGCTTAATCCTGTCCGGATGAGTCTGGTGCCAGTTCACTGACTTCGGAGCGATGGAAGGATTACGATTAGTTGACCTGGCGGGAAACTCGAACCGAGAGCCTGAAATCGGGTGCACTGGCAGCGAGTACCTCCTTCACATTCTTGGCGTCTCTTGAAATTCTACTTTCACCGCCGATTGAACGCTTAACTAACTCGTAACCCGTAACTTGCGCTGCTAACTGTATGTGAGCAACTTCTGACATTTAGGAGGTAATCGAATCAGAACTGATTGAGTTCCCCACTTTTCTAAACATGGAATTGAGAGATAATATAGAGTATTGATCTATCCCAGTGGGGCCGGGCATTTCACTATGGCTGTTTAAGAACCAAAGTTCAAACTGCTTTGTTATAGTATCTCCTCCGCCATGCCTTTTAGCCGGCAAGTGGCACTACTTTTTTACCGGTGCTCCTCTCCGACTTGGATAAGTCCAGCTGCACCACATGAAAGGCTTTGTGCAAGAGTACGGTGGGAGTATTCGAACTCTCGTGCTAACGCTTACTAGTTAGTAACCCGTGAAGCCTCCTACACGGTTCACCGGTCCCAGACTCAGGTGCGGTTCTAGTGAATGAGGCTCTGATGTCTAGTACTGCAGTTTCAGTCGGTCGCAACTCTAGCCTGGCCGAGATACAGGTCACTTTAATGGCCTCGTGTTATTTATGATTTCACCTATGAGATGTGGTTGCCAGCCGTTAAATAAGCCAGTGGTTTATCCCTTCAGGGATGTGTGGTACTAATTCTTCGAACCCGCAGGGAGGAAGGCTTTGTGGTGCGGGTGGACTTGGTAAAGTCAGGGGTATGAGCACAGTTTATCGGAATGTTCGCTTTAACTCGCACTCGTCAGGTTAGCCATTTACACTCTCGCAGTCGCAGTGCACTAAATGAAGGGTGAACAATAAAGGACAAAGGATAAAGGACGGCGTTAACCTTTTATAACATTCAAATATTATTTATTACATGTATGCTAAGTACATGAGGCGAAAAGCAGCTAAAGTTATTATAAAGCGAAGCAGATACTTGTAAAAGAGATTAGATTAGTGTCGTAATTAATGCGAATGGGTCTCTTTGCGAATAGCCATGCTTCTTAAACGAGATACCGCGGAGGCAATGTGAATGCCTTTTTGGCCATTAGAATGACTCGCGGTGACCAGCCATTTGAGAAGTCAGCGTTTTATCCTTCCTAGACAAGCCCTGCACCAATTCATAGACCTCGAAGGGGTGGAAGGCTTGGTTGGCGTGGACGAAAACCACCGAACAATGAAAGTACTTGGGGTGCACGGGACAACCGTTTCCTCCACCGACTGCGCCATATGCGAAGAATGAAGGAATGTAGTCAGTCTCCGCTCCGGACATTTTAATAGGGATATCCTGGAGACAGTTTTAACGCGAAGTTTGACTAGAAAGTGATCTACAGTGGCCTGATGGAATTCGATGCGCAATGTCAGTGTTTCACTGTTCCCAGACACGCTTACTAGCGATTCATCGACCACGGAGGAATGGTAGAGTAGATTAGCTGGGAACTTTTAACATTTAGCATTTATTGCATGTACACTGAGTACATGAAACAAAAAGTAGCTAAGAGTGTTATAAGCTAAGCAGATCCTTGTAAGAGATGTTAGTGTCATAGTTAAATGAGGATAAAACAAATGGAACACAAACCAAGAAATAAAGCGCAAAGGAATAGGAGTTTCATAGCAAAGCACCAATACTGTCCAGAGCCGATGAAACATCTGTGTTTTATCTTAAATTTTGAATAATGTTCTTCAAATGATTGACACCTCGAATTGAAGGGAACTTTTTCGTAATTTTAGAGTACTCCATACTAACACGTACTGTGAAAAACTTGGCTGTTAAGATAGATCGCGGTCTATCAGCATTTATTTTAACACTATTGCCTCTTGTGTTGGAGGAAAGAAAGCATAAAGAATCGCATATATTCGCCTTTACTTTACCTAAAACTGCAATAATCGGACAACCATTGCCTCTTTGTTGGTGAACTATCATGGTGAAAAAGCAGTATTGAAGAAATCTCGAATCTATTCTAGTGGAAGAGGACACTTCACTCGGATTGCTTAGGAACGTGGCAAAACTGAAAGCAGGTACACAAATGGAACACGCAAGCCTATGAGGGGGCAATGCCACGCCTGGAAGACGGCATCATGTCTGTATTTGATCCCTTTCTAGCGATGCCCCCTTCCCACGAGGACGGACTCCGAAATCACTGGTGTTCCTTACCAGTCAAAGTGTGGGAGCCTGAGATAACTTTTCTTTTTATTTGCGGTTATTGGTCTCAATTTGGGCCAGTTGGCTCCATTCGCACTTGCGTGACATTTCGCTGACTCCGCCGCAGTCATCGGTGAGTCACAGCTTGATAGTCTGTTGAGAACGCTCGTTATTCTTCAAAGTAACGGAGCTGATGTCTAAATGGCAGCAATTTCCTACGTATGTTGCTGTTGACACTCTTGTTCTGGCTGCGGCTTAGAACGCGGAAGCTGGGCGGAGGCGGTGCTCGGATTTGTTTCGGATCGGCACGTGTCAGTGAACATTCGTGTGAACAACAGCATCCCTTGTATCCATGCTGGGAAACACATGGCGACTCTGGCTTCGGGCGATCGGGTGGCCACCCACAGGGCTACGAAGGTGGGAGGTACTGGGCGTTTGATCAAGGTGAGCTTCCTTTATCTGCCTCCCCATTCCACCTCTATCAGTAAGGGAGATTCGATAAGTTGATTTAAAATTTCACCATGGCTAACACTTTTACTTTGATCAAAATGCTTTGGGTAGGCTAAGTAGCCCCAGCTACGTGTGGCATGTTTTACTGCACTAAATTTGATGTGTTCGTTCCCCTGGTAGAACCCAGCCAAACAGCTTTTCGGTACCAGCCCGCAGGAGTGCTGAGTGCCAAAGGTAGCTTTTCTCTAACCGTGCGTTTATAAAATGAAATAGTTAAAGCCCGTCGACCAGGTGACTCCTGCTCCCTGAGTTTGTGAAGAAAGCGTCAGAAGACTGCATGGATGTTTGCGTCGGTATCTTCCCAACGGAATAAATTCGTTCATTCTTATCTGCACACGGCATACATATGGCTAGCGGGCCTTGCTTTCGTTCTCCACTGCTGTTATCTCGTGTCCAAATGCAGTCATTACTTTCATAACAATGCGACAACAGCACGCTATTGACAACGGTGTGTTCGAATCAATCATGACGACGTTCTTTAAGCTCAGCGTCGGCCGACGTACACACGTGGTCCAGAAGCTGCACTCAACGACGAGTGGGAGGACCGACCCCACGCGTGTTGTTCAGTGCAAGGCAAAAAGATCGAAGTATGACTGTGGCCCTGAGCTGTGCGGAGGGCGAGGTTGACGTCATCGAAGGTCGATGCTGAGCACCAAGGGCACGTACATAGTGCCACCACATTGTTTATTGGGCAACTGTGCCTTCGCGAGATGAAAACAGCGTGAGCAGAGTTCTTCGGGAGCAGGACGGGTTCCTCAGCCGTTGCTCTCCGCATGACCAGTGCAAGACATATGTTTGGTGCCTTCATCGCTTTAAGCACGATTAGGTAAAGATCGATTTAATGGAGATAACCCTGGTGTGGGCTCGCGATAACGCGATCTGAGGAAGCGCCGGCTATTATCGCGTACACCCGATTCTTCATGGGTTCGGACTCCGCCCATCCTAACCGAGCCTACCATCCCTCCGGGGCAGGTGAATTAGTACCAGACTTTTTTGGGAAGAATAAAACTCCGACTTGTCCATCGGCTGGCCAACGCAAGTCGCTTCAGTTGTGTAGGCCAAGTACGCATTCAAATTTCCAATTTCCAGTAATAATACTTCTACGGAGTGTAGTAGTATCAATAGACTGCGTGAGGCAACCGAAGAGGGGTTTTAACGCCATTACTCTGTGGTGCAGCCGGAGGAGGCGCCGGCTGTCGCATGCACCCGATATCAGGTTCCTGGTTTGAATTTCCCGCGCAGGCCAACCAAGCCTTCCATCCCTCCGGGATGGATTAATTGGTACCAGACTTATCTGGGAAGGCTAGAGCGCTGACTTGTTCATCAACTTCTTGAAAACAAGACGGCAGCCCCTCCCATGCGGACCTGTGCACGTCCACAGCCACGTATGTGTTCTCGCCTCCCTTATGTGCAGGTGTTTTTCTTTGGCGTCACAACTGGTTCACGTCGAAAGGGCAGCGGCACTCTTCACCATACGCCATGTCAGGCTCTGCGTCGAAACGGGACGGGTGTTGATCAATAAACAGAGCTACTTAGTGCAAATTGGGACTGTCTGCATGATAACAAGGCCGCGAACGGGTGCAGGTGGCGACAGTGGACTGACGGCGGTAGGGTGGGCAGACGTCGTGGAGAGCTCGAACAATCAGGTCCGACTGTTTTGGCCTTACCATGTCACGCAGATCGTGTTGCGGCTCAGACCTCAGAACTTAGATTGATTTGTTACATGTGGTACCACACGTGGAAAAGAAAAAACAACAAAAAACGTTAAAAAGAAACAAACAGCGTAAATCCATAGAACATAATCATCCACTTCTGAATGCGTGCTAATCAACACAGTGGTTAAGACATGAACAGGAACGGTCGGCAACAACTGAATGTCGTTATTTCAGTTGCAGAGATAGAACCTTTTTAAATTTTGTCGAATTGCTAGGAACTTGCACCTTTCTGCTCAGTCTGGAATACTCCGATCTCGATCTGAAGGCGAAAGAGTGACGCCTAAGCGTTGTTCGTGGTGGATTTAAGAGCAATTTTCGCTCTAGTCCCCGCGTACGTGAACAGCTAAAAGTGAAGAATTTGTGGGGATTTAACACTACTATCGCCTGCATTGTTCTGCATGTCGAAATTAGATCGTTGAGATATAGGACGTTTCGTCTCCAACAAGAACCCTGGATGTTAGGATACATGATAGGATCACTCCAGCACTTCCGATCACCCGCCAGACTACTCACATATGGAGCGCAACCGAGTACAGACCTCCTTTCTGCAAACTTACCCCTTCCTTTCCATCATTTGGCGGTTTTTGGCCAGGGAAGGAACTATGTAGGGGAGAAGGACAATCTTAACATGAGTATGTCAGCTGCTCCACATCCTGGAGTTTCTCTCCCCCCACCCCCCCCCCCCCCCCCGCCTACCCGCCTAAATCAGCACAGAGCCTGCTAGAGCCGTTGTTGGTTGTGATCTCTAGTAATGGCGATTTTTTTACAATAGAACAGAGCAATGGAGTGGTACAGTGTGAAGTTCTACGTCGGAGTGGTACAATGTGAAGTTCTACGTCCTACCTCAGTAAATCTGTGGTCAGTCTCTCGATTCACAGTGTGTTCTTGGACGTGAGCCTCAAGATCACGCACTCAGGCGGTGCTGCCGTACTAGCAGCATTGTAGCGACTTCATCGCTGGCGGTGTTTGCATGCCCACTGCGCTGTGCGAATGGAGTAGTATGCACGTGAAGACCCAACTGTGCGACACGGGAGGCTGTGGAGTGGCTCGAACTGGAAAGGGAAACGGAGGCGGAAACATGACGAAGGCCTCACTCTGAAATTACTATTTGTTTCTTACACAAGTCGATGCCTATGTGAAGCTGAAGCTGCTAGAGATGACAACCGCGTAACAGAAATGGCCATAACACAGCCCAAATAAGGGAAGACGAATCAGAATGTCACATACTTATATAAATGCCTTTAAATGTAGGGATTTTGTTACAGAACGGGATCTCGTAATTGCTCTCATTGCCATGAAACGCCCACTCTCCGCTCCGTAGATCGACGAAACCGGAACACACAGAAGAAATACTTCCAAGGGCTAGACGGGTCTTAGCTACTTCTACAGCATCGCTGAGTAACATTGGGTCCTCGAGTTGGTATGGTTAGCGCCAGCAGGATTCATCAGGAGCGTTCTGATGGTGCTCACGGAACCGATCACGCCTGATGCCTACTCCCTTCGTGACGATACGGTTTTTCGTAACTCTATCGTGTTGGTAAATATATGTACGGAAGTCGCCGCCATTCTCGGCCGATACACCTGTACATACGTTTACTTTCACACAGTCATTGGATAAGCTCCCCTAAGGTATCTTCCATTGACATCATTCCATCTTTTCTTTTCGGCTAGTTCTTGTATGCTATTGGAACGAGCGGCAGCATACTGTAGTGTGAGGAGGCAGCGGCTATCATCTGCGTCCCAAAATCACCTGCACCTCAAGGCTCTTGGCTCGCGTTGACAATGAAGCCTTCCATGTCCGACTGTCGTTGAATCTTGGCATGTCGTTTAATTGTAGTGTAGGATGTCCTGAAGCTGTTAAGCCAAGATTGTTATCGAAGCTTTATTCGGCTTACGTTTCGGCGTAACCGCCTTCTTCAGAGCCTGGAAAAGTAAGAGTTCGAGAAATTACTCGTCCAAGGATCATTTCAAGCTACAGGAGTCTCAAATGCTAATGAGAGAATGAAACGAATAGGGAGTAAGGCGACCCGACTGACCTTATGGAACCATCCAGCCTTTCGGCTATTTCCATAAGGTCAGTCGGGTCGCCTTACTCCCTATTCGTTTCATTCTCTCATTAGCATTTGAGACTCCTGTAGCTTGAAATGATCCTTGGACGAGTAATTTCTCGAACTCTTTTTGACTTTTCCGGGCTCTGAAGAAGGCGGTTACGCCGAAACGTAAGCCGAATAAAGCTTCGATAACAATCTTGGCTCAACAGCTTCACGATATCCTACACTACAATGAAGCCTTCCTTCATCTCTCCGAGATCGGTGAAATGGTACCAGACTTGTCTGCCTGGGAGGTGGCGAATCCCAAACAGGGCTTGGTTAGCGCCATCCTTGTCATTTGTGCTTTGTCCTTATAGGAGCATGTCTGGCGGGGGTTCTCTTAAATGTTCTCTTAAAATAATGGCAGAAATAAGAAACATGCGTCATAAAGTGTAACCGTGCCATCCTTATGTCCTCTTGTCCTGTTAATCTGTAGAGTGCATGCTTAAAACAGAATTTCGTAGTTGATGGAAGGGGGCAGGTGGAAGAACACGATAGCATGTCAGAATAAAGCGAAACCTTCAGCAAATTCGAGTAACTCTATCGCCACAATCAAGTCAGAAGACGCTTAAGGGCTTAATGACAGGCAGCGTGGCGACGCGAAGGCGTCAGAGGATTTATTGGTTGAAATGAGGATATCATGGTGGAACCCCGTCGCATTAGACCTGCAGCTTTTGTACTTCTGGTGTCCCTTATATACCTTTATAGTACTGGAACAACAGGGAGGAAGAAGATCGTTCACCGTTTCTCAGAATGACCCAATGCAGCAAGGGAACATTGAAAGGTGTTGCCCGACATCGTCTTGAGAGGGTGACGACATGTTGTTGTTCTGGCGAAGAGGTTCCATCAGGGTGGCTGTGCTTCATCGAAGTCGCTCCTGTGCGTGTACGCGAACGAGACCATACGCATCTAGGGCATAGTTCTCTACTTGGCTATCTCCTGCTGCGGTCCAAGGCGAAAGCACTTTTTCCGTAGTGACAGGGAGAGTCGATGCGAGTCGTCGGCTGTATGTACTGCTGCTGTCTATGCGGTCGTTCTGTGGGAATAACACGACCATTCCGAGCGCATGAGGTGGCTCCCGTTCCTGCAGCGTCTCATTGTCCCGAAGTTTACACTCGTGAGTAACCTGCCAGTACCTTGTTCTTCTGGTCCATCGGTAGCTGATGCAAGAGACTATCTTTCCAGGCTCCCTTTTCATCTCAAATTGACAGCTCTCTTCTTTATACTTATTTAGCTGCTTTTATTCGACAAATTGTTTCTTTATCTGTCTGTGAAGAAATTCGTTTTCAGAACACTGGTGCAGCCAATGCTTCGCTAAGACAGATCTCTGACGATGCCTTCTACGTGGTCAATGAAGTCGTGATGAAGCGCCTCGGCCATGTGCCGATCCACAAGGTTTGCTGAACAACACCGCTAACTTCTTACTGAAAACTGCTGATAGTGTTACTTCTTGCCGATAGTCTCACCTGATAGGAAATTGGCTGTGCTGATCGATCATCAAAGCCAGTTCTTATTCGAACAATGTGACAGGTGTGCATCAACGCCAGACCAGGACGACCCCAATGGGAAAATGTGCATATTTCTGCTCGGTTGAGAGCATCATTTCGTCTGAACTGTTCAACTGGTTTTGAAGCCCTATCGGCTTCCGACATATTTCGTATTACAAAATCTGCGAACTACACATAAAAAAATACAAATTTTAATTAAACATATGGTAGGTGGTTCGTAGTCGTGCTCTTGTGCCATCGATGAATTTTTGTCAATGACCGGCGCCAAAGGAAACACGACAGTGTCTTTACCTCCGCCAGACCCTAGCCTTCTATACATATTCTGAAGTCGAAGGTTTGCTTTTTGTTACATAGCCCCAAAACGTTGAAAAGGACTTCTTTAATGGTTCGAAACGCTTTCTGCTTGAAGGGAATTCTGATTCGCCATTATTGGAGCATCTATCGCACGAGCACACAATGTCGCATAAATTCGACCGCTCGGCAGCGACAAATCTGAAGCAGAAAGACTATAATGTAGTTCCTTCCCGTAGAATGGGATGGGCTGCCGGGCATAGGCTGTTGGAATAAATGATGCTAGAATAGCTTGCAGGTAAACTGGTTGAGCTAATAATGATTCTTAGAGAGCTCTACTCCTCCCGTTATACCATTATTAAGTCATAGAAATGTATAACAAATGGGTGTTGATCGACAGCGGAAGAGCGGATAGTTAACAGTGTGGTTGGTTATGTGGTCATGAGCTGTGTTAGAACGTAATGAATGCTACATGAAATGATGGAGGTACTCGTAATCCCTTAGAGCGCCCAGGAGTCTCCACAGCCTCACTCTGCGATAATCTTTTCCAGCTAGATGGAGGCCACCTCCAGTACCGCAGTATCATCTCCATTACACCTCCATTACAGTATATTCGGTAACGTGGAGCTGGCTGGAGGCATTTTCGAGTGCTAACGAGGTGTTCGTGAAAGAAAAGGCTTGTCGTGTAATCTCATAGAAGGCCGAATGTGTCACACCAGTTTGACGGACGCTTGAGCGCCTCTGCCTAGTGCTTTTTTTCTAACAAACCAACCGAAAAAACAGCGTGAGCGGAAACTGGTCTCATATTTAGCGTGACCCGCTGTGTAACGTCTTTTTTCTTTGGGGCTGTGAAACGCGATTTTTAGGGAGTCGACTGTTATTAGGATGAAGGAACAACGGCGGTCGCTACAATGGAGGACTGCATTTGTCAGAGGTGTACGGTCTCTTATTGACCGTAATCCTCCTAGAAGCTAATCTCAGTGACTGTTTTTCTGAGGTTACGGTCGAAGAAGAGCTCGTAATTCTGCATCACCTGGACGGCTGCACTTTCCGATCGATGCATCCTGCCGGTCTAGAGCTGCTTGGTTGAGAGTTCCACCCCTTTATCAGTGGTTGTTGTGGCTATGAATTGATATCGTTTTTCGCCGAGTTTTATCAGACGGCAGTTTTTTCCCGACCCATGAGGGGGTTAACGATAAGCGTCGGCGGTTTCCCCTATCAAGGGAGCGCCGGGAACTAGTTTCGAACGATATCTGACGGTGAGGAGAGCCGAAAAGGAACACGTGGTTGGGACCTTGAGCGTTCTGTAGTGTGGCTAGAGAGAGAAGTGGCTAATGAAGTGCAGTTTAACAATGAGGGCCGGCATTCGTCGACGACTTGGTTGCCCTGATTTCAGATTAGCGCTTCTCAGTTCGAAATATCAGCGTAATCGGAAGGCACGAAAACCTTGTCTGCAGCTATTCTAATCCGCTGTTTTGTGAAGCCTATTGTCTGTCGGCGTAGTATTCGCTGAATCGCCTCCTATGGTTGGTCCAGGAGAAGGGGAAAATGTCGCGAATGTGGACAGCATTGGGTGGTGGGAACGAGCCGGCCAATAAGGCCGCATCGAATAGCCGTATCATTCAGAGAGGACGTGTGCGGTCGGCACCCTGATTGCCTGACATGTGCTCGGTGCTCCGCCTAGTTATGATTGGCTGACGTATTCCTACCAGGGGTGTGCGTACAACGATTAACGATTTACCGATTTACCTGTTTTATCGGCACTTTTCGTTAAAAATTTTTAGCGAAATTTAGCGGAGAAAATTTCCTCTAATTCGCAGTAGCGACATTTTATGACCATTTTTGAAGTTTTAATTCATCTGCATGTAAATGCATTCTGGATTTTTTGGATGAGCCTCTGCTCCGCTCATCATTCCAAAATGTTCTCTACAAAGTCAGGAAGAAATTGAGAAGGCCAAAGCACATTGCAAATGTATTGTAAAATATGGTACCAGGTGCTTCAAGAAGAAAATCAGAGTGGTCAAATGCTGAAGAGTTGTAAAAGAGTGAGGGAAAGTGGCTAATTCTATATGGAGGAGTTAGAAGGGATAACGGCAAAGTAGAACACTGCTAATATAGGGCGAGAAACACTTTTTTAGATACGTTTCCTATGCATCCTATGCATTTCCTTTAGAAGACAGGAGAGAAAAGGCTTACAAATTGAAAAACGTTACTTAGGTGGCAGAGATAGAAATACTCAATGCAGTAGAATTTGATTCGATTAAAATTTGGTAAATGGTCCGTGGCAGTTTATTTGATTCTCTACTGTCGTCTGCAGTAAGAACAGGACCTTTTGGGACAAATTCTGTAACACAGGCAGATCTATGGGCTTCGTAAATATCTTCAAAAGACGAACTGTACCAAACAACTCGGGACCTTCCCAATCGAAGGGCAGCATACACTGTTTCGCATCTCCGTTGCCTAGCTTGAGGTCCTACGAGAGCTTTAGCTGCTTCCCGTAATGTGAGTGCTTTCATTTAAATTCACTGGGTATGACTATGTGGCATGGGATGACATGGGGGGGGGGGAATTGGCACTTCGGAGTCGTCCCCCTCCGACTAGGATGGATCCAGAATTCGCTGTGGTCACTACATAGTGACCCCCCCCCCCCGTCAAACTAGTGATCTTGGCGGCATCAACAGCTTTCCAGCACTATAATCTCACTCAATTCCGAGTTGGTCGATATTTCACCCTTTTGGCGCCCAGTCGAACTACGAGACTGGGAGTTGGACTCGACCTGAGCCGAGCGCTCGGCGGCGGGATCTCCGGCAACCCCTATGTGGTTCGCACCTGGGTTGCATATCCAATGGCGATGTGCTACTCCAGTGGAGCAATGAAACATCACTGATCGATTTCTTGGGAGCCATTTGACGTTCATCCTCCGCCTTTGAAGTCAACTTCGATCCTATCTTAACATCGTGGATCATCTACACTTCTCGCTTATTACGTTAGTTCAAAAACAATGTCGGATTTGATCTGCCACATGTAAATTAAAATGTCCTAGCACAACAGTTTGTTTTAGTTGGAACACAAACCTCTGTCCAAAACAGCTTTAAACAAGCCTCGAACCGTTTTAATTCACCTACGCAAAAAGAGAACACATTGTTTAAAGTTTTATAAAATTATCATGTTTGAAGAAAAGGTTTAAAACTTATTTTTAAAAACCACAAGGCGTTTTTTAGTGCCAAAAGAAGGGATTGCGTCATGCCCTTGCTCAAAGCTTTTCTTCCGATAAATAAATGCCATCAATCGAATTTTGCCATTCGATTGATGGCAAAATTTCTGTCTGCATGGAGTTTCACTCCTGTAAACGACTCAACAAACAATCGTAAAGAGCACACATATCATCACTTTGATATATCATGTAAGAACATTTGCACCCTCAATCAACTAAAGATTGTGGCGAATTTTTCCACTCTTTCCACGGTCTCGTGTTTTAATGCAATGACTGCTGCTTTTTTGCGGTTTGCAATGAAATTTTATTTTTTACTTACCTAAGAAGAAAAAATTTTCTACAATTATTAAACTCATTCGTCAGCCGAACTAAAAAATAAAGAAATTTATATCAAATTTTCCTTAAACAATAAATTATTCCATGCTAGATGACCACTAGTGGCTAAGAAATTCGTCACCTAACGTAGTGTGAACATTGACCGTGAACACGGGATCCAGTGCACGTGGGAAAGTGTTACGAACTCCTAACATGAGGCCGCACACGTAAAGGTTCACGTAAATCCTTTCAATTGTGATAATATATGCTGGCTGTTACAATAAAAGGGAGGGTGTTATAAGTCCTTCTATGGGATTCGCCGCGCATTCTACTCACGCAGCATGTTGTGGAGCATTTGTTTTTCATCTATTTTTATTTTTTGCTGTGCTTGCAGTGTAGACTTAAAAGAGATCGTATGCACAGAGAAAGCTGCCTAAGCTGATGATTATCTTAGCGGAGTGAGAGCTACTATAGTTTCTTAGTGGTGAAGAAATGGAATAAAGATCAGAATAAAAAAACAAGAGCGGGTGAAATCCCGGAGGATCTTCCAGTAGAGACCGATGATGGCCCACTTTTGCTATGGCGCTCAGTGCGAATGGCACTCTACCGCTGGATCTCCCACCTAGGCGCGAGGAGGCCCGTTCGCGACCCGGACGAGAGGCACTCCGTGTCAGGTCGCAGACCAGCCCCAGTCAGAGATCGCGTAAAAAGGAACAGAAATATCGAAACTATCGAATAGCCGCTATGTTATGTCTGTGGAAAGCTTCCATCCTGAATAAGGTTGTTATCACTTTTGAAACTGGAGTAAAGGTGGTGAGTGAGCAGCAAGAACCTGATAATTTCTCTGCCGGATGTTTGAGCTCATAAGAGACACTGGAACGTTGCCATCTAGCGCTGCTAGATCATGGGCCAATGTCTTGGCTATACATCGCAAAAAAGCCCTGCTTTTTTAGCTTCGCTCACAAAATACTTACAGTCTCATGAGAATTGGGAAAATCCTTGGCGGCAGAAGAAACAGGCTGGTTTACGGAAAGAAATCAGCATAATCTTTCCGACAACTAGCTTCATTTTTCGTCACTATTAAGAAGGATCATTCCTTTCAGGAGGAGGCAAGAATGAATTCTTCAGGATGCTTTGGCCTTTTGGAAACGGAAGGCTACAATAGGAAAAACTGTACCTGCGACATAACGAGATAACATTTTGGATCAATAGAAATGTTAGTAATGTTTGGAGTTCACCTCACGGAAATATCCCGATTTCATTGAAAAAAATTGGAAATTTATGAACTGTTTTGGGATACGTGACTGAGATTTGACGTCCACTAGAGAAACGTTTTCTATGGTTTTAATTGTATAGACCGAGAACGGTGACTCAATGTAGGGTGATTTTCTCAAAAATCGCTGTCCAATTTGTACATATTTACAGTGATCACATTAAGGATTTCAACCGTGGCTTTTGTTTAGAAATGTGATAACTTTGAACTTATCTAGGGCGAGCTATAGCGACGCTACGTGAAATTGGTTATAGCCAGGCCAAATTTTGAAGGAAGATCTTCGATTCGTCTTGCTGAGTGCAGATTCAAAAATCTGGTCAGATTCCAACAACTCCGATGTCGGCGACGCCCTGGAGAACATAAGGCGTTCAATTCGCCTCCACGATATTTCTGAAAAGTAGAGTGCACGGCGCGTTGCGTGTAGTTCTTAACTGATACCGCTTTTTATCTATTACTCGCCTTCTTGATTTGGTCAGGTAACAAACATTTGCTCATAAAACAGGTAATTTGCTGCGATTGTCCAAAATTTGTAGTGTTTATTAGATTAATCGAAAAATAAATAAATATGCAGATTAGAACCAAATGTCCCCGATCACTATTAACTTCTCGCTCTACAGTATGCCTTGCTCAGGAGGCGCTTCTTGTCAAATACGCTGACAGTCGATTTGGGATCCGTGCACTTAAATGCCCTTTGGGCGCAATTAGTGGAGACGTCTCTCGCTAATGAGTATCCCCTGGCGATTTCGAAAAAACGGCGGTCAAAAGTGAAATAGCGTTAAATATTTTTAAGGCATTGGGTTGATCTCGTCGAGGCGATCACGACGGTGGTGAATTTTTCAAAACAGCAAAAGAACAGAAAGAACGCGGAAAACGCGCCTACCGCGCCCTTTTTCCAATCCTTATGGTGGGTATTGTACCTGACTGAAGGAGTTTATTAAAACATTCTGTAGTTTTCCGAAGCAATTATGGCAGTGTAGAAGGGTGAAGGTCTGTAAAAGTCTACTTAGCGAGCGCAGATTCGATAGAAAGATTTGTGGGAACAATGAAACAAAAACGTTGGGCTGTGCTGTGGTGCATACAACTCTATGTAGATCTTCCCACGAGCTGGGCGACTTTCCGCAAGCTAAACGCAAGCTAAACGAACTAGGCATAGTAGGATATTTACTAATTCTGAAGTACTTTGTTGTTACTATTTGGTTTGGGAATTTTAACGATTTTTCTCGTTTAGCAATTTTGAAGATGATAGATGGAACGTTGTTATTTCTTCCAAAGATGAAGACGTAATCATATATTTTCAACGTGGATGGAATCGAAAAAAACGAAAATCATCTGGCCTTTTAGTTATTAAAATACAGTCAAACTGACAGCAGCTAAGGGCAATTTTATTTAACGAGATTATCGAATTTACCGACCTTAAGGTAAACATTTTTCGTTAAAAAATAGTTTTAAAAATTCACCAAAAAAATTAACGCAGACCTCTGATTCCTATCTCCCAATGCTGCCGACGTGTGCGACATAAGCCGCAAAATGTGCAATCTAGAGGCTAAATGGGCGTAAACCCGCTCAGTACGAAGAGGCTAGTAGTATGTGTTCCTCTTTTTTCCTGTGGACTGACACCGGGTCCAGAAGTGCCAGAAAACAAAGGTGCGTCAAAAGATGGTAGCGAAACAAACCTCTCAATTTCCTCTCCAAAAATAGCGACGAAATTCTCGTATTGTGTGCAGAAAGTGTCGCTTGACGTAACACTAACTACAGCGTTGGGTTTTTACAAAAAAGAGCTGGAACCGAAATGATTACCTCGCATTTATCTCTTGTATGTAATAGGCGGCTGTCAATGTGCCCAAAAGTTTGTGGGGCAAGGCCTCGGTATGGTAGAACTAATGGGAATGAAGAAAGCGGGGCACAGAGGTGGTAGGGAAGGCTTCTGGAAGTGGATCAACGTACGAGATCAGTCGCGCATGTCATGTTGATTGCAGGAAATCAAAAATTTTATTCGCCGTTGTTGGTGTGTTGTGCTCCGCTCTATGGACTACTTACGAGGGTAAATATTCATTTGCCTTCTGAGAAAGATGTGTGTACGATTACGGAATGGGTTTTTAATGCGATAATTTGATTGTCTGCCTTCAACGTCTTCTTTAGTTGTTACATTTTCCAACGAACGAATGCAATGCATAGAAACAAACACCACGGCAATGGGTTTGCAGAAAGTTGCGCTCTTTTCTGTGTTGACTAAGAGAGCAATTAGCTCTCTCATGTTAATTCGACCGCGCATTCAACAATTTGAAATGACAACCGGTTGTCTGCGTCCCATTGCTGACGGAACAAGTCAGTGATTAGGCCTCTAACGCCAGTCGTGACGGTTTTCCGTCGTTGACATCGTTATTGTGGAGGGAACAGTGGCGTGTTCATGGCGGTATCGGTGAATGGCAGGCGATTCGCGGAAGTCGTTGATCTGCAGTCGCTCTTTGGGGCGCAATTTCAGAGCCTGTTCGACCATCGATTTCAGTGAGTGGAGAAATCATGAGGGAGACTGCGAGAGGCAGAGGTTAGCCTCCCTGAAATGCTCAGAGATACTTCCATATGGCAGGAGTTCGGAAGATCTCCATGAATCAAGTGACAGACCATTCAGAAAGCTCTCTGCTCCAGAATGCTGGGAATGGAAATTTTGCCTGGCAGATGTTGTATTCTGCTTATAACGGGCTAGACAATGTCGCGAGAAACGTTGTTGTTGACGAACTGAGTGTAGGTGCAAAAACCCTGATCTTTCGCTTGTTCGTCTGTGATCCAAAAGAACCGGTTTCTTTTTTCATCGAGTAAATCTCTCTCAATATACTGTTCTCCAGTCCCCGCAACTACCACCTAAACCCGACATTCGTCGATATCGTTGGCGATAGTGCACTTCGATGCCTCAGCAATGGAGAGGAAAACATGCCACTTTGTGGAGTGCGTGACGAACGGAGTAGAGAGCGCCATGCAGTGCGCTGTTTTGGAGATGTAAAGAATAGCCGTGGAAATGGTCGGAAAAAGGGGAATTGATGACGGACAGAGAGCGAGTGGGAAGGGGCACGTGAGAAACTTCGCTATGGGAATATCATTAGGCGCCTAAAGCTATGGGCCTGAGAATTTGAACACGACTATGTCATGGCTGACGAAACGATAACTATCTTCGTGGTTAATAGTGGACTGTGCATTGGAGTTCTGTTGTAAATTGGTGGAATATTCTTCACTGTTATTTTTGACGGTTAGAAGCCTCTCTATCAAGTGTTATGTTTTGCAAAAAAAAGAACTCACTGTTGAGGGAGGACAAGTGCCATCCTGCTCGATATATCCGAGCAATTTGTCTGTTACTCCCTGCGTTCGTCGGCGCAAAATTTCCAGGACTGCACACGTCTCATACTATGGGAGCGTAATCATCCAGTAATTTCATTCTCCTCTTGGGGAGGACGGGATGGTGTGGTCACTGTGAAGGTTTACAACAGATAAACAATATCGAACCATGGGTAAAGGATGCTCATAGAGAAATGAAGAGTGAACTCAAGCTCTAGGGTTGCACCCCAGATTGGAAGAAAGGAAGATGGAAATGCAAATGGAGCGAGATCCACCTCCGTCTTCACAATATTGAATTTTAAAAAATAGAATTTGTTCAGCTTTCTTAGAATAGAGACATTGAGCATGGCAACGCATGTATTATGAAGAAGCTGTAGAAGGGAACCAAGCTAGGCTCCCTGTGGCTGGTGTAAGCCTACTGGGTAAGAAGGAAGCAAATCGTAGACCGCCTCTCTAAACTTGTATCGAAAGGGAATTGTTTTGTTCCGGTTGCCATGCCAAGTGCTTTGAATCGATGGATCACCGATCGCTTTCAGGGCGACTTCCACCTGCTCCCAGCGAAAGTGCAGCGGTTCGTGGCCGAGAAGGCCGAATTGATGCGTCCACGCGGTGGGTGGTTGAGTGTTGTTTAGCGGGCGCCGCACAGGTGCCCGCGTGGCCTAATGGATAAGGCGTCTGACTTCTAATCAGAAGATTGCCGGTTCGATCCCGGCCGTGGGCTTACGTTTTGCTCTCGAGTGGTTTGCTTCTTCAGGTATCTACATCTGCGATGGTTCGCAACACGAAGCCGATGAGATCATTGACAAGCTGGTCGAGCGTGGTATGCTCTCGCCGCTGAAGGCCTATGAGAATAATTACATCTGCCGCACAGATCCTAAGGTAAGCCGGTTGTGATGTTCCATAAGGCTGTATACCCTACTATTTTGGTGGAATTCAGGAGGTTTGCTACGGTAAAAGGAAGCAGCGATCCCGTAGCTGGACGAAATGACATTGAAACTTGAGGTTTACGCTCAAATTTCAGGACGTTGCTCGTGTCGAGTCGAAGACGTGGATGGTCACACCGGACAAGTACCAGACGGTCACTCACACTCCAGACGGCGTTGAGCCAATTATGGGTCACTGGATGTCGCCCGACAGTTTGGCTGTAGAACTTGACTCCCGATTCCCGGGATGCATGTCTGGTGAGCTCGTACTAAAACAACTCGAAATCCTCTCAGGTTTATTATGCACCGTTCCCGAATATATGCGGCCATGTGATCAGAAGCGTGTTGGTTTTAGATTCATTCCGCAAGGTTTCTCTGTTTCAAGGGTTGGCACGTTGCAAATCTCAAGAGCAGCTGCTCCCTAACTTGATCCCGACCCTTTTCTCACAGGGTATTCCTTTAGATCTTACGTCAGGAGATCTTGTAGTATTATTATGTTTTTTTGGATGAATTAGATAGTGGCCCAAGTGTAAGGCTTTGTGATAAAAGTTGTCATCATTTTATTTGGTACATTTTGCAGTATGCTAGGTGAAGTAGAGCTAATGTTTCTTTGAGTAAGCTTTCCTTCTGTAGTGTATAATCACATAGATTATTTCTTCTTGATGTGCAAAAATGAGGGGTTTGTTCCGCCAATTGGTAGAGTTATACTTCCTGGGGAAAAATGATTTTTTTATGGCTTCAGCACTTGTTCCTGGGTTCCGATAACGTGATTACATGAGCTAATATTGCTTCATTCCGCTACTTTGGAGATTCGTTCGTTAAATTAATCATTAATGTAATTAATGATTAATTAAATTAACAGTGCTATTCCGCAGCTGCGCTAAATATTGTGCTGAAATATGAATGCTAAATTAGGTTAAATGAGGTCATACTTTTCTAGCCATTTTACTGAATTCCATTTTAGGTCGCATCATGTACGTGATTCCGTTCTCCATGGGCCCTGTCGGTGGACCTTTGTCAAAGATTGGAGTTCAGGTAGGTGCAGGTTCTCTCCATCGATAGAAGTCTGGTTTTTGATTAAATTTGTTCTTCCGTCAGTGTAAACCCATGTGAATTAACGTTCCCACTATGTCACATTGAGACAATCTGAGCGATTAGTAGTGTTGTTTCACGTTTCACCTTGTAGGTAGTAGCATAAGAAGGTTGAGAATACAGGGATCTTCAGTGGTTTTGTAGTTCAATAGTCATGAATTTGTCGAATTTAAAGATGCACTAAATGATATTTCCATGCTGTGTAAAATAGTAAGGCCATCTTCATCTATGAAACTTTTGCAACTGAGATCGGCTCTCATCAGCAGGTACGATACGATGCGGTACAACACAGCAACATTTCAAAAAGTTCCGGTTTCTTCTGTTCACCTGCAACACTTCCAGCTGACTGACTCCAACTATGTGGTGCTGTCGATGCGCATCATGACCCGCGTCAACAACGATGTTTGGGACGCCTTGGGCGATAACGACTTCGTGCGATGCATCCACTCTGTTGGCCTGCCCAGACCTGTGAAACGTGAGTCTTGCGCATTGCTCTTTGGAATAGTAGATAAATCCGGAGTTCAAGTCGACGACAACCTCTCGTACCACGAGATGGGTGCTTAGGTGTAATTGTACCAGAAGTCAGGGATGATAGCTCGAGTCCCGCTGAACGAAGAAGTTCTGGCCTCAGCAAAATGTCTTCATAATAGTTGCCTAGATGTTTCAGGCGCGTATAAATTTGCGACTACAACTATTTGAAATGACAGCAGAATTTTAGAAAGAGTTTTCCGAATTCGAAGTCGATTTCATTAAGGGATACAGGATGAAGGGCTATGTTAAGCAATCCTTTTTTGGATGCGCTTCGCATTCTATTATACATATATCTACGGGACTTCCGAGTGTTGTAAGGCTTGGTTGGCCTGGGCGGGAACTCCGATCCAAGAACCTGAAATAGAGTGTACAGGACAGCCGGCACACCCTGCGGTTACGCTAAACATAAGCGCCCGATTTTATCTCAAATAATTTGTGGCGAGGTAAAACCAGAAGGCTGGAATGCTACTGGTGGAAGTGTTCGCCTAGAATTATTTGCCCAGCCTGGAGACAGTCGCAGAACCGTTGCAAATTCTTGCCTCTTGGAGTGCTTTAAGAAGGAATCGTTTCAGGGATTCCTTCTTAAAGCACTCCTCCGCTGTTTCAAACGCTTATGCCTATGATGGTTTTTATAAGCTAAGAACGTGGTTGGGCGCAATACGAGTATGGGTGGGGGTACAGCACCTTGTAGGCTTGGAAATTTTCAATATACAGCTGCGGTAGGATAGAATATTTCGCTTTGTATGAAAAAAAGCAAGAAAAATTCTTCATCATAAGGGTGCAGCAACCCCACATACCCATATTGTGCCCGTGATTGTAATGAGACGAGTGTCAAGTGTCAGAAGCCTGCCATAGCTGGCTGAAAGGTCCCTTAGAAGGTACTTTGGGTTTCTGATTACAGCATACTACTCTCCTAAGCAGCTGCTTACTGTCTACCACCCAAACCACTTTCGACTTCAGTTTGCAAGTCGCTGCTTCGTTCGTTATATCTTGACCGGTTAGCATCCATCAGTTTAGCCTACCAATTTCTTCTGGATGGTGTGATTGTTTTCCATGTGGTTTTGATCTGTGTGGCAATCGCGGGCTTCAAATGGTATTATGAGAACGCACAATGAAAATCTATATAAAAGGGTAGGGGTTAGTGTGAGTTTCAATTTTTTTCCAGAATACTGACATCATCCGTAGTTTGTGTTTGAACTCTATTGGAGGTAGAGCTCCCAAGCTGTGCGTGGGTGGGCTAAGTTTTTGCAAGACGTGGCAGCAGCTTCCGGATCCCTTTTTGCACTTCTAAAGCTCACAGAACGGCTCAGAAACCCTTCCGCGTTTCTTTGCGGTTTCATGCAGTTGCTTCTGTTTTCGAAAGTGCCCTCACGTGTGTCCTCCAGCATCCGTTACTCTTCAGAGCGCGTCATCAATCACTGGCCGTGCAACCCGGAACGTGTGCTGATCGCTCATCGACCGGCCGAGAGGGAGATCTGGTCGTTTGGATCGGGTTACGGCGGCAACTCGCTGCTCGGTAAGAAAATGTTTGAATATTGTTAGAATATTTGCCTTCGCAGCAGAAATCACTTGCAGAAGACAATAGGCGTCGGATGTGCTGATCAAATGACTCTGAAAGTGGACAGGAATGCTCTGATTCATTTCTAGTTTAAATTGAACACCTTCAAAGTCAGACTGGACTTTTCTTCATTTGATCAGTTTCAAGTATTCATTTTGAACGGGACAATTTTTAGGCCAAGGTGTACATATCTGAAGTTAATGCGTTTGTCTTTCAACGTTCCACGAAAGCGTGGCCATTTGCTTGTATAAAAATTGCTACAAATTTGTCCTCGCAGGAAGTGATTAGAAAAAAAGTGAAAATCATTTTGAATAAGCTAAGAGCTTATTCAAAATGATGCTTCAAGCTTATAAGCTTAAGATTCCTATCTTCTTGTCTAAAACAATATTTCTGATTTTGCTTTTGTAAAGTTGCGCCATGTATTTGTCCAACACATCGCAATGTTTATTTGTTTAATAGTGAAAAAGCTGTTCACCTAGAATATAATGATGACTCGCTTATTCTACTGCGGTTGTTTCTGCTGCTTCATGGTATATACACGTGCAGACGGCGTTTGCACTTTTAATCCAGTAGGCACAGTGATGTACGTACTGGACGAGTGCACGGCTCAATCTCCCCGTATGACGCAACAGTGAATCCTTTCCTTCTTACCATCTTTCGATAAGCATAGAAATATCGTTTTAGCTAAAAAAACATGACTTCGTTAAGCACACTCAAAATTTCTTAAGATTTCCTACAGGCGTACGCTTTTAGCATAGGCCTTCCCAATAAATTCTGCCTTCCTCAACACTTATTTATTATACTTTAAGTTGAAAAGTGTATAGAGTCAGATTTGGAAAGCGTCCAGCTCGAGATGAAAAAGGCTAGCAAGATTTGTGTGGAGGCGTGGAAGCACGGAAGCTGACTCCAGCTCTGTATGAAGAGCCTTGGGATCCACCCTAGTTGGAGGGAAGGGGACACATCTAGAAAAGTGAAACCAACACAAACAGCGTGGTCTATCTCCGGTAGGAAGCTGCATAGAAAGGTGTCCTGGCAGGCTGTGTATAGACTCCGTTATAATAGTTCGCTTTCAATTTTAACATCGTTATCAAAAGCACTAGGCGACGTTCCCCTTCCCCGAATAGGATATATCCGAGTCCAGCTACCTGGCGATTTCTACTCAGCTGCTTTTGTGTTTGTTTTGGGAATAGGAGAGAAGACGTTCTGGCTGCTGTCGTACGCATTCAGCTCACAATACCTCGCCATTGAAGAGTAACCCTGTTCAGGCAAGAAGTGCTTCGCGCTGCGTATCGCCTCCAACATCGCCAAGGACGAAGGATGGATGGCCGAGCACATGCTTATCATGGGTGTGACGAGACCAAACGGAAAGGTGAGCTTTTGAGTCTTCACGGGGTCTCCCAATAAAGGGGTCGGATGCACAACTGAGGAATTTGAGGAGCACTTCATTGCGGCCGCTTTCCCATCAGCCTGCGGCAAGACGAATCTGGCTATGCTTGAGCCGACTCTACCCGGCTGGAAGGTCCGATGTGTTGGTGAGCGTTTGCCCTGTCTTCTTCTTCACTTTTTGTGAAAGGAACCGTTAACAAACACTTAGAATTCGTGAGCTGGTAAGATTGTGCCGTCGAAGAATTTTGGAGGGATTATACATGGCTGTGTTAGAATACTTCGAACGGCCTGATGAATTCCGGTCATCTGGATCGTTTCCGTATACGAGTTTAGGTGCTGTGAGCTCACGAATCTGAGTGCTACTGTACTTTTTATCCTTCAATTTTATTGGACACGTCTTATTAGAAACAACAAAACATTGTGAGGGCTTATAACCACGATATCAGCCACTTGAGGGTTACAGAAACTGATTTGATTTTTATTGGCTTTACGTCCACTTCAGTGGTGTCGCCCACACTTTAGCTGGAAGGATGTCGATGCGGAGATAACTATCACTTTTGCCCAAAGTCGGTGTTCAGTCCATGGCGCAATCTTGGGTGGAGATCGTTGGAAGAAGGGTCATCTCAGCAACGTATCGCATTTTCAAGCGTTTAGGAGACGACATTGCCTGGATGAAATTTGGCGCGGACGGTCGTCTCTATGCCATCAACCCAGAAGCCGGATTCTTCGGAGTGGCTCCAGGTAGCGACGTTGTTTCAGAGGCTGACGGTAACAATAACTGCATGGCCCGCTTAAGGTACATCAAACAAGACGAACCCCATGGCCGTCGCGACGTTCCAAAAGAACTCGATTTTCACCAACGTTGGTGAGACGGTTGACGGAGAGTACTTCTGGGAAGGACTGGAGGACGAGATCAAAGACAAGGTGCGCTTACCGCTCCTTTATGTCATCGGAATTGTATTCGAGGTCATGGTTCCAGAACGTTGAGATGATCAACTGGCTCGGCGAGAAGTGGAAGATCGGCGACCCGGGCACCTGCGCTCACCCGAACTCTCGATTCGCGGCGCCGGCCTCGCAGTGTCCGATCATCCATCCCGACTGGGAGAGCCCCAAGGGAGTGCCAATCGAGGTGGGTTGCTTCTGATGTCGGTGACACAGTGCGACTAGCAGACCGCTAACGCTCATGAATGGGGTTACAACTGCTCTTCTTTTCTGTCTTGGAGCGTTGAAAGACACATTTTCAGGCGA
The DNA here is from genome assembly GCA_947396885.1 of Heligmosomoides polygyrus polygyrus. Lineage (NCBI taxonomy): Eukaryota > Metazoa > Nematoda > Chromadorea > Rhabditida > Heligmosomidae > Heligmosomoides > Heligmosomoides polygyrus. Next base: position 30,520,733 of record OX377205.1, on the reverse strand, counting down.
TTATCTTCGGAGGACGCCGTCCAGCTGGTGTCCCATTGGTGTTCGAGACGCGGTCATGGCTGCACGGCATCTTCACCGGCGCGTGCCTGAAATCAGAAGCGACCGCAGCCGCCGAGTACAAGGGTATGCCCCATCTCATCGGGCTTGCGGACCTTGCTCAGGGCCTTATTTCTGTCTATCATTCCAGGCAAGACTGTCATGCACGACCCGATGGCCATGCGTCCGTTCATGGGCTACAACTTTGGCAAGTACTTGCAGCACTGGATCGACCTGAACAAGGAGGGAAGAAAGGTGAGAAGATACCTGCTAGGGGATGAATCCACCATGTTGGAGCAGCATAGAACTTTACAGCTGACCTTTGAAGAGGCGGTGCAGGTTCAGCACTCATGGGTGGAAGCTTCAGAATCCGTTTCATTCAGGTGCCGCGAATCTACCACGTCAACTGGTTCCGCAAAGACGCCAACAACAAGTTCCTCTGGCCCGGCTACGGTGACAATATTCGTGTGATCGACTGGATCATCCGTCGACTCGACGGCGAGCCTAATCTGGGTGTTGATACTCCTATTGGAGTCGTACCTGCGAAGGTGAGCATCTGTATAGCTGCTTGATTGGTGCTAATGTAGAGGACAGCGCAAGCAAGGCAAGCGAATAGAAAACTGAAATCCCGACTTCGCGTTCGGTTAGTAGTCACCAATAATGGTAGCACAGTTAGGAGTAACAGGCACATTGAATGTACCCCAATGGCTTTGGCGTAGAAGGCACTGTGCTTCCCAGAAGGTTTGATTAGCGACTTCTGTCGTTGGCTTTCTATTCAAATGGAACTCATGAGTAGTTCTCACGTTTTTGGTTTCAATCACTTTGTTTATTGCACAATGACGATAGTGTCAAAAATCGGAAGCTGCTGTCGAACCGAACAGTAGAAAATCGGAGTGCTGACTGCTTTTTTGGTAGGTTAAATCCTCCAACACTCCCTAACAACCACCACGGTCAACGGTTAACGTTCATGATTTGCACAAAGGCTTCTTCGATAAATAAGTGAGCTGTGTCGGTGATACGAATGATTGAGAACGTAGAATTCCTGATGCATGAAAGCGTTAGTCTTTAAGATATTATAGCGGCCACCAGTGGGTTCAGTCGCATACAGATTCAGTGAATGCAGAGTTGTTCTTCGGCAGTCACTATTCGTTCGGTACTTCGGAAACTGGAAGCGACGTGTCTGATTTAGATAGAGCATGTAACGTCGATGAGGATCGTGATCTTCGGCCTGTGCGATCAGATAAAAGGCTCATCATTCATGTACATTTCCCGACAGAAGTCGGATCCATCTTATAGATCATGGGATGCCTTGGGTGCATTACGCCTTTGGTCGCAATACGGTGCAGTACCTTGTAGACTTGGAAGTTTTCAATATGTAACTGCGGTAGGGGCGCGTGTAGCGCAGTCGGAGGAGGCGCCGACGTGCACCCGATACCAGGTTCGTGGTTCGGATTTTCCGCCCAGGCCAACCAAGCCTTCCATCCCTCCGGGGTCGGTGAATTGGTACCAGACGTGTCTGGGAAGGATAGAGCGGTCACTTGTTCATTGACTGGCCACCGCAAGTCATTGTATGGCCAAATACGCATTCATGTCGCCTCCATGACAGTAAAATGCGCTGGCGCATCCCAAAAGGGATTGGGTAACGCCGTCCTTTATCCTTATCCTATCTGCGGTAGGATGGAATACTTCGCTTTCCTGGCGGACCTCCACACTAGGATTGTGCTAAAATAGTGAGCTCTAGTAGGAAAAAAGCTAGAAAAATTCGTCGCCTTACGGGTGTACCCCTTTACCTGTGTTGAACCTGCTTTTGTTAATAACCAGGAGTGGAAAATAGTGCTTACCAATAACCTTGAATGGCAGGGTAGTAGGTGGGCTGGTTAGACGATGAGCGGTTTTGAGCGGTTTCAGAAGGTAATACCTTAGAACGCACGTCGTTATTCTGTCCGAAAGTGCTGTCCTAGTTCAAGGAGCTGCGTGGTAATTTCCGCAACCACAGCCCTACTCTGAATTTCCTCAAGATCTCAGTGACCGTCTCGTGACATAAGGACGCCCAGGCAAACTCAAGAGAGTGGGTGGTGGGGTACAGGAGGGGGAAACAATTGCCCCTATTGTGAATGTCCCCTTCCAACTAGGATTGTACTCCGGCAAGAACAGCTGATCTAATCTCAGCATAAGTGAAGTTGAGCAGTCGAGAGCCAGTATTTCTGAGGCCAACGAAACAACTAGCTAACCGTCTTCTAATCAGGGTTCAATCAACGCGGAAGGACTTCCGGACATCAACTGGGACGAGCTGATGTCCGTGCCGAAGGACTACTGGTCAAACGACGCCAAAGAGATCAAGAAGTTCCTCGAAGAGCAGGTGAGCTCCCCACTTGCAGCGCAGTCCGACCTGGTTTGTCCGAACACGGCAAGTTTCAGGTGGGTCCCGATCTCCCGGCCGAGGTTCGTGCCGAAATGGACGCGCAGGAGGAGCGCATCAACAAGGCGTAGTGGACACCTCGTCGCCCCATGCCCGGTTCACGCTGTGTTTCCCTTTAGAGACTGCGTTTGTTTGTTAGTTATTTTAAGGGTAGAGCTGTGTAAGCTGTTTTATATCGCCTTCAAATGTTTTATACATAAAAGATTCTATTATTTGGTCACGTCTCCGAGTGCAGTCGTAGAAAGCCGAGTGGATTTGTGGCTATTCGACTTTCCTGATGCAAGCGACTCGTTACCGACTTTGTACGAATAGGGAGATCGGGCCATCTAAGTATCTGTGCGACTAAGTAGGTATAGGCGGCACCAAAAGTAGAAGGGAAGGAATAGTGGTGTTGGAGTCACTAGTTTCGCTTAAAACGAATAGCTTTCTTACCGGAGTAGTTCCAACGCTCTTACGAGGTATGGATCGATGTCGGCCACTCCATTCCTTCCTCCCAGCAAAAAGAGTTTTTGAGGCCACTCAACACTAAGAGTCTTTTATACGCCAGCACTCAAGCCTTTGTGTAGCCCATACTAGGTGTGAAGCTAAACGTTTACAAACCAGGGTCAGAAGTTGGCTTAATAAATGGTTTTAGGGCTAGACGTTGCACAAGGCAAAGGGTACGACGTGGCCCAAAGCGAAGATATTGACACAATAAAAGGGTGCAGCTTACTGGAGATCAAAAGAGAGCTACGGTGACGAACATCGTGTACTATGAACAAGTCTATAAACCATGGCTTGCTAGAAGAGTTCAGAAATTTCTCGAATATAGATGAGATCGACCGACCCTCTCCCTAACAAATTCAGACTGTGTAAGCAGGAGCCAGGAAGGCAAAGCTTTCAACATCTTTTAGCAATTGAAAGTTCATGGAACACGACAAAACTCAACTCTTAAGACTCCTGAATGTAAAGGAAATCTTTATTTCTCATGCGAGGTCTAGTTTATTCCTTGAACTTTACCTCGAGTTGCAATGTCCCAGAATGCTGGGATGTGACTGATTAAAGATTTCTGTAATGAAAAATTTGTAGAAAGAAACAATTGTGACTGACTATGGTGCACGGAATCTGTTGTAGAGTACAAATTAGCTGTAAGGAATATTCAGAGATGAGCAATATTACAGGATAATTCACACATTCTACTTATGCGTTATCGTAGTTAGACAGACCTCACAGTCAGCGGGAAGTGGTGAATCTGAACATGGTGTGCAATCTCGGGTTAAGCTAGCAGCAAAACACATCTCCTTTCGGAAGGCTGGTGTGGAGGCGATCTGCCCAGATCACTTCCTCTGCTGCTGTCGCCTCTCCCTGCCCGGCCATTCGTGGTGAGTGGTCTGCTACTGTACGATCCACTTTGATTACCTGTTCCCTACTGTGTTTAGTGAAGCACCGCAAATGTTCCTTCTCATGGTCTGATTCAAAAGGCGTAGAAAGCAATATATTTTTAGGTTACTCGTTATGAACAGAGACTCCGAAACGGTGATGCGATCCATTTCATTTTCTCTGAGCCTCAAGTGTCTAGAGTCGAGGTTGTAGCTCTCATAGTGACGTTTTGCTGCAAATAGAAAGAGAGTGCTGATGAATCCTATGAAGTTTACACGTTGCTTTCGTAGCACATTGCCGGTGTTCTAATAACGTAGAGCATTCCCGCACGGTCAGCAGGAGAGGGGGATTCGAATCCCGTCTGTGGCTAGGGTTTTGGCCGCAGCAAAACATCGTTACGGACATACGATCCACTCGGTACACGACACACACGACACATGAACCTACAGTAACCCAGTGTTTAAGCCAGTGAAGGGTGCCCATAAATAATAAATGGCTTCGTCCCGAAGTTATGGTGCGTTAACTATTTATTTCCTCTAACATCTACAGCAGTCCATGGGTTCGCAGCTGCCGTAGGCTTGGAGCACAAGGAGCGTCGAGGTCGATGCGTGGAGAACGGCCAGTCAGAGGTAGTGGAGTCGTTCGTGGAAGAGTGAGAAACGTTGATGTGCTCCTTGATGATTGGATCAGTGACGACTTCAAGTGGAGAGTCTTTAGAAGATGGGGTTTTCTGTTGAGGGTTGGGAATGTTACCGCACTGTAACTCTACAAAGCCCATGAGAAGTCTAATGCTTCTGTCTAGGCATCTGTACTTATAGCTGAATACGGTAACTTTCCTGACCGTTACGAAATACTGCAACGAAATCTCAGTCGTGTAAAAACGGAAAGAGTGCACCAAAAGGACTCGCTCCTAACTTAACGAGGGCGTTTAGGCCGTATGAGTCGCTTTACAGGTAGCGTAGCAGTACCTCTTACGGATTCTTCCCTAGTTTGTTTCAAAAGCGACATCAGACTCCATTTTTTCTTGCACCATGTAGAGAAGGGATGATCCGTTGCATGTGGTGCTGGTGTGCACTCTGATCTAGCGCTGGATCGGGAAGGGTGGCGTCATGACACTAGAATACCGGACACCGCTAAGAAGTGGGACAGACGTTGAAGAAGAAGAGGACGAAGAAGAGTGTAGAGAAGGATGTCTCCTCAAAGAAGGTCAATAAACGACGACCAAAAGCTAACAACGGACAAATTTCATTGCTGCTCCTTTGCGGGTATTATGCAGATGAAGGAGAAATCTCAGGTTTGTCTTTTCCTTTCCTTCCTTTTGCGATTAGAATCTCGTACCGGTTTATGCGTTCTGCTTATTAAAATCAGGGTTTGGTTTTTTCGAACCTTCTAACATTTTACATTGTGTAATACTTATTTTATAATTTAGAAAATTAACACTTTACACATTTCTTTGCTTTATCGAACTTCTATATTTTCTATGTTTTGTATTAGAATGTATTATTAGGTCTTATATTACTGTGCTTTCAGACGGTTTTATACGCACTTATCCTCCTCCTTTCTATGCAGAAACCTAGAGTGTGAGGAAAGGCATGTCTAAAAAATCGTTGAAGACGAAAAAAGTGTTGCTATGCGCAGCCAACCTTTCTTGTCTGCTGCCCGGTTTCTCAGAAGTTGGCATAAGCACGTTACTAGGTTGAGCTTTCTAGAATGACTCTGCTCCCAGAAATTGTTCATCAGCGGAAGCGGTGGCTATTGAATTTGTTCCAGATTGTTATTGCCTTGCGTTGGAGTGGCAAACTATGCAATCGCGTTCTTTTCTTATATCTCATAGGCAGATTCCCTCACGTTCACTTTGGGGAAGGTACTGGACAGTCTCACTCTACAACCTGTTGTGCGGTTGCTAGTCTCCGTACTGAAATGCTCGCCGCCCACCTTCAGAATTTTAGCCACTTCGGAATGAGAGTGCTCCAACATGGACTTCGAGAAGACAGACGGTCGTTTCGAATAAAAGCCCAATACCCTTTAATACGTGAGGAGTTGGAATCCCGATAATTATAACGAGCCTAGAACTGAGGATGTACACAATAGCAGTCGCTGTAGGGTTCGAAACAACTGACTAGGTCGCCGATTTTTGTTGCAGTGCATATTAATGGTCCACCCGGTAGTGTTGTGTTCTCATAGCCTTCGCTCCAAGTTGGTGGGCGGAGAGACCACATCCCTGAACAGCGAACCCAGTTGCACATGGTGTTCGCCTCCTGCTGGGTGTGTGATAAACAGCTGCCGAAGTTGAAATGTTTGCTTTTCCTTCAGTGCGGCTGACAAAAGCTTTGCAAAATGATATTATACGAAAACATGTTTGCGCCGTCAGATCCACGCCACAGCTCATATTTTGCAGAACAGCTGCTGCTTCTCCACAGAGTGCAGCAGTGACTGCTGAGAACCTGTGGAGAGAGGCGGAAACCCAAGGTGAGGTTGGCAAAGCACTGCAAAGAATGGCCACTCTTGGCAGTCGCTGAGGTCTGGCCACCATCCACACACTTTGTTTTAAGAAAAGCATTTTACTCTAAAAAGTGCATGGTGGCAGGGTTACCATATGCCGCTCTTCGCGCCAAATCCAAATCCTTCTACAACCTACGGCTGAACGGTGTTCTCACGAGTGGAAGCTCTCCTTTTCAAAGGAAGAATACAGTGGTGCTGTATTTAGGACGAATAAATCTAGTCTGCACATGAAAGTCAGATGGAACTGGGTCTACTATCGTTCAAGTGACGGATCTTGGACTTTTCTCGAACCGAATTTCACTTTGGTCGCCTGGAGTGAACAAATTGCAAATGAAGCGGTGGCTGTGTAACATAATCACTTTAGAAGTTTCTCCACTAAAAACGCCTCTGCCTTTGCCAAGGCTTACGCCCAGTTAAGAGGTAAAACACAGCTAAATTTGAAAAATCCATATCAGTAAACCCGAAGAGAAGAACAAGTCTATTTAAAGCACAAGGAGGTCATCAAACCGGTAAAGCTTATTTCTTACGTAGTAGAGCAGATACGGATTATACGAAAGTGGATGAAAACAAAGTAACAAACTTCTGTGATATAATGAAGTCTTGGGGCCTCCTGGCTTTGATTTTTGCTTTTCTACAACCACCTTGGGACAGTTCTCGTTGTATGTTCTACGTAGTTATCCTATTTGGCCTAGGACATTAGTCAATCCTATTCAGCATCTCGTTTTAAACATTTCCTGACTGCGTCGTTATTTACATGGATTAGCAGCGTCTACAGGGCGCGTATTAATTACGGGCCTCAAAAAATCGAAGTGCCATAGTAAAGCAAACGATTCAAAAAGGAGAAAAACACTTCTCGGTCTTTGCCAAGGTCTTCAACAATCAAAAATTACAATCTTCATTCGAAGTGCCCTTCTCATGAGCGTATGCAGGTTCTCAGACGAGTCACAAAGGCGCCGCAGGTGGCACGCAGGTAGTCCTCATCGAGATCATTCCACGCTTTCGTAGGTGCAGCTTTGAGCGAGCGAGTTGTATTATCTTGTAGCTAATATTTTGTGCTCTAAAACTGACACGACAAGTGGATTAAGGTCTAGTGAATTTGATGGCCATTTTTTGTAGGCGATCAAATCTGCAAACACGACTGCTGAGCGACACTCGACTTGTCTGCAGGAGCCGAGTCTTGCTGAAAGCACCATGGCTTGTCTCCGAAGTGAGAAATGGACATCGGCTTCAAAACATTCTTACGTTCTTCAGGACTAATTTTAAATATACTTCCTTATTGATCTTCACTCCAGCATCGACGAACACCAGTGGCGCTTCCTATCTGAGGTTACCGCACCCCAAACAATAACAGAGCTCGAATGTACAGTTTTCCCGATCACTTTTCCTCTGACATGACCTGCTTCTTATCCGCTGTGAGGATTTGATCATTTTATGGATTCAAAATATGTTCTACTGTAAAAATTTTCTCGTGTTGCGTTCGATCAACGGCGGCGGTGGTGTAAAGGCGTAGAGCATTCCCGCCCGGTCAGACGGAGGTGCGGGTACGAGTCCCGCCTTGCGCTAGAAGTTTTGATCGCAACAAAACATCGTTGAGACAGCTTAATACCTCGATACCAGCCACTTTAGGCTTAAAGAAGCTGATTTGAATTGTTTCTCGTCACTTCAAACGATGCTCCGGCGCGTGCCATCTGCGGAGCGCTCTCCTGCATCTCTTCAGCCGGACCTTCTTCATTTGGGCCGATAGGAAATGTGCCGTCTGTTATCAGTAGGTGCGAAGTCCTAGCTTTCCTCTCAGAATGTTTCTCACAGGGGCAGCGCTGATGCCTTCCTCTCTCGAGATCTTCCTCACTGGGCGACGTGGAGTTGTCCCACGAATCCTTTTTATGATATGAGACGTTGCAGCAGAAATCTTTCTACCTCGTTCTTCTTTGTCCGATGTGCTTTTAAGCTCGTCGAAACGTTCAACAGTCTTTCGGACCAATCGCTGTAGAACAGATGGAAGATGAGCAATTCTCTTTGACTCATGGCCTTCGTGGTGCAGACCGATGATGGCGGCGCGCTTCGGATGAGCTTTAACCATAGTCTAGAATGCGAAGAATGTAGATAAAACTTTCCGTTAGCGTAATGTAAACAAAACACAAAATATTAGCAATATTAGCATGGCCAGCCGATGAACAAGTCAACGCTTTATCCTTCCCAGACAAGTCACCGACCCCGGAGGGATGGAAGGCTTGGTTGGCCTGGGCGGGAAATCCGAACCAGGAACCTGGTATCGGGTGCACGCGGCAGTCGCGCCTCCTCCGACTGCGCTACACGCGCCCAACGGCAGGGTGCAGAGCACGATTAATGTAGGACAAAGGCTACGTATGCATTTTATGCTAGGAAAATGCACTCAACATTTGAATGATCATAAAATTCTTGATCCACTAGTTACAAGTAGCTACAAAAACTTTGTAAGCATATAGCACTAAGCAAAGGGTTCAGTGAAGGTTGTGGCAGTTGTCTGCTCCAAGATTACATCAGAATTCCTGATCAGAGATGCAAATTTCAATTTTTAATTTCGCCAGATGTGATATTTATCCATATGGAGCTATGCTATTCATTTTTTAATGAACCATCACAAATATCTACAACGAGTTGTTATTTTGATTGACTAATGTGACTTATAGAATTCTGACTCAATCATTGCTTCGAGGACCATCTAGGAACTATCCAGCTGTGTCACCTTGGACGTAGGGTTTCTAGGCTAGCACAAACTGAATACTCCCGTGGAGTGTGGACCCACCGTGCCATTCAGTTATCATCTTCGATCCCAGAATGAATTTTGAGCAATAGTTTTGGTCATTGCAATAGAACTGCTAATGTTAAGTATGCAGATATCTGTGCAGTCACCACGCCATCCACGATGCCACTGGTTTCTAAAAGTGTTGAGAGGAATCTCCTTAATGGTCAGAAAATGATCTAGGCTACTCCAGTTTTAGTCTTCACACCCGAGCCAGTTTTTTTTTAAATGTGGGTCTCGCAGGAACTATGTAGATACGGTAAGACTGCATGCTGAAATAGGGAGAAATAGTAAGATAAGACCCTGAACTTGTTTTCATTTATTGCTCTAGCCATAGCTAAAATGTTATCATAACAATATTATAAATTCATGCTTCGTTATGATATGTTATGCTATGATGAGGATTAGCATTAATCTGTGAAAGATTCTGTTGATGGCAAAGTTCTGAGCAAAAAAGGTGCAATAGAAGTCGCTTCTGACGCCCTTTCAGATGCACTTCTGAAAAATGGCGAACATGTGTCATTTCCTGGATAGTTCCTAGATGGTCCTCGAAGCAATGATTGAGTCAGAATTCTATAAGTCACATTAGTCAATCAAAATAACAACTCATTGTAGATATTTGTGATGGTTCATTAAAAAATGAATAGCATAGCTCCATATGGATAAATATCACACCTGGCGAAATTAAAAATTGAAATTTGCATCTCTGATCAGGAAATTCTGATGTAATCTTGGAGCAGACAACTGCCACAACCTTCACTGAACCCTTTGCTTAGTGCTATATGCTTACAAAGTTTTTGTAGCTACTTGTAACTAGTGGATCAAGAATTTTATGATCATTCAAATGTTGAGTGCATTTTCTTAGCATACAATGCATACGTAGCCTTTGTCTACATTAATCTTGCTCTGCACCCTGCCGTTGGGCGCGTGTAGCGCAGTCGGAGAGGCGCGACTGCCGCGTGCACCCGATACCAGGTTCCTGGTTCGGATTTCCCGCCCAGGCCAACCAAGCCTTCCATCCCTCCGGGGTCGGTGACTTGTCTGGGAAGGATAAAGCGCTGACTTGTTCATCGGCTGGCCACCGCAAGTCATTGTATGGCCAAATACGCATTCATGTCGCCTACATGACATCTCGTAGAAGTAGAATGCGCTGGCGCATCCCAGAAGGATTGAGTAACGCCGTCCTTTATCCTTTATCCTTTTATACCCTGCCGTTGCCATTTTTAATTGTTTTTTTGATAGTCTAACCAATTTAAGAAAATTAATTCTAGAGTTGCCAAGCAGTATTTCGTTCACAATTATATGAAGGAAAGCTCTTTTCAATTGATAAGCTGATTGTGTTCAATAGAAAAGTAGTGTGGAACAGTGCCCATTTCTGTTTCCGCCTTCCGGCCCAAAAACAGGCAAAACACGGAACGGAACGAAAAAAGCCCTTAATGGCCGAAAACTAGAATTCGGGACACGGGAAACGGAAATTCCGCACATCCCTGATTGTGACCGAAATCTTGTCACGGACGCGAAGGTCGTGCCGTATGAGACGATTGCCGCGCAGCACCGTCGGCTGGTCTCCGACGACAGTCGGAACATGGCATTACGAAGCGTGGACGACGCCAGGTCGACAAGCAGGCATGGCTGTGGACAGACGGACGTGAACGCTGAAGTTCGAGAGAAGAAGAAAAGAAGTCGCTCCATCACGTGTTTCTCGGCGAAAAAATAACCGATAACTGGCTAAAGTACCAAGAAGCGAAGAAAGCTGCAAAGAAGGCCGTGGCTGTTGCAAAAGCCACTCATTATGGAGATGTCAACGAGAAGCTCGAGTCGCGCGTTGGTGAGCAGCATCTGCACCGATTGCCCAAGAATCGCCATCGGCAGGCCGAGGATATTCAGAAGTTTCTCGGCAACAAGGATGAGGGACGGCCATTATAGACCCGCAAGAAGGCAGTGAGGCGATGGCACGATTACTTGAAAAAATCTCTACAGTAGAATTTCCTCATCACAGCCATCAATTCAACGGCTCTAATCCATGGTGCTGTCCAGAAGACCACCGTAGAGGGGGGGTGAAGTGGCTTTGATGATGATGAGGCAGGCAAAGCGATTGGGCCCGACGACGTTGCGGCTGATTTGTGGAAGTCAAAGGTTTGGCACTCTGCTGAGTGGTTGGCGAAGTTCCCTCAATCAGGTTGTGACAGGGAAAAAAGTGCCTGAGTGTTGGCGCCAAAGTACGACAATTCCGATTTGGAAGAAGAAGGGCAGTCCTGCAGACTGCTCTCAACTACCGTCTGACTAGTTTGCTTTTGCACAGCATGAGGATCTTTTGAGCGAATTGTCGACGAACGAATTCGTGACATCCTCCAGCTTTCCAGCAACCAGTGTGGCTTCCTAGCTAGCTGCGGCAACCATTGATGCCATACACGCTGCGCCTCCTGGTAGAGAAAGCAACAGAAGCCAAGGCATATCGCCTTTCTCGACCTGGAGAAGCCTCCGATCGTGTACCGCGTGAGGTTATGTGGTACGTCTTACGACAACACAACGTACCTGGGGAACTCATAGAGGTTATGTGGTACGTCTTACGACAACACAACGTGCCTGGGGAACTCATAGAGTGGGTGTGGATGTTCTACTCTTGCCCAAAGAGTAGAGTGCAAGCTGCAGCTGGAACCTCAATGGAGCTTCCCAGCTCTGTCGAGGTACATCAGGGTTCCTGCCCTTTCCACACTCCTCTTTGTTGTCGTGACGGACGCACGAAATCCTCAGAAGATCATCCCTTGGACGTTGCTTATGCCGAGGACGTGATGCCCACTAGCAACGATAAAAGTGAACTGGAGCGAGAGCTGCAAGCTTGGTTGTGATCGCTTGGAGCGATTTGGACTGAAACTGAACGTGGAGAAGACCAAATACCTAACGACGGACGTAGACGAGTCGAGCTCGTCAATGTTAATGACATTGAGCTTCCGCGCACCTCTGTCATTAAGCACCTGGGATCAGCAATAGCGTCTGACGGCAAACTGGTGGATGAAGTGAATTCACGTCGTGCAGCTTGGTCCAAGTGGGCGTTCGCTGACTGGCATGCTCTGCGATAAGAAGATAACAGAGCACCTGAAGTCGAAGGTTTACAGAACCGTCGTGCGGCGGTAGCAATGTATGGCGCTGAGCGTTGGCCTGCAGAGAGCGTACATTAGCTCCGCTAAAACGTGTCGCATGACCTGAAAAAGGCCAAAATGACAGCAGTTATTTGGATGTGCTTCTGTAGGGATACGATGGATGGCTGAGTGTGAAGCTTATATTGTCTTTAACGATTTATGAACGGTACCGGATTTTCACTACTTTTTTTACGATAGCCTTGAGTATGCAAACTATGCTGCTACACATTTTGAACACCTCTTTGCAGTGAAAATTGGACCCCTAACAACAAAAACGAAAAGTTTTTTGCTCCTAGGTGCGTATCGTACTGCCCTTTAAAGAAAATACCAGGAAATTCCCCCAACTTCGAGAATAGAACGATTTTTATTCTCCTGTTGCAATTTTGCTAGAGAAGCGAACTTTTGGAATTCTCACATCGCTTTGAAACAGATGGTGAATAAAATTCCGCAAGAATTACGGCGACGGCGCATGCAAAACTCCACGCGGTATGAATTCGATCTGCTTTGCGATGGCCTCTATTGTACGGATAAATAGTCACTAAATTATACTATTTTATAATAGATTTATGCAACAAATTGTCACCATAGTTATGGATAAAGTTAGATTTTTGGTGTGTAACCAATGATTTTCAGAGCTGTACACCATAACAGAAAGCCTCAATCTACACCAATTGTTAATTACTGAATGATATGACGCTTTTCGTGTCCCTCGAGCGAGGAGGATCCATTGGAGCGGTTTGGCACGCGACAGGGACGAATGTACAGGGTGCGCATTAACTATGCGTCTCTGCGAAAATTTGCGGATTTGAACCGCAAGCGAGATTTTTCTGGAAATTCAAGTGCTAATATTTTGTGTTTTGTTTACATTACGCTAACGGAAAGTTTTATCTACATTCTTCGCATTCTAGACTATGGTTAAAGCTCATCCGAAGCGCGCCGCCATCATCGGTCTGCACCACGAAGGCCATGAGTCAAGAGAATTGCTCATCTTCCATCTGTTCTACAGCGATTGGTCCGAAAGACTGTTGAACGTTTCGACGAGCTTAAAAGCACATCGGACAAAGAAGAACGAGGTAGAAAGATTTCTGCTGCAACGTCTCATATCATAAAAAGGATTCGTGGGACAACTCCACTCGCTCAGTGAGGAAGATCTCGAGAGAGGAAGCATCAGCGCTACCTCTGTGAGAACATTCTCGTACCTTTAGAGTACGTGTCAATTCCTGCGTCACCAACTGTCAGGCATGCATCTGGTGGTGTACCTCAGAGCAGCTTGTTATCCCCTTTATTGTTCAACATCTATAAGTATGACCTGCCCAACTTAAACATAGGCAACATGTGCTTTTGCCGACGATCTTAAAACCATTCAACTCTATCCGTTCCACGGATGATTGCGTAGCCCTACAAAATGCGCTTAATGATGTCGATCATTGGGCTACTCAGTGGAAACTTCCCCTTTCTAGAGAAAAGACCAAAGTTATTCACTTAGGTGGCAATAATCTGTCTTTCAATCACAAAGTGGATGGCGTTCTTATCGAGGAAGTGGAACAAATACAAGATCTTGGCTTCCTCGTAACAAAGGCATTAGCCTTTGATCTACTTTGTGAACGAATTGCTACTGTAGCCACTAGGGTTGTCTACAATCTATTCAGAGTTTTGACGACGAGGAACACGATAACATATTTGAGAGCATATAAAACCTACGTGAGACCCCTACTTGAATATACTTGAATATGGGACGGTGATCTTCAGTCCCTAAAAGAAGAAAATTGTGTCTAAACTCGAAAGCGTTCAAAACAGCTTTACAAGGGAAACTCATGATTCGAACTCTCGGGTCTGCCTATGACAGGATCCCGTCTTCTCATGAAAGGAACTCCAACTTTTGTCTTGAGACTTTAGCTTGTAGAAGGAGAAAGCACGACCTATTCTTGTTCCATAAATCCTTCATGGCAAATGTGTCCTTCCCTTGGACATGTTTTGCGTACTGAGAAGGTCTGTGATCAGAGGAGGCTCGCAAGAAATTAGCTTTCCTAGAGCCAAGCTTAATTGCAGGTATCACTTCTTCTCGGTTAGGGCTGGAACCTCATTTCTTTGGATTTCAAAAAGGCATGAGCTTCCCAGCAGTTTGCTGTTATTTAAGGCTTATCTGGATAGGTTACTTCGGTCCGACGTAATGTTTTTTTTTTTCTTTAATTTTAGTAATGCATTACGTTTATTCTCGGATCGTCTCCTTTTTTAGTTACTTGTTGTCGTTTTTTTACGGTTGGTAGTATGTTTTTGTTCGCTAGCTCACAGGGCTTCATTGTTTGACATGATCTTATTCATGTAATATATATATACGTATATATATATATACATAAATTTGGACACCACGTGGTTGTGGATCAAAGAACACATTTAGGAAAGTTTACGATTTGCGACCCAAAATGTTGTAAATAGTAAATCGTAAAAATGCGGCAAAAATAGCCTTAAATCGTAAAATCCAAAATCGTAGACCGTAATTACGCACACATCCGGTGTCCAATTAACGTCGAAGACTACTCACTGCCGCACATTATGACATAATTGTTGCCTGTTGTGTACTGGATGTAAGCATATTTCGTTTTTTTCCACTCGTACAAGTGAAGAAACCCTTCTACAGGGTGTCCCATAATTAAGCTATAACTGACGAAACTCGAACCAAAAACCTTGATCGGGAGCGCATGCGAGAACAGACGCCTCCTACAACTGGGCTACATGTGCCCTTCTCTCTATCCTTAGCACTGCACTTCTTACAAATTTCGAATCTTAGCTCTTCGTTATGAACGGTGTTGGCTATCATTGAAGCGTCCTACAATGTTCTTCCAGACAGAGTTGGAGAGCTCTCCTTCTGCAGTGACCAACTCTCTGACGAGTGGTGAATATTTCGCAGTGCAACGGAATTTGCCGCACCATGTCAGTTTCCGATCGGTGGCAATGTCCGTTCCTCCACGTGGTGCCACTTGGAAACTGTTCGCTTCTGCGAGCTAAGCCGATCACGGACAGTCGATTGCAGGCGACAGGCCCTTGTGACAGGCCGGCCTACGAAGACCCATGTCACATCACGTGGTGCATGTCAGCTCACGTATTTCGAGATAGTGCTAGGGCGTCCGCGGGAGCCGACGCGCACTCGCAAAAGCCCGGCGTAGTGTGGAAAGTATGCGAGGGTCCCTGGTGCGAGGACGGCATCGGTGGCAACAGAGCTAGTCCGAGAGTCCCGTATGTAAGCAGGACCACGTGGCACGCTGAATGTGGTACGTTGACGGGCCGCTCGTGCGAGTTGGTTGAAGCACTGGAGCGTAAAAGAGTTGATTTCTGTGCGGTGCAGGAGACGAAGTGGTCCTGCCGCAAGTCAGGGGACATTGGGTTGAAGGCCGTTCTATGTGGAAGTTCCAGGACCCACCAGTAGAGTTGAAGTCATCGTTTCCGAACGATTTCGTGACTCGATTGTAAGCGTCGAGCGCTTTGACGATCGATTGATGAAGTCGTTGTCGCTGCTTAAGGATCGACTCTATCAATTCTTCTCTGCGTATGCTCCGCAGACTGCCTGGTCCGATCAAGCCAAGGATGAGTTTTGGTGGGCCTACTTGATGTGAAGACAGCAGAGGTACCGTCGAAGATGTCATCATAGTCTTGTAACGCAGATGGTGAGGGTATCCTTTAGTATGCAGAATCGCATAACCTCACCAAAGTGAACAACGTGTTTCGTAAACGTGACTCCCACCTTACCCGTTCTATAGCTGGAACACCAGGATTCAGAAAGATTTGGTCTTGTGAAGGATCGTGACCAGAAATGTGAGGAAATTTTTTGAGAAAATCGAGAAGACGAAAGATGGAACGGAAATGCTTTAAATGGCCGGAAAGGAATACGAACGCGGAAACGGAAATGACACAATTCAAATCAGTTCCTTAAGCCTCAAGTGGCTGGTATCAAGGTAGTAAGCTGGTCACAACAATCTTTTGTTGCGATCAAAACTTCTAGCGCCAGGCGGGACTCGAACCCGCACCTCCTCTGACCGGGCGGAACGCTCTACGCCTGTTACACCACCGGCGCCGTGTGATCGACGCAACATCCACACCTCGTGGGACCGATCAGCAGTCACCCGTATCCGGGATGACCTGGCGCTGATATCAGCATGGAACCAGTCAAGCTGATGGTCTTGATAGAAACAATTCAAATCAGTTTCCCTAAGCCTCAAGTGGCTGTATCGAGGTAG
>OX377205.1:30461669-30504063 GCA_947396885.1 Heligmosomoides polygyrus polygyrus | reverse complement strand
AGCTAAGGATAGTTTACAAGATAGCTCAGAGAAAGCGATATAAATAAAGCGGTTCGAAAACTATCAACTGCGAAAGTCACCTACAGGGTCAATTGTTGACGGGAAATGTGATTTTTGCCAGATCAAGTGCACGACAGAAGTCTCGCCTTCAGGAGGGCGGACCTCAAAATGAGAGGTTCACGGTAGTGCTCTGTCACCGTCTACCTGTGGTCTTCTTGGCATGGTAGTGGATTGTATGACATGTAAACAAGCGGCAAAACCTCACAGGAGCCGATAAATGCCTCCACCACAATTTTGACTGAAAAAGTTGCTCTAGAATGGAAAACTTTTCACCCAATGACTTTCCCCGTGAATTCTGGGTCGAATGATGTTAGTTTTTAAACTTTTCCATTACTTTAACCATTTTCTGAAACTCTCTAATTGCTCGCCAGACCGCAATTTAAAAAAATCTCATTTCCCATCAACAATTGACCCTGTAGGTGACTTTCGCAGTTGATAGTTTTCGAACCGCTTTATTTATATCGCTTTCTCTGAGCTATCTTGTAAACTATCCTTAGCTCAGCAGAATACTGAACTTTGAGTTTTTATGGACGAACTCGAAACCAAATGGGAGCCCATGAAATCGACGATTTCCAAGAAGCTGGCGGATCAGATGAGGAAAATTTTAGAAAAAAATAGATCAAAATGATCACAGCTTTTCATTAGCTATAAAAAAAGTGTGCTATGCAGAGGTACCACAAGCGAAAAACGAGAGATTTATTTAAAAGTGCTTATTCTGACGAGCTAGGTAGATATTCCCTGTGGGGGCAATTATCTCGAGCGGCGAAGGGAGGCCGCCGCCGCTGAGACTATATAGGTCACCGAACCAACTTTTTTAAGAACCTCTGAATGCAACCTACATCATTGGATAGATCATCAAGAGTGGATTCCAATGGTGGCAATTATTTTCTGATCAAAGCACTTTGAAGGGAGTTATAGAAAAGCGGCGGAAACGGCGGTTTTTTCCGTCTATTCCGCCCAAAAACCAAAAGACAGGAGCGGTATTGTATCTCGAGCGGCGAAGGGAGGCCGCCGCCGTCGAGACTATATAGGTCACCGAATCCACTTTTTTAAGAACCTCTGAATGCTACCTACATCATTGGATAGATCACCAAAAGTGGATTCCAATGGTGGCAATTATTTTCCGATCAAAGCACTTTGAAGGGAGCTATGGAAAAGCGGCGGAAACGGCGGTTTTTTCCGTCTATTCCGCCCAAAAACCAAAAGACAGGAGCGGTATTGTACGTTCGTCCCTGTCGCGTGCCAGACCGCTCCAATGGATCCTTCTCGCTCGAGTGACACGAAGAGGGTCATATCATTTAGTAGTTAACAATTGGTGTAGTTCGAGGCTTTCTGTGATGGAGCACAGCTTTGAAAATCATTCGTTACACACCAAAATCTAACTTTATTCCTTAACAATGGTGACAATTTCTTGCATAAATCTATTATAAAAATAGTATAATTCAATGACTATTTATCCGTACAATAGAGGCCATCACGGAGCAGATCGAATTCATACCGCGTGGAGTTTTGCACCGTCGCTGTAATTCTTGCGGAATTCTATTCACCATTTGTTTCAAAGCGATGTGAGAATTCCAAAAGTCCGTTTCTTGAGCAAATTGCAACAGGAGAATAATAACCATTCTATTGTCAAAGTTGGGGGAATTTCCTGGTATTTTCTTTAAAGGGCAGTACGATACGCACCAAAGACCAAGGAACTTTTCGTTTTTGTTGTTAGGGTCCGATTTTCACTGCAAATACCCAAACTCAGCCATCCATCGTACCTTACAGAAGCACGTCCAAATATCTGCCGTCATTTTGGCCTTTTTCGGCTTAGACAGGTCATGTGACGCGTTTTAGCGGAGCTAGTGTACGCTGTCGCAGGCCAACACTCAGCGCCATACATTGCTACTGGCCGCGCGACGTTCTGCTCCAAGATCTTAACGACTGAAGTGCGCGGAAGCTCAATATCATTAACATTGACGGAGCTGAACGCGTTTACGTCCGTCGTTAGGTATTCGGTCTTCTCCACGTTCAGTTTGAGTCCAAACCGCTCCAAGCGATCTTACCAAGCTTGCACTTCTCGCTCCAGTTCACCTTTATCTTTGCTAGCGGGTACACGTCATCGGCATAAAGCAGCGTCCAAGGGGTGATCATCTGAAGATCTCTTGTCATGGCATCCATGACCACAACAAAGAGGAGTGGAGAAAGCGCAGAACCTTGGTGCACCCCAACAAAGATGGGAAGCTCATTGAGGTTTCAGCTGCAGCTTGCACTCTACACTTTCGATAAGAGTAGAGCATTCGCATCCACTCTATGAGTTCCTCAGGTACGTTGTGTTGTCGCAAGGCGTACCATATAACCTCACGCGGTACGCGATCGAAGGCCTTCTCCAGGTCGAGAAAGGCGATATGCACTGGCTTCTCTACCAGGAAGCGGTAGAGTATATGGCATCAATGGTGCCGCAGCCAGCTAGGAAGCCACACTGGTTGCTGGAAAGCTGGACGATGTCACGAGTTCGTTCGTCGACAATTCGCTCAAAGATCCTCATGCTGTGCAAAAGCAAGCGAGTCGGACAGTAACTGGAGCACTCGGCAGGACCGCCCTTCTTCCAAATCGGAATCATTGTTGTGCTAAAACTGTGGCACTTTCTCCTCTGTCACAGCCTGATTGAAGAATTTCGCCAACCACTCAGAAGAGTGCAAACCTTTGACTTCCACAAATCAGCCGCCACGTCGTCGGGCCCAGTCACTTGCCTGCCCTCATCTTCATCAAAGCCACTTCAGTCCCCTCTTCGGTTGTCTTCTGGACAAGACCATGGGTTAGAGCCGTTGAACTGATGGCTGGATGAGGAAATTCTACTGTAGAGATTTCCTCAAAGTAATCGCGCCATCGCTTCAATGCCTTCTTGCGGTCCATAAGAAGATGGCCGTTCTCATCATTGATGCCCAAGAACTTCTCGATGTCCTCGGTCTGGCGATGGCGATTCTTTACGAGACGGTACAGATACCGCTTACCATCGCGCGACTCGAGCTTCTCGTTGACATCTCCATAATGAGTGGCTTTTGCAACAGCCACGGCCTTCTTTGCAGCTTTCTTCGCTTCTTGGTACCTCCGCCAGTTATCGGCTGTCTTTTCGCCGAGAAACATGCGCGACAAGAGCTACTGCCTTTCTCGATCTTTAGCTTTTACGTCACCTGTCCACAGCCATGCCTGCTAGTCGACCTGGCGTCGTACAGGCTTCGTAATGCCGAGTTCCAACTGTGCAGCTTGATGCATCGCGTCGTTCGCCTTCTTCCAGGTTTCGTCGACAGTCGTGACTGTCGGTAACCGCACGCGAGAGATCACAGCTGCTTCTTTGTCTTTCATTAGCCACCACTTAATTCTTGTGCATCGCATCGCTCGATCTGCTTCATCCTCGGAGGTGCTGCGGGCAATCGTCTCATACGGCACGACCTTCGCGTCTGTGACAATACTTCGGTCGCCATCCTTCACAAGGACAAAGTCTATCTGAGACTTGGAGCTCCCACTATAGTATGAGATGAGGTGGGAGTCGCGACTTCGGTCACAATCAGGGGTGTGCGGAATGTTCGTTTCCGTGTTCCGCCTGTTTTTGGCGGAAACGGAAATGGGTACTGTTCCACACTAGTTTTCTATTGAACACAATCAGCTTACCTAGCGAAAAGAGCTTTCATTCATATAATTGTGAGAAAAATACTGCTTGGCAACTCTAGGATTAATATTCTTAAAATTGATTGGACTATCAACAAAAAAAAAACACTGAAGAATTGCAACGGCTAGATGCAGGGCAAAATTTATGTGCCACAAAGGCTACGTATGCATTGTATGCTAAGAAAATGCACTCAACATTTGAATGATCATGAAATTCTTGATTTATTAATTACAAGTTGCTACAAAAGTAAGTAGTAACCAGAGGAGTCAATATAATTTGTACTTCTCTAAGCCTAAGACCACGGTAAGAGTCATATTTTTCACAGTTAGAGCAGGTTTAGCCTATCTTCAACATAGTAAGACTACCTCTCTCCCGGAATCCAAATACTCTTTCAAACGCATCGCAGCAAAACAAATTCTCTGTCCGTAAGTATTCAGGAGCTACCTTTGTTTGTAAGTTTTGGTGTTTGTTGTGTTGCAGTTTTATCTCACTCCTGTCCTATACAAAGTATTTCAATAAATTAATAAATAGATAAAAACTTTGTAGTGAAGGTTGTGGCAGTTGTCTGCTCCAAGATTATGTCAGTATTCCTGATCAGAGATGCCAATTTCAATTTTTAATTTCGCCGGGGTGATATTCATCCGTATGGAGTTATGCTATCCATATTTTAATGAAGCATCACGAATATCTACAATGAGCTGCTATTTTGATTGACTAGTGTGACTTATTGAATTCTGACATAGCCTATTGCTTCGAGGACCATCTGGGAACTATCCAGCTGTGTCACCTTGGACGTACATAGGGTTTCTAGCTGGCAAGACTGAATATTCCCGTGGAAGTGTGGACCCACCATACCATCCAGTTATCATCTTGGATCAGCCATTCAGTTAACATCTTGAGTCCCAGAATGAATTTTGATCAATAGTTTTCGTCACTGCAATAGAACTGCTAATGTTGAGTATGCAGGTATCTGTGCAGTCACCACGCCATCCATGATGCCGCAGGTTTCTAAAAGTGTTGAGAGGAATCTCTTTCCTGGTCAGAAAATGATCTAGGTGGTTACTCCAGTTTAGACTTTACCCGAGTCAGTTTTTTTTTAATGCGGGTCTGTAAGTAACCTCAACTGGTTAAGTCGGTTAAGTCTACCGTTCAGAAAATATCAGCATCATATAAGTCAGCGAAAAACCCGTCGCAGGAACTAGATATGGAAATACTGCATGCTGAAATGGTGAGAAGTAGTGAGATGAAACCTGATATGAATTTGTTTCCATCTATTGCTCTAGCCATGGCTAAAAGTTTATCATAACTTACTTACTTTACTTTGATACTTTGATGGTCCTTTGTCGGCTGGAGGTCTTCTCAGCGGGGACCACAACTCTTCCAGACCGCTCGATCTCTGGCTGCTTGCATCCAGTGAGGTAGATTCCGCTCTCTGAAGAATCTTGAGAATGAGTCTGCCCATCGCGTTGGCGGTCGTCCCAGTGGTCTACTATGGTCTCATAGGAGCCATTCTGAGTTCCACCTATCGTCCGTTCGTCGAAGCAGGTGTCCGGCCCAGCGATATTTGGACTTCTTCATGTACTGCAGCGGGTCTGCTAATTGCGACTTCTCCCGTAGCTCCGAGCTTCGTAGGCCTTCTTGCCATTGCTGACGAAGGCTTGTCCTTAGAAGACATCTCTCCAGTGCACGATGCGTAGTTTGCATCGCACTAGCGATTGTCTTGTTTTCGGGCCAGGTTTCCGTCGCGTAACACATCGCAGGCAGTACAGAGGCGTTGAATATCGAGGCCCTGAGGCCGGGATCCTTGCCCTGATCAGTGACTTCGCGAATCGAACTGAAGGCTGCCCATGCTGCGCGTCTCCTGCGGGCGATTTCAGGAGCGAGGTCGTTATCCATGTTCAGCTCTCTTCCCAGATAGACGTAGGAGTCGACCTGTTGCAGAGCGACTCCATTTAACCTTACGAGTCCCGTGTCACGCCACTGGTTGACCATAAATTGTGTTTTGGACATATTCATGTCCAATCCAATCTTCATACCTGCCACATTGAGCTCGTTCAGCATTTCCTCGACTTCTGCCGTGCTGGTAGAGACGAGAACAATATCGTCGGCGAAGCGAAGGTTGCTGATCCGTTTGCCGTCGACAAGGTAGCCTTTATCGTCCCAGTTCAAGTCCTTCATGGCATCCTGGAGTGCCGCTGTGAATCGCTTAGGAGAAATCGTGTCTCCCTGCCGTACTCCTTTCCCGATAGGAATCCCTAAGCTTCCGGTCGAACAACTGGATGGTGGTCGATGTGCTCGAGAAGCATTCGTCGAGAAGTGGGATGTAGGGCGATGGTACACCAGCATGCACAAGCGCGTTCAGAATGGCGTTGATCTCCACAGATCCGATAATCCACGAAGACAAGGACAAGTGGGAGGTGGTATTCACGGCTCCTCTCGATGAGCTATGAGACAGCCTGATTATGGTCCATGCAGGAGAAATCCTTGCGAAACCCTGCTTGCTCCAATGGCTGATACTCATCCAAGCAACGCTCCATACAATTGAGCAGTATCTTGGAGAAGATCTTGTAGACAACCGAGAGAAGACTGATGGGTCGATAGTTGTTGGTATCCTCCTGCTGACCTTTTTTGAAGATTAGAACTGTTTTCGACTCCTTCCATGAGTCCGGAATCCTACCAAATCGAAGGTAGTGGTTGAAGTGCTTGGCAAAAAGTGAGCAGAGGGCACTGCCACCCGCACGAAGGAGATCAGCAGATATGCCGTCCGGTCCGGGAGCAGTGCCCGGCTTCATCCTTCTGATGGCATGAGCAACTTCTGATTCCAGAATGGGAGGTACTTCCTTGGCTGGTGGCATCAAGCATTTGGGGACAGTGCTGGAAGAACGAAACAGATCTGTGTAGAATTCTTGAACTATGGTCTCCATCGCTCTTCGAGACGTTTGCGTTGTTCCATCCTTATCCACAAGGGCTGACATTATTGCCTTCTGATCGCGAGTCTTGAAGCAGACGGTGATGTGGCTTCGCAAGAGCTGCTAGCATACTTCGACAGTCCTTTGGAGAGAAGGTCGTAGTCTTCCGATGGATCTTCAAGAAGATTCCAATCATACGACTTTATCGCATATTCCAACTCCTTAGACTTGAATGTGGGGATCCTCACCGGTGCCGGTTTATGAGTGTCACGCTTGAACATCGTCTTTTTGAGAGTCAGCTTCGCACGGACAAGGCGGTGATCCGAGCCGGTGTCAAATGAAGGCAGCACGGAGACGTCGAACAGACTCCAGCGTCTGTTTGTAAGAACATGGTCGATTTCCGAACGTGTTTCTCCATTTCGGCTTTCCCAGGTCCATCGTCGGTTTGAAGGCATCTTAAACATAGAATTTCCGTGGTAGAGACGACACGCGGATAGGAAGTCTATTAGGCGCTCTCCGTTTTCGTTCCCTGAGGAAGTTCCATGTGGTCCTAGCCTCCATTCGTCGTGATCATTCGTATCGACGACGGCGTTAAAGTCACCAACAACAACTTTGTAGTAGCTCTTCTCGTCGTTGACAGTCCTTTCGAACAGCTTGTAGAATTCCTCCTTTTTTTTATCTGTGGCCGTAGATGTTGGAGCATATCCATTTGGAGATGGTTCCTTGATCTTTGGTTTCCAGACGAAGAACAGCTACTCGCGGACTGATGATCTTGTAAGAGTCTACTAGGTGGTGCACTGTCGAATTGACGAGAAATCCAACTCCTCCAATATTCTTTCTGTCCACCTTTGCTCCGATAATAAGAAGCTCGTTGTGATCGGTCCTTCTTATGGTTTCCGTTCTGCCTTTCGTTTCCTGCAGGCCGATAACGTCGTATTTGATGTTGCGGCTTCTGTAAAGCAGTGTCCGAAGATCCTGCTCAGATGCGATCGAACGACAGTTATAAGTGCAGACGAAAAGGCAGTTTCCGTGTCGTGGTGGGAGGGAGTTTCCGGTAGTCCGACGTCCTGATAGTTTAACTCCGAGATTAGATGACCCCTCGCCGGAGGTGGATGCAACCGACGTCGTAGAAGTCCACCTCCGGCGCGCGGAGGACTGGGGCGCGGGTTTAGTTGTTTGAGCCGTAGCGGTGGTCTGGTTACTCACATGTTCCTGGCCAGGGATACAGGAGAGCCGCCCATACACGACAAAGCGTCGCGTACTGCGTGACCGTTTGTGCCGTTAGCCATCACAAAGTGATGTTCACCCCTTCACCGTGGTGAGGTGGCACATGAAGGGGATTTATCATAACAATATTATAAATTCATGCTTCTTTATGATATGTTATGTTATGATGAGGATGAGCATTAATCTGTGGAAGATTCTGTTGTTGGCAAACTTCTGAGCAAAGCAAGCAAAAAGTGCTATAGAAGAAGGGCGGCCTGTCACAAGGGTCTGTCGCTTGCAATCTAGTTTCCGTGTTTAGCTTATAGCTCGCAGAGTGAGCAGTTGGACATCGCCACTGATCGGAAACTGACATGGTACGGCAAATTCTGTTGCACTGCGAAATATTCACCGATCGGCAAAGAGTTGGTCACTGCAGAAGGAGAGCTTTCTAACTCTGTCTGGAAGAACATTGTCGGACGTTTCAAATGATAACCTAATAGCGTTCGTAAAGATGGGCTAAGATTCGACATTTGTAAGAAGTGCAGGGCTAAGGATAGATAGAAGGGCACATGTAGCCCAGTTGTAGGAGGCGCCTGTTCTCGCACTCCCGATCAAGGTTTTTGGTTCGAGTTTCGTCAGTTATACCTTAATTACGGGACACCTTGTAGAAGCGTTTCTTCACTTGTACGAATGGAAAGAACGACATATGCTTACATGCAGTACAAAACACAGTACAACAATTATGTCGCAATGTGAGGCAGTGAGTAGTTCTCGACGTTAATTGGACACCAGGTGTGTGCGTAATTACGGTTTACGATTTTGGATTTTACGATTTAAGGCTATTTTTTGCCGCATTTTTCAAAAATTACGATTTACGACATTTTGGGTCGCCAATCGTAAATTGACGTAACATTGACGTAAATTCGAAAAACACGATTTTTTAAATATTCGAATTCGAATGAAAAGTCAGGCTCTATCATAGACAGAATAGACGACAGCCGCCTGGAAGAAGAGGTGGAAGCAATACATAACGAATTCATTCCTAGTTAAGAACGAGGTTTTTATCAACAAGCCTCTTATAAACTCTCTTATGTATCGTAAAAATGAGGTGGCGATCTTACACGTGTGAGGAGTGGGATCAAAGGGCACATGGAAGGGTCTAATTTCGATGTTTACTGAAATACGAATTTTTCTTAGAGAAGTGCTCGTGTGTTGTAAAGTGCTGCTCATGAAGAACAAAGAAAGGGCTACCAGCCATTTGAAGAGGGCACAATCTGCTTGAGCCACTGTAAGCTTCTATGTCACTTCAAGCGATCATTTTTGGAATTGGTAGCTGAGTGACTGTTTAAGAACTTTCGTGAAAGAATGCTTTCGGCAAGCAGCAGCTAATGACGGACTGATGACGAAGCGTTATCTGAAGCTGATCCGCCCTGCTCATCTAAAACCGTGATATATCACACTGTCCATTTTGCGGCCACAAAATTTGTTACAGGTAGCTAGGAATAGGCCAGCCATGAGGGCCGGTTTCATTTCTTTCTGGTGATTCGACCAAGTAAGTGGTAGAAACAGATATTTCTCATTTGTCATGAACTTGTGAATGTAACTACTACATATTCTCCAGCCAACAGACTGATTAAACGGTAAACGTAACAAAAATTGATCGTTAGATAACAGCCGGCCGATCTACATTGTCTCTCTTTTGTGAAGTCTGGCATACGGCCGACATATCCACGCGACTCCCACTTCCAACGAGTGCACCCCAAACAAAGGCTATTGTTTTGGTTTCCGCCCAGCCAAGCAAGCCTTGCATCCCTTCGGGGTCGCTGAATTGGTACTAGGTTTCGTTTTGAAGGATAAGACAGTGGCTTGTCCCTCGGCTGGCTAACGCAACTAATTCTTTATGCCAAATACGCGTCAAAATTTCATCCAAGATATCCGTAGAGGTAGAATGCGTGCCGAACGACTGGCTGACATCGTCGTTTCCCTTACAGTGTATCTTTTGCGGAACCGCAGTTGTTGTAGAAACGACAAACGACAGTAGCGTGATGAAAATCACAAGAACGGCTGCATGAGGCATGTTCTGCACCAGGAGACACCGGACATGGCACGAGACTGAAGCGCATCCCTTTGACCCTCATGCGCATCCTGCAGACATTTGATGGCCTATGGTCTCAGGCTCCTAACTGCAGAGTGAAAAACAAGTATCTTCCGTTTGAAACACCGTTCGAATAATCATTTTCAAGTTTTTGCGCATTTAAGTTCATGTTCCTACTCGTCCTCGGCCGCTTTGCACAGACGCAGGAATAAAAATGGAATACTTGCCGCCTACCAAGCAAGAATTTATCTTCATCCTTCATTCTGCTGTCCTCCATCCTTAATGCTTATATGTTTACAGCGAAAATAGCTTCCAAAACAGCTTGAGTGGAATATAAAATTAGTCCAGAGCAAATTAACCTTTATGACCATACTCTAAGGCGATCTGAAAAATCTCTTATACTACAGTCGCATAGGGTGTCTTAAAGAGTGTATACACTGTTTGAAAAGTGACAACTTTGCTCACAATAAAGGTATTGAAGAAGTTAAAAGTCATATAAAATCTTGAGAAAATAGAAATTTTCTGGCAAATGAGCAACATGGAATGCACCATGCACTCGTTTGATACTTTGCATTTTACACTATATTGATCCTGTTTCGCTTGAATACTTCCATACTTTCTCCACAAAGTGGCCGTATCGACTGATTTTCGCTACTTTTAAGGTTGAAAGGTTGAAAACACACAATGGCTTGCAAAAATACAAAATGTCCTAAAAAATGCAGGTGCTTTTCGAAAGGTTTTAACATTGCTGCTAGTAAAGCTTTTGAAGATGTTTGAGACTCATACGTAAGCGCAGAATAACGAGATTTCTCTGGAATTGCCAAAATTGAGCCATGCCCGCGTGAAACCTTGCATTCAGTCACGATTGATTGTTGAAGAACCGTACGCCTGATTTTGTGGCAAATCGCCTCTGGATTTCTATGATGTTTTCGAACTTCCAGCAGCACTTCAGGACAAACTTCTCCTCGAAGGAGAGCTTAGAGCTGAGAATGACTCCTATTGTAAGCTCAGATATGTAGAGAGCGTTATTAGAGCGATAGTGGGAGCGATATGCAATTAAGATGTTTTCACATGATTGTCAAGTTCTAAACGTTAAAAGAAGCACGGCACAGATTAACCTGGCCAAGTGGTAACCAGATGTTAACAAGTCTTCAGCCCATGCACAACTGATCGAGTGTGAGATAAAGGTTTCAGGCGCGTGCATAGCACAATCGTGACTACATGCACGCCGCAGAAATCCCGTCAGCCTACGCTGTTGCCTGGCCTACGCAAACATCTTCCAAAGCTTCACTAGCAGCAATGTTAGAACCTTTCAAATAGTATCAGCATTTTTTAGAATATCCATAAATCTTTCTCGCGCCATAATGTTTTTAAGTTTTCAACCTCAAAAGAAGCACAAATCTATCGACACGCCAGTTTTATGGAGAAATTACAACAAGCATTCATGAGAAAAACAATCAATCGAATGTAAAATGCAAGAACTGAGACGATTGCATGGCGCAATCCACACCGCTCATATGTCAGGAAATTTTCATTTTTTAAGCTGTTATATGACCTATTAACTTCTTCAATACCTTCGCTGTGAGCAAAGCTACCATCTTTCGAACAGTGTATACAATGTTTTGAGACACCCTGTGTATAAGGGCGCACTGTCGATCGTCGCTGTGTCAGAAATTACTGGCAGAAAACAAGTGCATGAACTTAGCGTAAATGATGTAGACAAAACACTGGAAAATATCCAGATGTTTCCAGCGAGCGCCAGAATCTAGAAGACAGTGTTTCGGATCGATCAGACAATTGATGTCGATCGACATTATCGATACTTTTATCGGTGGTATCGGTTTTCTCTCAGAGTTAACCAAACAAAGTGGGAGTCACATGGTTATAACGGCCGAAGTAAAGGCTTCGCAGCAGGGGGGATTTTTCGATCAGACAATCACTATTGATTGATATTACAGACGTTTTGAACGTATTCTGCGCGCGTTGTGATTCAGAAATCAAGCTACAGATGTTGTCCAACCCGCGTCTGGAATCAGAAATCCTGCCGCAGATGCAAATCAGAAGACGTGTCAGAGATCGACCAGGCGGTTATTAGATAGTTTTTCCGTCTATGACGATAAGGCATCTGCGATTGGACACTTGTAAGCAAGGGAAATCAGTGAGCTGGGCTCGGAGATTCTGAGCCAAACATCTGTGGCCTTGCAGGGCATTGGACGAGGAATACAGAACTGTTTCGCTTTTGCTAAATGCCCCAGGGGTTTGTTAGAAGAGGATTTGTTCACCAATAGGTCCAAGTATTTGTTCGATGTGGTAAGGACATCCGTCACATGGTTATCCATGCCTTCCTTTACCTTTATACAACGTTTTGTTGCAGTATATGCTTCTTACGGCCAGTGTTCCTTGGGCACTTTCCCTTCTTTTGCTTTTGCTATTCTTTAGGAAATTGTTTTCTATTCTACTTGGTGTTTCTCCTTACCTTTCGCCTTTTTCAGCTTCTTTTAAGCCATTGTCTTTTTTGAACTGTATGTAGCTCACACTTGCTAAGTTCAGTATCTTTTGTCACGTTTCCAACAACGATCACTTTCCAGCATGTTTTACTCATTGAATGACCAGCAATCAGGGCTAGGTAGCACTCTGAGCCGTAATCCAACTCCTAAAACTATCATAAGGTTTCTAGTTATTGGCTGTTATAAAAGGGTATGCTCGCCTTACTCAGTTTCAGCCGTTCGTTGGCTGCACGAGGGTGGTTGACATACCCGTGTCCCGAAGTTTCAGCGATGGCCTATTATAACAATTGACTGTCGGAGGGATTGGATGGTCTACTGCTACGGCCAACAGCTGCTTCTTTTTGGTACGGTAGACCAGACCGCGTGCAACCATTTGTTGCAAATTATCAACCAATTTCCTCCGATTTTCAAGGCTTGGGTGATTTCCAGCTGAACCTGGTCACTACTGCTTTTTCTTTTTCCCACCATCTACTTGCGCTAGCCTTCTGACGCATATGATTGATTTGAGGCGCATCCTTTGTGGCGTACAAATAAAATAAATATTCATGATGGGTTGTGGCAAAGTTGGGATCCCATCAAGGCCCCTCTCCCACCTGTGGAGCATCCCCGTGTAATCGCCAGCTTATGACGCAATCAAAGTGGCGATCGTCTTCAAAGGCGCCAGTGCCGCCGCGGCTCCATCAATTTTCGCTCCCTCACTGTCCGCGGGCTAACTGAATCCGCCCGCTCTTTATGGCG
Source organism: Heligmosomoides polygyrus polygyrus (assembly GCA_947396885.1). NCBI lineage: Eukaryota > Metazoa > Nematoda > Chromadorea > Rhabditida > Heligmosomidae > Heligmosomoides > Heligmosomoides polygyrus. Next base: position 30,490,896 of record OX377205.1, on the reverse strand, counting down.
ATATTCGTCTTCTCGACTCCTCCATATTGATTCCGACTCTATCAACGCTGGTTTGTTGGGCTATCCATTCTTTGTTGGCAGTGAATTGCCTACGTTATATTGTAGTATGTTACATTGCGTTCGTTGAACTTTTTCACCTGTTGAGGTTGGCACACAAAACGTATTTTTTTCAGATTTCTTTCATTCGAAATAATAGTTCGCAGGTAAGTTTTAACAAAATTTAACGACCTTTAGGAAATTTAACGAAAGTTTTCCTTTAAAAATAGTTTAAAAATTCAACTCCCAGAATTTTGTGTGCAACATGACCAACGACCTAGTGCCAGAGCTGAGCAGGAGGAAAAGAGCGGCTTGGGGAGCTACCAAGAGCGTCAAAGAAGTGAAGAAGACGAAGAACGTCCGACTCCGTGCCCACCTATTCGACGCCACTGTTTTTCCTGCCCTAACATACGGTTCAGAGAACTGGGCTATACGAAAGCAGTACGAGCAGAAGATCAGCGTCGCGCAGCAAGGAAGCGAGAGGACGATGCTCGGAGTGACACGACTCACGCAAGTGAGAGCATGGCTCCGCTGTTGTGAGCTTCGGCGACGTACAATGAATAAAGGTGCTGAAGAACCGCTGGACCACTCTGCTAGTGGAGACGCGGCTTGCTCACGTTTGATCCTACCGAGGATGAATCGCACGATGGGTGATAGAGGAAATTATTATAATAAATAATTTGTAGCAAATTTTTCGCAACGGTGTCTCAAAACGCGTCCCTTTTCGTACTGAGTTTTCTCTGCACTTCCCAAGTCATCCATATTGCATTCAGTCGCCTTCTCCTTCAAATATGTACCTGGAAGACGTTACGTTGTAAGATGTAGCTGGGATATTTTTTCAAATATTAGGATGGATTTTGAGGATTTTGAGGTTTCTAAGAGTGACAGGCTTGTATGAAACGTTTCACGCTACGACTAGCATATCTGGCACAATTCCCTTATCTTCCGTGCTACTTGTTGAGGCGACTCTAAGGAAAAATCTTAGCGCTAAATAAACGACAGGGCGCTTGCCAGGCGCAAGTATCTCAAGCGCACGTTTGTGTGGCAAAAATGAATACCATGCAAGAATCCTTCTAGTAATATAAAATATAAATATAAAAATATAAATATAAAGTATTATGTTTCGATTTCGCAAAGTCCCTAAACCAACCGAATTATGGGCTGTGAAAGTCTACTATGGATTTCGCGCAATCACACTGAGAATGCATTCGGAACATTGAATATAGAGAAAAAGTGCGAAAATAGGTGTGGTAGATATTCAGATTCCTTGATCTTGCAGTATTTTTGCATTTTTTGCACATTCGACGTTAGAAAGGTTTTGGATACCTTGTGCGGTTGTATGATTCCATGACAGGATTTCAGAGCTCCTATGTATCTAAGAAGGCTCTATGACTGTAAAAATGAAACACATTTTCTATTACCTGAAGGATAGAGATTCTGGTATTCATTTTCCTCTCTCAGATATTTCCTAAAGGTGTGAAAGCAGGGATAATCCTCTAGGTTGCTTAGAACATTGTCTTTCCGAGTAAGTTGATTAACAGTTTACCATAGTGGAGGAAGTGGGAGCTAAAGTCGTAGTCGAAAATCGGAAATGAATCAAGTTGGTCATTTTAACAATTGTGGGTAAAGAATCCAATAAAAGGCTTGGTCCTCGTGTGCTAGCCCTAATAGCAGAACGAAAAATTGTCCTTAAAAGGTGCCCAATGTACATTTACTTTAATAGCTGATGGAAAGCATTGGAGGCAGAAAATGGAATGGCTGTAGGATTTAAAAAAATATACTGCTGCAGCAGTTGTAAGCGTCAACAGCATCATTGCCCTTCTGCACTGCCCTTCCGTAAAATGACTTACTTTGCAGGAGCGAAGCAGCATGAAGAGTAGCCAGAGCTCTCTAGTTACACGTGCAAAAGCCTACCGCATAGACTGTGTAAGGAATGTAAGCGACCAACGTCCTTTAACCGAATCGGCTCCTCGACGGAGCTCCACAACGTCCCCCTGCTACTGCAGGTCCGGCGCGGTCTCAAACCGACTTGTTTTTAAGCGACAACGACGTCGCCGATGGGCTGAAGCGCTCGCTATCCGCAAGGGATGAATTGTTTTTCAGTGGCACGCCAGCCCAAGGCCCGTTGAGGTGATTCCGATCATTGCTGGAGGCGAGGCCCACCTCCTCGTCGCCTTCCTTCTCAGCTACTCCTCTTCTACTTCGCCCAGAGGGGACAACACCCTTCAGCGGAACACTTGCTTGAAGAGCCGCTGTGAGCGCGACAGAGAAGTAATGCCCGCCTTGACATGATTTTTGGCGGCGAGCATCCAACACTCGCTGATTTCACTTAAAATGTCGTTTTTAGCCCAGCATCCATTTTGGTCAGTACCCTGCCAATCGCTAACCGGTTCTATTTAAAACTTTTTTGCACTCATACGGCACTTCCTCGGTCCATTATTTAACATTTTCTTGGATTACAATGTATCGTAATACCTCTGAACAAAGGATAAAAATCCCATTACAAAAATTGAAAAGACGAATAGATTCATGTCCCGCAGCTTGAGCACCTTAAAATGCTTTTAAATCTGGAACTAACAACAAAAGACAAAATGCTCAGCCCACAATTTCTCGAAGGCACGACGTATGAAACAGTCTGTGGGAGTTCAAGTATGAAATTCTGTAATACGTCATATGCAAAGGTTTCAAGCGATGTCAACTGCAGCATTTTGAAGAGCATTTTTAACTACTTCGTGAGCAAACATAAGAGGAAAAACGGCGCGTTTTATAAGCTCCACAAACTGCATCTAAACATAGTAAATCCTCTAGTAAGCCTTTATATGGATAGCCGAGATTTTTTTGAGGCTTAGATTACAGTCTGACACAAACAACAGTGAAGGACGACTACGCCCCTTTTCCCATCCAGGTTCTGTGTGAGAGGTGTTGGACTAACGTACGAACCGCTAGAGCGGCTAAGGCGTTTGGACGCGTAGATTGCACAGCAGAAACCTTAGGCCGCTTTTAGGCCCTTGATGACGACGGTTCAGTCGAAACCTTAGGCCGAAATAAAGCCCATCTACAACCTCGGGTTTGGCACAGTACTAATATACAACAAACAGTGCTAATAAAAACGAGCTCAAATATACTTGGAATACTCATAGTAACCCCTTCTGTAAAGGTTATTTTAGCAGTAGTACATTAACGAGCACTTCGCAGTATTCAAGATGGATTAGAACTTCTGCACTCCACATACTTTCTTCACTCTATGCAGGGTCCTCGTAAGTGCCAATCAACGAAACGAACACCTTGACAACCCTATAAGTTGAAAAGTCTGACTTATTTTCGTGCACTGGTTGTTGCTAAGCACCAATAAAAAAGTATTGGGTTGGCTGATAGTGTTGTCAAAAAGAAAATTATGCATAAGAATATTATCCACGCTTCTATTTTTTGGTGATTAAAAGGCAAAAAATCTCAGGCTGCTAGGAACCGTTTGCAAAAAAAAGAATAAGATAATGATGAGAATGAAGGGCGGCGCTACTCAATCCCTTTTGGGATGCGCCATGCATTCTGCTTCTATGGGATGTCGTGGAGGCGGTTTGCATGCGTATTTGGTGTACACAATGACTTTCGGAGACTAGCCGATAAACGGGTCAGTGGTTTTATCCTTTCAAGACGGTGCCAATTCACCTACCATAAAGGGAAGGAAGGCTTGGCTCACCTGGGCGAGAAATTCGAACCAGGAAGCTGGTAGAGGGTGACAGCCGGCACTCTCTCCGACTGCGTTCATTTCCCCCATCTTAACAACACGAACCGTAGTATATAACCTTAGAAAAATACGATTTGAAGCAACTTTAAAAAAGCATGCAAAAAGCAGAAAATTTTGGCAAACAACTCCAGCAAACGCAAAATATACAGATTGTCTTACTTTCTAAATCTGAAATCAAGAACAACAACGCACTTGTCACGGTAAATGGCTTCAATTCTCCTATTTTAGAGCAAGATAAGCCGACAAAATTTACCATACCACGAGGAAGGGAGTCCGGAGGATTGTTTGCCACTAGGAATCCCAAGCAGATTCGGTGCCGCCATTACTGCAATGCTTGGAACCGCGCTGTAGACGAAACTGTGAGGACGGTCTTGGATGCTTTTGAACTGCAAAAAACTTCTGGTAGCTCTTACAGTTAGATTTTCCAATTCCGCGGAGCTCGGTTTGGCGACTCTTTTCAACATTAATACAGGTCAAAGCACGGGATTCTTAGCTCTATTCATCGCCAGCAAAATACATGTGTACCTTTGCAGGAAAATTGAACATTTTTTCAGATTTAAGCTGCGGGCGAGCGAACTTTATAGCATTCTGAAAACAATTTCCTTATGTCTGCGGACTTTCCAAATAACTTGCGCAAGTTTGATTTGGCGCAGGTTGTTTGGAAAGTGTGTTTTATTCAAATTAAGTTCATCTGTGTGTTTTATTCGATTTACCCCCCTTAATGTCAAAAATGAGCGAGTGATGACTCTTCGTTCTTCGTTGTTCGTATGCTTCCTTAATTGATCCTTACTCGATATCGTAGATCGATGTTTTCCTCCGACTTCTTCGGTCAACCCGTTCGGGTCAACGTGTGCTTGCCCCTTTTTAGCCACATTTCCGCCCGAGCTGCACTATACAAGCTAGCTAGACCTGCGATAGTGGTCCCTACGCGCCGTGTTTCCCTTCGAAAGAAGGCCATCGACGTGGAAGCGGAGACAGTGGAGCAATAATTTGATGGCTCGCCGTTCTCGAGGCGCTCCCACGTATTCAACGGCAATTTCGCTGCTCAAGCAATCCATAGGACGTTCTCCTCAATTGCACTCCTCTTTCTTCACCAACAACTCGTGATACGTCGCTCGAAGGTCGCGTTCATTTATGGCGGTTTTTCCGTCCGGCTCTCCATTGCACAGTACCTCGCTCGTAACTGATGTTGACGAGCTGCAAAACTGCTCACCGGTTTCAGAGCGCCTTCCCCATTTTTGTAACCAGCACCTGGAGGCCAAGCATGGGCGTACTTGGCCTCCAGGTGCGTTCCTCATGGCTCGAATGTAAATTCGTGAAGTATTTGCAAACCTCATTAAGGTTGCTGTTTAATGGTCTTGGAATTTATTCCATAGCATCTAAAACCATTGCAGGAACTTTTCAGAGCATAATTGTAGGTTAGAAATTTTTTCAAACATCTGCGTAACACTTAGGGAGAGTATAGAAAGGCAAATGTTAACTGTGCCCGCTAGCTGTGTGACAAAGACGAGACTAAATTTTTGCATAATTTCTTCTCTTCAGGTACTCAAGAATCCGTTACTGATGTGTAGTTGTCGCTAAATGTAAGAGAGTCAGAAGAAATCAACCTTGACAGCTGACCATTCCTACATATCGAGAAGAAGAGAAAGGCATGTGCCACATTGTAAATGATGAGTAAATAAGCTTGCTGTCGGACGGCAAATAAGCTCCTGTCGGATGTGTCGTGCGTTCTATCTTTATACGATACTCTGGGAGTACTCTGTAAGGGTACATAGCTGCGACATGAAGGTGGAAATCGTTGCGTTTTTCCTACCAAAGAGGTTCTCTATCATCAGTTCAACTAATGAGAAATAACGAGGAGCTGTTCGCTGTCGAAACTGGTCTTAAATCGAAATATTTGAAATGAATCTTCCACCATTCTACCTATGGCACAAAGTTCAAGGCTTGCGTTTAAAAGACGACAACAGCTGTGTGTAAGCTGGCGGAGTACCGTTCTACCCCTGCCCTTTAAACAGGGGCGTGGCGAATGTCTGCGTCTCCACCATCTCATAAGACAGCAGCCACCTGAGTCTAGAGCAAGCCCAGGGAGTTGGGGGTGGGCGGGCCAGGGAGGCGAGGGGGTAGAACGCTCGACCCCGTGTAATCTTATTTTAAGACTACGTGGTGAATAGGTGGTTATAAAAAAGAGAGGCCAGAGAGGCTTTCTTTTCAAAGAGCGAACGAATGCGTTACTGCGCAGATCTGCATTGTTCAAAGAAAACCCACAGACTTCCTCCACAATATGTCGTAGAAGTAAAATGGGTGGCGCATCCCAAAAAGGAACTGGTTAGTACAGTCCGTTATATAACACTGCTCAATATCATTTACGATTGCATTGCACCATCTAGTTGGTGCAATGCAATCGTAAATGACATTGAGATGGTGCAATGATATTGGGCAGTTAATATAATAAATATTCTATGTCGACAACTTCGTTGTCTAGGAAAATACAATTCTCTCTCTCTCAATTTCTCAAAATACAATTCTCCTTAATCTTTATGTTAATTTTCAGCTGGAAGCTCTGTTCGTTTAAAATAGATTTTCTCGTACCTTTCAATGCACAGAAAAGCGCTGCTACACTTATCCTTTTTCTAAATCACCCTATCGTTCTCTACAAGACAAGCCTACGCGTAGCTCACAACCAAGCAACAACAAGTGTAACTCTGAGTAGATCACAAAGGAGTTCTGTCGGTATCCGCATTTTTGAAAAATTAAGGGATAGACTGAAGACAATTTCAATGGTTTATCGGCCATTGATTTGTCATAGTCTTGCATATCAGTTAACCTGCTCGTCTTTAAGCATCGTTTTTTCGAAGAGCTGCCGGCCACTACTATTTGATACTTCAGTTTCTCGAGCACACCACTTTGCAAATCACAGCATAGCAAAGACCAGTTGAGTTATTCTCTGCTGGGCTAGATGATCTCGTGATGGATGCAGGATGTCACCATAGAAAAAACAATCCGTTAGAAGAGAGCCAGAGAAACGTAACGATCGAGAGGAATCCGAACCAAAGCGGCCAATGCCGATCATTGTATATGACAGCTGGAGTTATGAGTTACCGTGTCAGTTCTGGCTACCATCTTATACCAAGCACGCGAGACAACTGGATGTCATGTCGTTCAACAAGGCCCAGTTAACTTTACACGTGGTTTGTAGTAATGTGGTCGCTAGTACCCCGGCCAGGGTCAAGCTTGAGGTTCGGTAATCAAGGGGGGGGGGTCGTACTGTAGCCTCGAATGGAGGGGGGGGGTCGTACTCTCTCTGTTTTCGCAGAGGACTCTCTCCAAATTCAGGTTTTTAGATGATGTTTGCATCTATTAATAAGTTGTTTTTTTCCAGGTGTGACTACGACAATGAGGAGATTTACAAGCACTTGCGTTTCCTGGAGTTAAAAAAAATAGGATTGAATATCAAAAAAAAAAATTAATGCCGATTACTGTGCAGTGAAAAATAAAGATTTCCTGTCCGCAGATTTATAGTCAATGAGAGATTTTCATTTTTTTCAGATTTTCCCAGGACGTCATGGAGACGGTAGTTTTCTGCCTGATGAGCGACATCTACTTCCAGAATTGCACTCTATAAAATTTCAAGTGTTAATTACTGAGGACCACCTAAGCGCTTTCCCTACAAGATTTTTCAAGCGCTCTTCGAGTCGGAATGGCAACCGAAGGACGGACTTGCCTGAAAAGTAATTTCTCTCCTGCAGGAAACAGCATCAGAAGATGAAATCGCACCCTATAAAATTTTAAGCCCGTTTGACACACAGTGATAAAACTATGTTTCTCTGAAACGATATTCTATATGATCAGACGTCTCGATTTACCGAAAAGATATCGACACACTAATCACATGGAAGATGTTACTTTTAGAACCTGCCATTTAAAGCATAGAAAACACATCTACTAAAGCTTTATGAATTTTCCAGGAGCCCCAAAAAATCTCCGTGTTACGGCAGTTTACATGCGGCTACTGCTTTCTCTGACATGATCAATCGCAATTGAAATATGGATGGACTCCTCGCTGGAAAAATTTTTTCTGCCTTCTGAAGGACAGGACGACATAGAGTGGAATAGTATCATATAAACTTTTAAGTCGTGCTCAACATACAATAAAAACTATGCTTCTCCGCTGCGATGAAGATATGACGAGGATGGATCGCATACAAAATTCTCATTTTTCATGAAAATATTATTTTTTAGCCGAAGCAGATCACCCATACGGATAAAATCTAGCCACAAGAACCTAGAAGTTTTGGTCAATTCACTGTGAAAAAATTGTGATTTTCTGGATAGGACAGGTTGAATAGACCTCTGGTCGACTTTGCACCAACGTCATCGAAGCATAAAATTGAACGTTCACAAAAAGGTTCATAACTCGGTAAGTTTTTCGAATTTTGAAAATTCTTTTAGCCTTTCATAAAGTAGATAAAACGCCCTTTCTCATGGTGTAGAAATCGTTTCCCAGAAAAGGAGTCGTCACGCGTGGCTGCTGGTTCGATTTTTGTGCGAAAAAAATTGAAGTGGCTTCACAAAAATATTCATAACTTGACCAATTCTTCGAAGTTTCAAAATCCCGCTAGCTTCTCAGAAACTAGAGGAAGAGCCCTTTCTTGCTATGTGAGAACTAATGTCCAAAAATTCGGTCTTCATGCGCGGCAGGGGAGGTTCAATTTCGGCTCCATGTCGCGAAAATACGTACCGAAAATCGAACCCCCCCCCGCCCCGCATGAAGATCCTTTTTTTGCTAAACGAGTTTGTAACCATAAAGAAGCGCTGTTTATCTACTTTTTGAAAAGCTAGCGAAATTTTGAAACTTCGAAGAATTGGTCAAGTTATGAATATTTTTGTGAAGCCACTTCAAATTTTTTCGCTCAAAAATCGAACCAGCAGCCACGCGTGAAGACTCCTTTTTTGGAAAAGATTTTTACACTGTGAGAAAGAGCGTTTTATCTTCTTCTTGACAGGCTAGAAGAATTTTCAAAATACGAAAAACTTACCGAGTTATGAACCTTTTTGTGAACGTTTAGTTTCATGCTCGGTGACGTTGGTGCAAAGTCGACAGCCTGAGGTCGATTCATCCTGTTCGATCCAGAAAATCATGATTTTTTCACTGTGTATTGATTATGACTCGGAAGTTTTTGTGGCAAAATTTTATTCGTATGGGTGGTCTACTTCGGCTAAAAAATATTTTTTTCATGAAAAATGAGAATTTTGCTTACGATCCATCCTAATCATATCGTCATCGCAGTTCCGTCATAGCTGAGGAGAATCTTGTTTTTTGCTGTATCATGTACAGAGCTGGGGTTTTTTAGCTCCATTTTCGTTTTTTATGACGTTTTCTTAGGATGGGAGAACATTATTTCCGAGAGAACTCCATTGTCCATCCTTCCTTTTTCCGCTCCATAATCGATTCGAGGAACGCTTCAAAAAATTTATAAGGAAAGCACTTAAGTCGTCGTCAGAAAGTAATACTCAAATTTTTATATAACACAATTTCGGAGCACAATTTCAGATGCAAACGTCGCTACTTCAGGTAGAAGAATGTTCCGTGTTCATGGTGTCCTGAAAAAAAAAACTCCATAAATTGAACAGTTATGACTGGAAACTGCTACCAGAAGATCTTTATTTTGAAGTGTCGAAAATAGCGTTCAAAATTTTAAAGAATTTTATTGTGTTTTGAAAACACTATTGATCAGGGAACTCGTTTCATTGTCCTCTTCAGTGCCGAAGCCGCACCTGAAAAGAAGAATCTACTAAAGAGTTCAAACTGCACAAGAAACCTTGAAAAAATCAAGAAATACAAGAAATAGAACAGTGGAAGAGAGAGGGAGGGGGTCGTACAAATTCCGCTTCAGAGGGGGGGGGTCGTAAATTTCCAGCAAATATCGAACCCCACGCTTGATCCTGACCCCGGCAATAGTTTGCATCGTTTGCTCGCAGCTGCCTGTTGGAGCTAGTCAGGCTCTCTAGCTGCCGTATACCATCAAGGCTGTGCTTGGTTAAGCCAAAAGGGAACAGCCCCGGTAGCGCGTTTAGGAGCGGACAAGCATTTAGTAGTTCAGCACGTTGTAGAAATCGTTCGACGGAACACATTAAGCGCGCCGTTCAGTGGTGAATAACTGCTCCGCAAGGAACTACTTGGCGCGCCCAGGAGGTGTAGTGAGTGAGTACAGTTGTAGGCTGAAATGAATCACTTTACGTCCTCTTCACTAGCCCAAGAAAGGGTGAACGTCAAGACCTTCCTCGCTGAGCAAATTCCGTTCCGGACTTACATAGCTTGCGGACCTGTACTACCTCATGTAGCAGCGACCAATTTCTATTTTCTTGAAGCCGTCGAAAACTCTGAAGCGTTATTAGACCTTTTCATTCACTGCAAGTGCAAAATAGTCTACACTTTTAGCAACTTCATCTCTCTCGCGAGTCGCAAAACGTAGACGGGAACAACTCGTTTTAGAATTGCCCTCTATTTGGTGGGAACATATCTAGTCTTCAGACTCGACCTACTTCAGCTTCAGAAGCAGAACTAATTATCACTAAAGAATATTTTGACTGATGACACATTCATCTGAAACCGCTTTCTGGGCTTTCTGCCCAGCCTAACTAGCAAACTGTTGACCCATGGTGTTCATTTCCAATTCTAGTTCATGAAACCAATTTCCTCTCACTACCAGTAGAAGACCACCCCAGCTGGACCGTCTTGCTTTAAAAGAAGGGAGACGTGCACGACATTGGCAAATACCTCCCGATGCTGCCCGTAGTCCACTAGCTGTTCACTCGAGTCATTCTGAATATAATTAGCCCACAACTTCATAACTTTACAGCATTGATTCAGTCATCCTGCAGAGAATTCACGAGCAAGATTTTACCATTCGACGAGACCTAGGTTACCGCCAAGGTGAAGAGACGGGTTCGGTCAGCATACTGTGTTCTCAAAAACTCAGCGCCACCCCCTGGTCTAAGTATGATGGAAGGCCTAGGACAACGACAGGAAGGTGTGGGAATGAAAGATGACTTTAGAAAAGCACTTCTTCTAGACATAGCTTCTCTTGAAATCTGCCATGTATATTTCTTAACTCCTGAAAATGACATTTGTCAATCCATAACGTGCAACAGGGAGCTGTTTTTTTTTTTAAATAATTCCTTTCTGGTGCAAGGTAAATCATGGGACGTGGAGAGGCTTCTAAATAAGTCAGGCATCTATGAAAGTTGGTCGACATAACATGTTTTACATACATGTTACGAAGTGCTGAAGAGGAAGTGAAGGCCGAAGTGAAGAACGATACACGATACAAGTGAAGAACGATACATCTTCACTTTTTCCTTAGTTCCACCTTAAAACTTCGCTGACTTCGATGGTGTTTCAAGCGCCGTTCCCGAAACTGCAGAGTCAGGAGTTCACCACGCGTCATGAATGCAGAATCCATTGCGTTGATTCATTACCCACCTTCTTTTCCCTGCATAAAAGCTGCAGCGCCGAAGAATGAGGATCGAAAACGAACTCGGGGCCCTGCTCTGTACAAGACCAAGGAACAATCAATCGATTAACGCCGTCCTTCATCCTTATGAAAGGCAAAGGGGACGGAACAATCAAACATGCACTTAATCTACATTAGGAATTGGTGCAGACTAACCTGCAGTTCTTACGTAGAGCAACGTCAACCTACATATGTGGCCAGTGTTGTTGTGCTTTTGAGAAATTTCTATCGAAGGAATGAATGAACGATTAAATTCGATGTCGAGTTTTTAAGCGAATATAACAACGAATTTATTCACTCAGCATTTTTTTTTTCGAACAATCGAAAATCGGACAAGCCTCACTTTTCGTTTATTCGCATATTCGAAAAATCGAACAATGTTTTCGAATCAGGCCCTGTGATTAAAGGTATGAAGTTTCTTCGATATTTGAATAAAATTATTCGATTTTCGAATAATATTCGAATATGGCTTCTATTGGGCGCGGGTGGCGCAGTCGGAGTAGGCGCCGGATCGCGTACCCGATACCAGGTTCCTGGTTCGGATTTCTCGCCCAGGCCAACCAAGCCTTCCATCTCCCCGGGGTCGGTGAATTGGTACCAGGCTTGTCTGGGAAGGATAGAGTGCTGACTTGTTCATAGGCTGGCCACCGCAAGCCATTGTATGGCCAAATACGCATTCAAGTCGCCTCCACGACATCCCGTAGAAGTAGAAAGCGTGGCGCATCCCAAAAGGGGTTGAATAACGCCGTCCTTTATCCTTTATGGCTTCTATTCGGTGTTCGAATATTCGGAAATCTATAAGTATCGAAAATTCGACTACTCGAGTAGATATTCGAATATATTCGTTCGAGCATATCTATAGTGGGGGGGGGGGGGGGGGGAGGGGAACTATCTACGGCGACCACGGCGACCAAATAAAAAGCGCACCCATTTTAGCTTGCACTTCGCTAGCATGTGATGCTGTCTACTACGATTCGCCAGAGGTCTCCAATTCTCTGTATTTTGAGATGTACCATTTTTTCTTTAAACAGGATGCCTTACATTGTCACACTTTTTATTGTAAGCCGAAAATTAAAGCAAGCAGGATATGAATTTTGTGTTTATTTGAAGTGTAGTTTTTTCATAGTGCACTCCTTAGGACGAATGGTTTAACAAAGTTTATTTAAACTTTATATACGTCTGACTTGGCTTACAAAATGTCCATTTTAGTTCTAAATGTGGCTCCAAAATAAAAAAGGGTCAAGCTTAAAGGGAAGGGTTTGGTTCAAAATGAAAAGAGACCGGTTTAGAATGGAGAGCGTCCAGTTAGAAATGACCAGTTCGTTTTCTATAAACCTTAATTCTGCACAAGGCGGATAGTATTAAAACGGTATGATCAAATTTCTTGGGCACCCAGGATAGTCGAATTATATTTTTTTAATAATTGAAAGTATATTGTGCAACGCTTTCAAGTGATTTAAAACCTACTCACCTGGTAACTTTAATTCAAAGGAGTTCAGTGTGGGCTGAGAAGCGAAGTCCAGTTTTATCTGAGAAGGCTGTTAAGGGAACAAGGTTACAAGAAGGTGTTAAGCGTTGGTTAAGCTTTGCTAGTAAGTGCTAGTGTTTACCTAGCAACAACTGCCACGCATTGGCCGAATTCAGAGGCTCTGTTAGTCCAGGACAGACTGTGACGTGCTTTAGTGATTCGAAACTTCAGTGTTTTGTTTTTTCCATGAGAGTCTAGTAGCTGCTCCTCATCATGTATTCAGTCGCCAATGATATTTCTTCATGGGTTAGCATCCATTCTGCTTGGTTGGGTTAGGAAAAAGCGTTTAAGGCGACTAGGGGGGGGGGGGCGAATAGAATATGGATTTCCATGTCTTTCTGTCGGCTCGGAAACGATCTCCGAAAACTTGAATGCGATATGTCTTCCTGCGACGGGAAAAGGAGAGGACACGATCCCGGTGGAGAGTTCAATCTCCAATTATTTGTTCTCGAAAGCAAACCTGATACAAAGCGGCAGCTTTACGATATTAGAGAATAAAGCAAGTTGCTTCACAACGTTTGGACCAGGGGTGTGCGCAATTAGAATTTACGATTTTACGACTTATGGCGATTTTTGGGTTTTTTACGATTTAAGGTTTGCGATATTTTGGGTCGTAAATCGTAAATTTTCGTAAATATGATCTTTGATCATCACCTTACATTAAGCTCGTTCCACTTTGAATATACTTTTAATTATTTTTGACAATAAATACCTCCCGTAGGTGTCCACAATCTGTGTGTGAAATATTTGACGGTCTTACTTCCATCAACTTTTTGGAGATTATACGAGTGGAACTGCAGATATGTGCACGAACAAGGTAGATTCCGATTCCTTGGCTGGTTTAACGAAGGCCTCCTTCAAACACTCCTAGATGTCACATTAATGTCAGGTTTGCCCAGGTTCGACTTTCCATGAATCCTGGCATGACGTTGTACTATTATGATGTATACTTGATAAGCTATTGACCAAGATTGTTAACAGGCTGACGTTGGTGGTAGTTTTGCCTTCGGAGCCTGGAAAAGTCGGAAATATTGACGTTACACCAGCCCCAACATTATTTCATCCTTGGAGAATCATACGGCCAGCTGCCATGCAGGCGTGGTGCTGCAGGTGTCCACGTCCATTTTAGCCCGAGAAAATGGCATCGCAGGACTCTCGAGACGCTCTGGATCACAGCTAGGAATCCTGGGTTAGTCCTTAAGGGCAGCCACCTGTCAGATCAGTCGTCCTTTTCTACTCCCTCACTGATCCTGTCTCCGCTTTCTCTAGGAAGATTACTCTTTAGGATGAAATGATGATGTTTGGGTGAGTGGCGTCGTGAATATTTCCGACTTTTCCAGAAAGGCAAAACCGGCGAAACGTGGAATAAACCGTTAAGAATCTTGGTTGATAGCTTATCAAGCACACATCATAATGCCAGATTTGCCTGCAACATTGTGTCTTCGAGTGGAAAATGCATTACGCAGGCTGAAACGGCATGCAAATACCAGCAAAGTCGAATGTAGGAAAGTGAGAACTGTATGGTGCAGCTCAAATAAATGATCGCTACATATCTTGTGATGAGCCCACAAAAGTGCGGAAATTTTTCAAAGAGCTCTCCAGCATTAGCCAAGTATTCGCGTATAGCTTGCATAATATGTGATGGTTGAAGACAGGATGCAAGGATAGTCATTAGACCCTTAATAATTCATGATTCTCTACCGCGGTCCAAGCTCGGAGGCGGCTTGAGATAAAAAGAACAAAAACGTTTCGATCAAGCAAATTGCAAATCTAGCGAATTTTTACATTTTCGTCAAAGCCCCAAGATCCTTCGGCCGTCTTCAGAAGAATTTCGTCTCCCTGCTTTCTAAAGCGTGCTATAAGGTATTGATAACATTTTATGTATTTTTCTACTATTTTTCTGTATTTCTGTTAATATAGATTGCAGTGAATCTTTTAACTGCACTTCTCAGTACCAAAACTTTTCACAGCCACCTTGCCGTTTCACAGCACTTGCCTTTTTCAGATGTGATAAGTATTCTTCGCGGTCACTTATGATTTTTTTTGATTCGCCGGGTAACGAATAAGCAAGCATTTTCTTTTGCAAAAGCCAAGGTGTTGGGCGCGTGTAGCGCAGTCGGAGGAGGCGCAGGATGTCGCGTGCACCCGATACCAGGTTCCTGGTTCGGATTTCCCGCCCAGGCCAACCAAGCCTTCCATCTCTCCGGGGTCGGTGAACTGGTACCAGACTTGTCTGGGAAGGATAGAGCGCTAACTTGTTCATCGGCTGGTCACCGCGAGTCATTGTGTGTATGGCCAAATCCGCATTGCCTCCACGACATCCCGTTGAAGTAGAATGCGTGGCGCATCCCAAAAGGGATTGAGTAACGCTGTCCTTTATCCTTATCCTTTTAAAAGCCATGGCGTTATTTATGTACTGAAGAAGGTCGAAGGTGCATAGGCATTTAGGGGTTGGTGCTCGCTCCGAGATTGTACTTGTTCATGCAGCACTCTCACAAACACGGTTCCTGTGCTAGAACTAGGCATGGGTAGGAACTCCGTGGTCTGGCTAATCTATGTTACCCTTTTTAAGATACCTTGTCCCTCTGCAGCAGGCACAAGCCCTTTTATGGTTAGTACTGATACATATTTGTTTGCAATGAATGCAATGAGAATGAACCAATGGCTCTTGTGAACATTGGCGCCGAATACACAGATCGTTTTTTACGAGGTCATCTTTGAAAACATGCTACGATTTTCGGTTTACGATTTAAGATTTACGACGCTTTTGTCGTAATTACAATTTGCGATTTACGAAATTTCGGATTTCCTTTACATCCCTGGTGTGGATCCCTGCTATTTATAGATTGAAGATCACATTTATGAAAATTTTCGATTTACGACCCAAAATATCGTAAATCCCCTTCATGTTCCACCTCACCGCGGTGAAGGGGTGAACATCACTTTCTGGTGGCTAACGGCACAAACGGTCACGCAGTACGCGACGCTTTGTCGTGTATGGGCGGCTCTTCTGTATCCCTGGCCAGGAACATGTGAGTAACCAGACCACCGCTACGGCTCAAACAACTAAACCCTCGCCCCAGTCCTCCGCGCGCCGGAGGTGGACTTCTACGACGTCGGTTGCATCCACCTCCGGCGAGGGGCCATCTAATCTCGGAGTTAAACTATCAGGACGTCATTGGAATCGGACTACCGGAAACTCCCTCCCACCACGACACGGAAACTGCCTTTTCGTCTGCACTTACAACTGTCGTTCGATCGCATCTGAGCAGGATCTTCAGACACTGCTTTACAGAAGCCGCAACATCAAATACGACGTTATCGCCCTGCAGGAAACGAAAGGCAGAACGGAAACCATAAGAAGGACCGACCACAACGAGCTTCTCATTATCGGAGCAAAGGTGGGCAGAAAGAATATTGGCGGAGTTGGATTTCTCGTCAATTCGACAGTGCACCACTTAGTAGACTCTTATAAGATCATAAGTCCGCGAGTAGCTGTTCTTCGTCTGGAAACCAAAGATCAAGGAACCATCTCCATCATAAATGGATACGCTCCAACATCTGCGGCCACAGATAAAGAAAAGGAGGAATTCTACAAGCTGTTCGAAAGGACTGTCAACGACGAGAAGAGCTACTACAAAGTTGTCGTTGGTGACTTTAACGCAATCGTCGGTACGAATGATCACGACGAATGGAGGCTAGGACCACATGGAACTTCCTCAAGGAACGAAAACGGAGAGCGCCTGATAGACTTCCTATCCGCGTGCCGTCACTACCATGGGAATTCCATGTTTAAGAAGCCTTCAAACCGACGATGGACCTGGGAAAGCCCAAATGGAGAAACACGTTCGGAGATCGACCATTTTCTTACAAACAGACGCTGGAGTCTGTTCGACGTCTCCGTGCTGCCTTCATTTGACACCGGCTCGGATCACCGTCTTGTCCGTGCGAAGCCGACTCTCAAAAAGAGGATGTTCAAGCGTGACACTCATAAACCGGCACCGGTGAGAATCCCCACCTTCAAGTCTGAGGAGTTGGAATATGCAATAAAGTCGTACGATTGGAATTTTCTTGAAGATCCATCGGAAGACTACGACCTTCTCTCCAAAGGACTGTTGAAATGTGCTAGCAGCTCTTGCGAAGCCACATCACCGTCTGCTTTAAGACTCAACGCGCATGCGATTAAACTCTTGGAGCAAAGAAGAGCTGTTAAACTGGATCCTAATGCTTCCCATCTGGAAAAAGTCACCATCTCGAAGGCCTGTCGAATTGCAGTGAAATAGTCCATTCAAGCCTACAGAAGATTGAAGCTGTTAGAAGCGGCTGGGAAAGGTTCAAGCATAAAGCGCTGCAAACGAGATCTCTGCGATCAGAAGGCAATAATGTCGGCCCTTGTGGATAAGGACGGAACAACGCAAACGTCTCGAAGAGCGATGGAGGCCATCGTTCAGGAATTCTACACAGATCTGTTCCGTTCTTCCATCACTGTCCCGAAATGCTTGATGCCACCAGCTGAGGAAGTACCTCCCATTCTGGAATCAGAAGTTGCTCATGCCATCAGAAGGATGAATCCGGGCACTGCTCCCGGACCGGACGGCATTTCTGCTGATCTCCTTCGTGCGGGTGGCAGTGCCGTCTGCTCACTTCTTGCCAAGCACTTCAACCACTACCTTCGACTTGGTAGGATTCCGGACTCATGGAAGGAGTCGAAAACAGTTTTAATCTTCAAAAAAAGGTCAGCAGGAGGATATCAACAACTATCGACCCATCAGTCTTCTCTCGGTTGTGTACAAGATCTTCACCAAGATACTGCTTAACCGCATGGAGCGTTGGTTGGATGAATATCAGCCAGTGCAGCAAGCAGGGTTTCGCAAGGATTTCTCCTGCATGGACCATATTCAGACTGTCTCACAGCTCATCGAGAGGAGCCGCGAATACCACCTCCCACTTGTCCTTGTCTTCGTGGATTACCGGAAAGCGTTCGACTCTGTGGAAATCAACGCCGTTTTGAACGCACTTGTGCACGCTGGTATACCATCGCCCTACATCCGACTTCTCGACGAATGCTTCTCGAACACATCGACTACCATCCAGCTGTTCGATCGAAAGCTTAAAATTCCTATCGGCAAAGGAGTACGGCAGGGAGACACGATTTCTCCCAAGCTATTCACAGCGGCACTCCAGGATGCCATGAAAGACTTGAACTGGGACGATAACTGCAGTACATGAAGAAGTCCAAATATCGCTGGGCCGGACACCTGCTTCGACGAAAGGACGATAGATGGAGTCTCCGTGTCACAGAATGGCTCCCGAGAGACCATAAGAGACCACTGGGACGACCGCCAACGAGATGGGCAGACTCATTCTCAAGATCTTTCAGAGAGCGGAGTCTGCTTCACTGGATGCAAGCAGCCAGAGATCGAGCGGTCTGGAAGAGTTGTGGTCCCCGCTGAGAAGACCTCCAGCCGACAACGGACCATCAAAGTATCAAAGTAAAGTAAGTAATATCGTAAATCGCAGTAAACTTGCCAAAAATTGCCGTAAATCGTAGAATTATAAATGGTAATTCGTATTTACGCACACACCTGGTGGTAAGGTAATTAATCTTACAACCTTTGACGCTTTGCACAGCTAAGCGGTTTCTGTGCTCCATTCCTCTTCTCCCGAATTCTAGGAGATTCTTGTAGACACTGAGGCCAGGGTGATTCTAACTCTACGTAGAACTTGTAAAAATTCTGCCAAAATCCCTCCAGTCACTCTCCTGTGAAGAAAATCAAGCTTTCGGAAAGATAGGCGATTAGAACAGGCCTGCTCCGATCATCTCCACCCAATCGTGGCCGGTTTCTTTTGAGGTCAACAAAAGGGGGATTTACCGTTTTTGCGTATTTTGTCCATTGCATGTGTGAAGTTTGTATTCTGTATTCCGCCTTGTCCGATGCGACCACTTCTGCTTCGCTACTCTCACGTCTTTTAAGCTAAAGGCAAAATGAAATCTGGAAACAGTTGCGCTCAAGATGCCTCGTCGCTCGTTGGAAGCCCGATGTTTCAAAACAATTTTGTCTAGCAATAGCTTCATTTTTACCAATTATTGAAATGCTACCCCGAGCCTTGGTGACACCATTCCATTATGAAACGGCATATGTGCTTCAGAGGAAAGAAGGGACCGTCTTTGCGCGCATGACCAATCGATTTAGGTTCGATACGCACCCAAGCCAATGAAGCTTTTTGTCAATTCACTTTCTTTGAGCTTCAAGCGGCTAGTTCTGAATTCTGAGTAAGCTGTTGTAACGATGTTTTGTTGCTACCAAAACTCTAGCGCCAGGCGGGACACGAACCCGCACCACCTGCCACCCGTGCGGGAATGCTCTTCGCCATTACAGCAGAGGCGTTTTACTTTCCATGATCAGTGAGCCGCGAGATCTTTGAGAAAGGCAAATCACTGGCCTATCTGTCTGTCCATGAGGTGTTGTATTGGTCAAGTACGCATTCATGCTGCCTTCATGATATGGCGCACACCATCTGTTTTGCATGTCGCTTGGATACATATTATGTATATGAGAGCACAAGCAGTTCTAGCCATTATTTTAAATGCATTTTGAAGCGTTTATTACCAATTTCACTTTCGGGATGCTGAAACCGCCCACATTTGTCGATAAACTTTTTGTGTTCAGGCTTTTTCAGGATTTCCGCACATGCTTCATGTTTCTAGCATGCTCACTGAATGCTCTCCTGCATGCATAAAAGGATGGCTAATAAATCATGTTTAAATTGTTCTTGAAACAGAACATGCCGTTGCCACCGCCTCAGAACATGCGCTGCTCATCGTCGACGTCGCTAGCTCGCCCGTCCTCTCATATCTGCAAGAAGAACCAGGCAGAGCACCACAGGAAATTCCTCCACGCAATCGGCGGCTTTTTTCGACGAGCCTAGCTGACCGAGCGAATTATGGAGCCGAGGGCAATTATCGTCAGCAGTGCGCCTCGGTTTCGAAATTACTGCACTTTTGCCTGTTCCGACGACGACGGCATCGCCGCCCCTCCTTTATCGGATTCCGTGGTGCGCGTGACGGACTTTGTTCCTCTGCCTCGCTCTGTCGGCCACATTGAATAGTCATTACCCTAAGGGCCGTTAACCTCGTCTGCAGAGAGCCGTTTGCAAAGTGCAACAGCGGAGCGCTCAACAAACTTGCTCATCGATTGTTCCAGAGCTAAAAAATTCATTTTTAGGACTGAAAAATAGCTCGCGCTGAAGTTCCAGCTACAGTCGTGTTTCTGTGGATAAACGTGACAGAAGAGCAGCTGTTAGGGCGAGTCCTTTGGAAAAAGCGGATGGAATTTCCATAGGTCTCCTTAAACCATGTAAGGAAATGGTTTTGTTTTTGTTCACCAAGAAGAGCCAATCAGCGCCGCTATTGCGGTAAATTTCCACTGACCCTTCCTGCCCTCCTCTCCCTCTAAATCGTCCCTGTTAGTATCTGCTCTTCCTGAGAATCGTAATCAGGAATCTTCAAACAGCTTCTATTAGGGGGGGGGGGCAAAAGTAATGAGACACCCCTTGCCGTGTCCACATATCTCGTGGCTGGAGTCTGATTTCGTGCTTATCGTATTTATATGTTTGTATGCTACTTATTGAAGCCCATCTGAGAGGTTACCACTTCCGCCCTTTCAAGAAGCATGCCAAAACGGCAGTCTGTCTCATGCCGAAACCCCAGTCTGACGAGTCGACCTGTTCGCGCAAATCTCGCCCAATTCTCAATCCCGAGCAGCCCGGGCTCAATAGTCACGCAAGATAAGAAGCACGTCTTCTACCTTAACCCTGCCAAACAGCGAGTCTGGGTGAGGCCTGGTGACCTGTTACCGACCTTCGTTCTGCGAGATGGTCACGGCGAGAAGCACCTTTGGAGCTTTTGGATCTGCGTCCATGGATCGGTTTACCGGAAGCTGTTTCCCAAGAGCACCACGATGAACTCCAAGGCCATAGTGAACGAAATAGAAGAGATGGGCCGGCGACTCGCTCTTATTCATTCGCAGCGCTTCAAGAAGGTTCTCCTCTTCGACAACGCCGCACCCCATCGGGAACAAGTAACCACGGATAAGCTTGGCCAGCTGGGCAACGTTCACATGTCTCAACCACCGTATTCGCCGGACATCTCTTCATGCGACTACCACCACTTCTTGGGCCTACGGGACTTCCTGGTCGGAAGGGACACAAAAACCCAAGCAGTCCTTGACAACCATATCGAGCAGTTGATCAACACCAGGCCCAAGCAGTTCTGTAAGGATGGGATCAGGAAGTTGACTGAGCGATGGCAGCAAGGTCATTGACCTAAATGGCAAATACATTCCTCAGCATCGTTGAGTTGTAATTGTGTTATAAAGAGATAAAGATTTTTTTTTCAATTTGTCTCATTACTTTTGCCCCCCCCCCCCCTAATATATCAGCAGTTACGTAGCACCCTTTCCCACGCATAGTAACTGTTGAGTTATAGACGAACAGGAGACGTGTGGAGAAATGAAGTGAAGTCAAGATAAACTGTCATATCACCTGTTTCGCCCCTTACCCTAGACAGGTAACATGATAACTAAGGCAGGTAAAAGAGAAAGAGAGAAACTTAAATGTTTCACTCCCCGAGGCTCATAGTAGTGTAGGGAGTGAACATACCAAGAAAAGAAGGAGCACTTTATATATCAGTTGTTAGGGCCAAAAAGGCCAGAAAAGGGGAGGGTAAACAACGACAATAGGTCAAATGGTCAAATAATGGGTGACCGGCGACTAACTGCAACTGGAAAACATACAAATATTAAATATAGTAGCCTTAACGTTTGTAAATAAGATTTATAAAAAACTTTTTTGAATCTTTGTAAGTATGGAACATATCATATTTATAACTAATATTTTTATTTTTTAGAAGACACCGTAAGATAGCTTTAAGTATAATTTTTTCATCATAATCAAAGTAAAGTAAGGAGATAATAAGATTTTTAAGCCTTATCAGGATATCATTGTATTTGGAGTAAGTGCGAGAAATTCTAAGCGTCTCACCATAAGTGACCGTTACTTTATTAGAAGTAGTAGTAAAGGAGGAACTATGAGGGAATTTAATAATCTTAAAATCAAAATAATCAGTCTTATTGTATTGCCTAGTACTTTTGTCACTTAGAATGTAGATGTTTAAGTCTAGAAAGTTGCATTTATAAATGTCGTTATTAGTGATTTCTTACTTCAAAATGTTTTGATAAGTATTCGCAAACAGGTTGTTAAGCTCATCTAATGCAATATTATGAATAATCAAAATATCGCCCATATATCTATATGGGTGGAATTCTTTAGCGTAATATACAGTAGATGTAGAGCTTTAATACTCTAAAAAGGATACTTTTCAATTTCATCACGTACAATAGTAAAATACATTTTTTTACAAACAAAGCCATAATTGGATGAGGCTCTTTGTCTAAAGGACATATAATGAAATGTTCTTGTATTTTTTTGATTTCCTCATAAAAGGATTTGAGTACGTCTTCATATTTACCATTACAATTACTATCATAAAGGGGAGATGTGGGTTTGGAATTGGAAAAGAAGGAAATAAAGATAGTTTCAACATTTTAAGAATACTAGTATTAAGCTTATAACTGTTTTTTATTTTAAGAGTAATTTGTCTAAAAAAGGATTTCCATCTTTCAATGATATTCTTGTGACTAATTTTAGGTTTGGGTCTGAATGTAGTGCCTTTACTAGGTATATTGTAGATAGAGGGTTTGTCATAAAATATATTTAAATTACCCGTTACTACATGTTTATGGTGAGGGTTGACATATGCCAAATATTTGTTTCAAATGCAAGTAATTTGCGAAAAGTCTGTATGTTGTACATTATGAAGAAATTTGTTATAATTGAAAATAGCTTTGGAAATCGGGATAGTGCGTTCATAAATTATTCTAAAAGGTCTATAGTCTATATTGCTGTGATGTCTTATAATATTAATGAAATTGCGATTAATAATGATTTTGTTCAAATTGTACGAGTCCAAAAGTTCTGTGTAAAACGGCAATTTTACGTTTATGTACTGGTTGCGTTTGCGTTCAAACCTACATAGCGTATCTTGTTTAAATTGAAAATAACAGAGAATGCTTAACAAAAGTATTTGTTGTTGTTTATTAATGTTAAAACGACCGAAATTATTGTATGCAATTTTAATAAGAAGAGAAATGTAAGCTTTTTCTTGGATTTTAAGTATTTATAGAGATCATAACTATTATTGTTAGCATTATGTATCAAACGTTCCATATCTTCAATGACATCGCATATATTGATCAAACTTGTATCAAACTTTCTACATTTCTTTGCTCTGTTACTTCTGTCT
Organism: Heligmosomoides polygyrus polygyrus; assembly: GCA_947396885.1. Lineage (NCBI taxonomy): Eukaryota > Metazoa > Nematoda > Chromadorea > Rhabditida > Heligmosomidae > Heligmosomoides > Heligmosomoides polygyrus. The sequence goes on along the minus strand of OX377205.1, from coordinate 30,467,710 downwards.
TTAACTATTTGCAAGCTAGAGAAAGGATGATTGGGATTGTAACTAAGGGGTTAGAAATTTGAGAAATGTTACCATAGCCTCATTATCATTTGGCACAGTCAGAAAATGCGCCTGCTTTCTCGTCCACCCCTAATCGATTGGTGATTCGAACGCACAAACCGTCCATGTCGATGAACCAGGCACCATACTCGAATGGGAAGGGTGAACGACTGAATTAAATCAACAGGCTGATAGAAGGCATGATACATGCCCTCTTTTTTTATTCGATTGGATACCACCTTTGAAGTGTCTCTTCGCATTATCCTCCTCTCTAGGGAGGGGGATAATGCGAAGATTTTTAAAACATTTTCCTGCTTTATCGATGTCTTGCTTAGGAGTATCTCATTCCGATTCTTCTTACTGGGGCAACATCTTGTTGACACCCGCTGATAAGGAAATTTCGCTGGTTGAAGAGAGTGAAGTGTTGCCATTAGACTGTCGCGAGTATGTATAAATAAGTGTATGTGTAAATAAATAAGTTTTTTTTTTGCTTTAGGCCATTCCACCTCAGAGAAAATTCCTGCTCTTTCAAAAAACTTATGTGGATGTCTTTTTAATTTTTCTAGCCGAATTTTTCCAGGGCTTCGTAAAATCATGAACCGGCGCGACTATCGAGTCATGATGCTTTATGAAATTAAATTGGGACATTCTGCGGCAGATGCATCCCGTAATTTTAGCAGCGCTTTTGAGACGGACTGTCCGTGCGACAGAAACGGTGAGGCTCTGCTTTGAGAAATTCGCTTCTGGCGATATTGATCTCAGAGAAAAACCACGTTGTGGGCGCAGGTCGTCGCTTGACGATGAAGTTTTGAGGAGAGGCGTAGAAGCAAATCCGGAGGCGAGTATACTTACGTTAGCAGAGGACCTTGGCCTACGTCACAGTACGGTAATAAGACATTTTGAGAGAATCGGCAAGGTGAAAGAAGACACGAAGTGGGCGTCTCAGGAGCTGACCGATGAGCATGGTCTACGTTTCGACCCTTGCTCCAACCTGCTACAATACCGTTCACGTCGCACAGCCAAAACTTCAGATTGCGACGGAAAATCCGTCGAATTGGGTAGAAATTGACATTGTTCGATAGAGCTCTTCGAGCTGAACAGGACGGCGTTGCGAATGTCGAGAACGCAAACATGGGCGAGTAAAGGCCAAAGAAACTTTAGCGCTGCCGTCCGCCGCTTTAAAATAACAGATGGGGCTCAGGTTGTTTAGATAGCTGGGTAGCTGTGAGCACGTCAGTACTCTGCTCGCGCATTTTAAGGCCGTTAGCTCGCCGCGTCTTCCCGCAGTGGTCCACCGATATCGGAAAAAAATGGATCGCACAAGCCTCACCTGCATTTTCGCAGTGCTGTAACTTACCAGTCCATTCATGGGCTACCATGGGCTACACCGTTTTGCTTCAGACCACGTCAAGAACCTTGTGCTGCCTATGTAGTCCTCGAGTTGCAGCCGGAAAGATTTTTGAACATTATAGAGTTATTGCTCTACGAACTCGCCCGCGCGTGCATTTCCGAGCAGCCGACCTACTCGATTGAAAGGATCCATTCTATATGCTCACAGCGTACTCCAAAGTTTCGCCGGGACAGAGTAATTCCTGAGAAGGGTGGCTGGAAATTTCTAATAAAACTCCACCAAACGCTCAGTTTACAAGCTGTCGCCCCACTCGATTGACTGGTTCAATTCTGTATGCATTGTTCAGGGCGAACTCCAAAGTCTCGCCGGGACAGAGTACAGCAATTCCTGAATAGGGTGGCTGGAAATTGTTCCAAACAGTAACATTCTTCAAACGGTTCGAATTATTATTGAGGATTTCGCATTCCCCAGTAAGAGAAAATAGAGGCGCAGTAGACATGCGCCCCCCCCCCCCCCGTTCGATTGATAGACTCGATTCTGTATGCACTGTGCACGGCGCACTCTCGGAGCATTTCTGGCATGACAGCGCACTGGCAACGTACGCCATGCTTGAGATACTCTGAAAGCACGCATGTCCTAGGAAATAAGCTGCTCTGACTGCAAAAGCCTTCTCCAGTCACTTTTTGGGCCACCCACGGTGAAAATATGGGTGTTCTGGTGAGGTTGTATACAAGTTTGTGTAGATCTCGAAGAGGGAAGTCGAATGGTTCCAACGTTTTTCATCAAGAAAGCTAAAATTGAAAGAGTTATGAGCATGCGACGGTTTGCGAGGGTATTTTTCCAAGAGTCTTGACTGTGCGACGTGAGCGGTATTGTAGTTCGCTTTAAAAATGAGCCTTTTGTAAGCCTACTATGACTGTAGATGAAAAATGGGTCTTTTACCATAACAGGAAACGACGACTTGTCTGCGTAGATAAGGACGCTCCTCCAGCATCCTTCCCTAAACCCGACCTCCACCCTGAAAAGTTATGCTTACTTGTGGTGGTGTCGTGAAGGTGTAGCCCATTACAGCTTCTTGCAACCTGCTCAGACAGTCACAGCAGAGTCTCGCTTCTGTGATTTAGACCCAAGGTAGGAGAAGATGCAAAAATTGTGGCCGGCAGTGGTGAGCGGTGGAGGGCGCTCCTATTGCAGGATAACGCAAGGTCACACACCTACAAATCACTCGGCGAAAATTAACCAATTTAGGTATCGAATTTCTTCCTCACCCTCCATATTCCATATCCTCGCGGCCCTTCCCCATTGATTATCGCTCTTGATCTCGTTTGTGTCAGACACAATTCATTAATTCGACCAGCGTTGCATGTGCCCTCCTTGATTTCGTTAATTCGTGATATTTTTTTATTTTTTATTTATGCGCAAAAGGGTGCGCTAATATTAGGTTGTCCCATAAGTCCCCGCCGTTTTTTCAACGATTCACTGCAGATTTCGCCGGCGGTCTCTTGCATAGCGCTGCAAGGCTTTCGAAAGAGACTGATTTGCTCTATCAGAGAGTGCACTTTCTTCTTTCATCATGAATTCTGTCAATTTTTAGGTCGTTGAAGTGAAAAGAGAAAAAGTGAAAAAGTAGCCATTTGCGCACTTGTTCTCACAGCCTAGGTTTGCAATTTTTTTTGCGCAGTTTTTTATAGCATTTGAAAGACAATGCTCTGTGCTACGAGAAAATGCGATGGCCCTATTTTCTCTCTTGTCCTTTATTGATTTTTAGGCCATCAAATTGGGAATTCCGACTTTTCCGTCCGAAATTTTACCAAAACTCCGGTTCTGTGTTGGGCTTTTTTGCTTGGTGTTATATGTCCTTAGGAAGAGGATGTCTTGTTCAGTGAGAATTTGTGTCGCCTTTATTGGCTCATGCTGATTTCCGTCGAATATCAACAACTGAAGAAGGAGAAGGAGTTGTCGGTGAGGATGATTTTTCCCTTTTTGGAATTTTGACATTCAATAGAAGTCAATAAACGCGACACATATTCTTATAGAGTAAGACATTCTCTTTCGAATGGCTATAACACCGTGCAAAAAAATCCAACCGCAGAGCAGGAGCTGTCGGCAAAAATAACCATCCTCCTTCGGACGTCCCGATTTGATGACCTAAAAATCAATAAAGGACAAATGAGCAAATAACACTAACACGTATTCTTGTAGTACAGAACATTATCTTCCAAATGCTATAAAAGCTGCGCAAAAAATTACAAACTTAGCGGAGAGAACAAGTGCGCAAATGGGTACTTTTTCACTTTTTCACTTTTCACTTCAACGACCTAAAAAATAAAAAAATTCATGATGAAAAAAGAAATGCAATAGAAGTTCTGATAGTGTAAATCATTCTCTTTCGAAAGCTGTGCAGCGCTCTGCAAGAGACCGCCGGCGGAATCTGCAGTGAATCGTTGAAAAAAACGGCGGGGACTTATGGGACAACCTAATACATCAAAGAACACAACAACAAGAATAAACTCAAAAATGACCAAAACTAGAGGAAAAGATAACATTAAACTGAAGGACATACGCATCTCGCTATCCCAATTTTTATTGTAAAGGATTGGATTCATAACATGTAAACAAGTATAGATTCAAATGGTTTTCAGTCCGATTAATAATATTGTGTTTAAGCTGAGTTATAGCAACTTTAAGTAGACGGTCCGCCTCGGTAAACAATTTTGCGACAGCCTTATATTATATTATATATCAATAATAATCCAGATCTTCATTATGGCTAGTTAAATGCCTAACTCTTAAAGGAATATGTTGTTACAGGAAGTTTTGTTGCGGTCAAAACTCTTGGGCCAGGCGCCAAAACCCTTCAAGGAATAACTAGGGATAGGGATAACTTTGTTGAGAAAATGTGTACGAAGCCACGGCAGAGCTGAATGATGTGTTGTGTGCAACGGTACGAGGCCCGTCATGAAGTAGTTTAGTGTTCGACTCCGCTGCCAGCTCTGCACCGGTTTCAGATACATTTGCTGAACAAAATTTACCCTCACCCCTTCAGGGGTCGAGTGTTGAACTAGCCTCGGCGGTTTAACGGTTTTTGCCGTCGCTATTTAGGAGGCTTACACAATTCCTGCGCGTGGTAGCGCAGTCAGATGAGCCACCGCCTTGCACCCGGACTCTGAAAGTTCAGGTCGATACTAGCCAATCCAACAATCTCTTCGAGGTCGGTAAACTGTTATTATCCAAGTCAAGTCTCAACGGGAGCGAGCTGCGACGAAATCGAGCACCATACCGACATCGGGAGAATGCGTACGGTAATAAATCTGTCTCACTCTTCCTCTCATCGCGGACAGAATCACAGCGACACGTCAGTGCTTATTGCGAGCAGGCTGAAATGAGGATGTTGTACTGGTGACCATACCGAGAGACAACATCAAACGACAACATCAAACGAATGCACAAAAACGCGTCGTCTACCACTCCGAGTTCTTGCGGTTTAAGGAACACCTCGCTGGTATGGGAAAGCAGCTTAGTAATTCCGCTTCCGAAGCACCGAAAGGATGCCCATTTCAAGATGCCGACTTTAACAAAGTGCAAGTGTTCTACTACGAGAGCGGAATAGCTCCAGAGATGCTCTCGAGGCTTTCTGGATTCGTGAAAGAAATCCAGAAAGCCTCAAGATCCATTCATGAACAAACGAAACGTGCACATTTCAGTTGCAAGTGAGTTCTTGCCTTTCATCCCCCGTGAATAAGCTATAGCAGCTTCTCATATACTGTTATTTGCATTTTTTCGACTTTCTGCGCGCTGTGCAGTGTATTCTACCTCCTAAAAGCTTGCCACTTTCTCCATGGTGACCCGTTAAGTCGGTTTTTGAGCGCTGTGCGAATATCGATGAGTCAGCTCAGTGGAGGCAGGTTCTCTGCACGACTCTCTTGGGACTGGTTGGCATCGACCAAGGCGAACATGGCGTTTGTGACCCAAGTGGCTTCACGGCGAGGAAAATTTCGGGCTTCTTCCAAAACTTGCAGACGTCGATTTAGTGGAAACGTCGACTAAAATAATAAAAAATAATAAACGAATTTATAACGAGCCTGGTAGGCACAGAAAAAAACCAAGTGTTACTCTACTTGTCTGGGAAGGATAATACACTTGCTATATATATATATATATATATATATATATATATACACATATATATATATATATATATATATATATATATATATATATATATATACCGCGTGTTAAAATTTAAATTGCTAAAATTCATAACAATCCTGGTACAAGCCTATATAGGACAAACTGAAAATTGCCTCCACGATATCCGGTAGAAGCAAAGTGCGTGGAGCGCTCCGCAGGAGATTGAGTAACGTTTCACCCTTCTCATTCTCCTTTAGCACTTTACACTCACATTTTCGCAGGGTGAATAGCGAGGTGCTGCCGAGGTAGAAGGGTCTTTTGGGTCCTATAACACTCATTTTCCTCTTGGGAACACTCGACTCAGGCGCCATAGCCAGTGTACAGCTTGTTATTAGAGGGGAGTGGTGAGCCACCTACCACTCCACCCAATAATCTTCCGCCGCGGTGCCGATGCCGAAGCACATGTTTGGCTGATTCAAGCAATTCATCGATTTCTTGCTCGCTGTTTTCGCAGCTAAGT